>VDFB02058242.1:485545896-485665628 GCA_007258455.2 Sequoia sempervirens | reverse complement strand
ACAAGAGAATAATTTTATTATTCAAAAAATGGAGCTTCTTACATGCAGAGGATCTCAAATCGCCAAGTTCTACAACACATGCAAGTTAGAAAAAGCTACAAAATAACCCTTTCGCAATATGCGAGCTTGTCCCCAAAAAGCTACCCAAAAATTAGAAACCTGCCCATAAATAGAGCTCCTCTTTAGTTTGGAGCCAGAGCAACTTTCAAATTTGAGTTTAGGCGGTTTGGCACCAAAAATTACAACTTGAAGTTCAAATTTCAAAAGAACATTTGCAATTGTATCTTCTAGAAAGTGCGCCAACTTCCCAGGGCCATAACTTTTGATCCGGGACTCCGATTCACAAACTGTTTGAACCGTTGGAAAAGTCTCGAAGTTAATAACGTGCTAGAAAATTGCTACACCAATTTTGGCAAGTTTTGGGGCCGTTTTAGGAATTCTAAGTGCCTCAAATCTAACTCGGAAGATTTTTAGGTGCAAATCTGAGAAACTAAAACTGCAATATCTTTCAACCCAAGAATAGAAAATAAAAACCATAAATTGGGGATTTCATTATGACAAAAAGGGTATCCAAAAATATAAAAACATCTAAAAACTGAGAAACTTGAAATTTAATTATTTTTGGGTGATGCAAGATTGCCCTTACACCACTGGATGCTCATGCATCAGATTCGTTAGCATCAAAGTATGCCCACCCATTCCATGTTCACTTTGAAGCTGGAAGAGGTACTACTCTTCCCTCATCAAAATCCTCATATGGCACTAGAGAAAGAAGATAATGGCCATACTTTGGGTTAGTATCTCCTCCATCGGCCGAAGGGATGTATGAAACCTCAATGGGAGAGTTGTGCCTCCCTAGATAAGCTATATGATACTTATTCTTCTTCTTTTCTTTCTTCTTAGGCTCAATTGATTCATTCCTTTTAAACTTGACCAATTATTCTGAAACAACCCGACTCGTCAAATTATTGGTGCTCTTGACACCATCCTTCTTATTTTTTCCACAATCACTCCTCCTACCCTTTGGTGTTGTAGAGGCTCAGGGTACTTCTTGTTCAGCTCCAGATGTGTCATCTTCAAATTCAAACATACTAAGCATCCTGGACCTCCTAATTGGTTGAACATAAACAATTGACTTACCCATTCTTATAGGACATAGGGTAAGAACTAGCAAAGCTTAATTACAAGAAGACTCACTTGTCTAAGCTCTTCAATTGAATTTGTAGAAAATAAAACCCTTAAACCCAGACAATTTCAATTAGCCCTAGTGACAATTATAGACAATCAAAACTCATATTACCCCAAAAATATGAAACTCTTAAATGAACTAATGCATGACTCAAACAAATCTCATATGAAAATCAACTTACCCAGGATAAACACTTTAATACTTGTGTAATTAAAAGCATAGGACTCACAAAATTTCTCTTTGGCTCACACTTCTCAATTCTTGAAGACTAAAAATGGAGAGATAAAGCGGAAAGAAATTCACATTAAGTAGAAAATTAAGAGCATGTAGCCATTAATGATTAAGGAGAGCCTTGCGTGAGTGAGCTAACAACTTAGCCGATTCGCTTTGAATCTAGTCCATCATATTTTTTGGATTTAAAACACCATCAATGGTGATCTTCAAGCATTGTTTCTGGATTTTACAACTTGTGCCTCAAAAAAAACAATAGCACCTTAGAAATTTTCCATGTTTACCCTTAATTTCATTAGTTATTTTAATATGACAATCATCATGCATCACCATTCGAGTCCATGCTTTTCATTTACATGAGTGAAGTACAAAGAGCCAACATTGAAGAGAATATTCCCTTAAACAACCCATCGCTCATCGTGGATTTTCCCTACCTTTTTGTTAAAAGGTGTAGGACAACTGAGAGGGGGGTAAATCAGTTGTCACCAAATTCAAACACAAAACTTCAAACACTTATCAAATTCACAACCACACTATTTTGTTATTAAGGTTGAACATGAAATACAGATAACAAAAAGAAAAATCAACACAATGAACACCATATTTTACATGGAAAACCCAATAAGGGAAAAACCACGGTGAGGATTAACTCAAAATATAAAGTAATAGAAAAATAGAATACAAGAGGCTCACTACCTATAGAAAGGACTCACTGTACAACAAGGAGGCTCACTAACTACAAATATAAAAGATAACAGAAAGATCCACCACAACAATTTACACACATCCACAATTGCAAAAACCTTCAACTCACTACTTTTAGGAATCTAACACAATGAAATACTACTACCTCAACTTACTTTTGTAGAACTCTACTCTTCATTTGTGGATTACTTTGTTACTTTGTATGATTTAATCCTTTGCCTCTCGACTTACATAATTTATACCATCTTGAACCTTAGAAACTTTTTCCAAGGTTGGCCATGTACGCTTCATTTCAAAAATTGAAATTAGGTCAAAAACTCAACATTCTCGCGGTGGAAAGGAATGAGAGTGGACCACACCAATACTTAACTATGATCCAAAACAATTTCTTGAATCAAACACACACTTCCTTAATTAAATTTTTAATTCTTCATGTAGACATGTAAAATTAGCATTATGCATTCAATTAGGTCCATTCATCAAGTAAACCAAATTCACATTAATCCACTCATCAGGTAAATCATGTTCATCATCCATTTAAATTAAATAAATTAACTTTATTTGATTTAAGCCTATCATTTCCTCATTTGATTAAATAAATCAATTTTAATCAAACCATAACATTTCATCTTTCATAAACCATCTTCTAATCTCATTTCATGCAAATTAATCCACCTTTATCTTGCATCATCCCTTTAATTAAATAAATGAAACATTTATTTAATTAAATCCCAACTGAATTTTCCATCCCTTTTGATTTAAATAAATCAAATATTCAAGTCAAATAGGTGAAAAACACCTAAACATCATCTAAGCTAATCTAACCCTAATTAGCCTATTCTAACCACCCATCACATCCTCTAGCTTTTCCCACTTGCACCAATAAATCATTTTAACTCATTTATAAATTCTTCATTTTCTTTCAACTTGGCATAAGAAAATGGAATATGAAGACAAGTTGACTTGTCCCTACTTCATGTCCTCCCACTCAACATTTATAACATTTATTTGCAATCTAGGATAGTCACCACACAATGGTTTTTTTTTTTTGCAGTTAAAATGAATCCCATACTTGTTGTGAAGCAAAATCTTTGCATAGATTAAATCATTGTCATTTGGGTTTTAAAAAGAACGTTTGTTTGCTTTGTCTATGGCAATAGGTCTATGCTCTCCCCTTAACTGGGTGATCAAAATACTAGACTTTCCTTTTCAATTTCATGCAAATTTACTGCTTTACTACATCCTTTAGAGGGCCTGCTCTTGTGGAAAAAAGTACTCACCCAAGAGGAATGACTCAAGTGGGTTCAAGCCAAAGCAAGGCTATTCTGACCCACTATAAAATTTAAAGCAAATATGGGGAAACCCTCTTTTTCTAGTAGTGTGCAAGACAACCATCCCCAAAGTCTTTGTTCTAAAGGTTGGGAGTCTCCTGAGGGAGTTTATTATTTCTGCACCAAATGTAAACCCTTACTAAGAACCTAGTGTAGTAGCCAGCCAGAGTCAGTTTCCAAACATCATAATAATCACAGTGCAAGGGGAGGGAAGATTCTGCCCCCAAGACACTCACCATATAACTGTCAAGGACTGTTTGCTCAAGGGATCCAATATCCACTTCTGTCACTCTGAGTACATGCTTGGAAAAGATGAAAACATGGGCCCCCCTTCGGGGGTGACACAACTGTGTGAGTTGAAGCAGTTCTAAGATGTGGGCTATTGATTATTCGGATGACCTACTTGAGTACTAAGAGTGAGTCTACCTGAATTGTATTTCATGTGCTAAACTAGTGAAAAAACTTGTTGAAAAACATTTTTTTGATCATACACTTGATGTTTAGTAAAGGGTTTTAAAAACAACTATTTTTAGAATGTTTGTTGTGTCTTTCATCACATTAACACAAATAAAAGATCATCCAAAATGAACATACAAAAATTCAGCTTGTAACGTCTGAAAATGAAACAAGCCTTTTGCACAATAGACAACAAGAATATTAGTAGATTAAAAGCACACATGCATACAATACTAAATCTAACATGCAAATTCATACATTAAGCAACAAAGAACATGGGAAATTAAAAAACGTAATTAAAACTAGAATGATCTCACCAATCTTCAAACGCATTTCCATGAATTATCTCGATTGCCCTTCTCCATTTCGCTTGTATGGTATAATTGCCCTCAGATTTTCAAGTAATTCGTGCAAGTATAGCCTAAGATAGTGATTAGCAAAATATCGAAGATTCAAGACAAAAGTGCTCTCAAAAGTTATCAAATTCGCGAGAGAGATTGGAATGAAGAATGACAAATCAATTTATAGAAAATTGATTATTCGAACGACAGGCCAAGATTGAAAGATTAACGGACGATTGAGATTGGACAATACGATTGTGACATGCATCTTGATAACCGATAGCGACAGAGTGATTCAAATTAGAAATAGAATTAAAGATTAAATGGTTTAACTACCAGCATCCGAAACATAGTTAAAATATCTTGCATGACAAAGATGAAGATTGACAAAGCAACTCAGTTCAACGCACGCGATAACACTCCCACTAATTAAATAAGAATATTTAATCATCCGCATGTACATGCAAATTGAGCTAGAAGAACTGTACGATTAGACCAAGAGACTAAGACGCCACTCCCATTAAATCAATAGTTAACTCAATGATTAAAATAGATGTCGAAGGAGTAAAGTATCACTTAGATAACTCCACATACTCATTCAAAATATAGAGGAATGTGTTAAAATAGAATTAATGAATTAAATAATTCATTTAATTCAAAACTCATGGATACCAAAATAACAAGACTCTATTTTAATCAAGGACTAAGGATTTTAAATGAATAACCAAATAAATAATGACTTTATTTAATTATAGTTGAAATATGATAAAGAATAAATTAAATAATGATTTATTTAATTTAACAAGAAGAAGGTTAATTAGTAACATAATTAAATAACAAGTGTCTATTTAATTAATTAGATAGAATAAGGAGAAGTGAATTAATTAAATAATTAATATTATTTAATTAATAGATGAATTAATAAAAGATGAATTAATTAAATAATTGACATTATTTAATCATGACCATTAAGAATACGAAATATGAAGAATATAGAAGTCGCAGGCTAATAACCAGATTTCGGTGTCTACATTTGCCCCTCTTTGATACAATGTCGTTTCGGCCTTGTGTCAAAGAAAAATCAATGAAAATATGCCCCAGTCAAGCTCCGGATTAGAACAGGTGAAGGTATGCCCCCTCGGGAAAATTGACAAATTTTTGAAATGTTCAGAAAAATTTGGAAATGCACCCGATTAGTCCAATAGATAGGCAGAAATGCAATGTAGTTGATGGAATTGAGTTCAGAAATGGGAGGGACGGGTACGGTATGATAGAAAACGGAAGTTTGCACGGCCAGTAGGAAGAAAATGCCACCTAAGTCTAGGTATATATTGGAATTGGGGTGAAAAACTATTCATTTGCACCCACCCAGCTTAGAAATTTGAAAAGTTTGCTCTGACTTTCAGTGAGGATGTCTCCAGTTCTAGCGACCCATCATCGTGCCTACAGGATCCGGACATTCCAGAGACCAGCCGACGCGGACCCCCCGGTATGGACCTAAAACTTGCCTTTTGAAAAATTTTAATTTGCGCGTATTTTTAGACATTTATTGCATTTTTTATTATGCGTTGCATTTCATTTTGCACCGCATCTGTATGCGCGAACGACGCATCTGCTTGCGAAAAGCCGCATTTGCATTTTAACGCCAACCATTTAGGCTAGTTTAGAAAAAATCACCGCATGTATGTTTTGTGTTACACATTTGATCATTGTGATACACATTTGGAATTTAGCTACGCATGTGAATTTTGTGATACGCATTTGTTTATTCTGATACGCATTTGATTATTTGAAACGCATATGCATAGTTGTAGCTGCATTTGCTTCTTTTGATACGCATTTGAGATTATGCAACGCAAATGTTGATTTTAGCACGCATTTGATAATAATTAACCGCATTTGATTAATAATGACGCACTTGTAATTTATGGACCGCATTTGTATAAAAGCGATGCATGTGTTAAAAAAATGACGCATTTGCAAAATAATGACGCATTTGCATTTTATGTCAAAACATTCATTTTTCACTAGGGTAGATGATTCAGGCTGACATGAGGCATGTTGTTGCAGGTTGTTCTCGACCCTATCTACACACGTGAGTCGAGACCCATGACGTTTCGATTCAGAGACAGCTTACGGCCGGCCGAGCGACGGACTTTATGGCATTTGGGTTTGTTGCACGTGACCGATATGCCCCAGATTAGGGAAAATCGGGGTTTACTGACAGCACTTTGCGAGCAGTGGCACTCAGAGACGTCTTCCTTCCATCTTCCGACTGGAGAGGCTACAGTGACCTTGGAGGACGTATATAGGATTCTGAGACTGCCTATTAGAGGCACACCGGTAGTCTATGATACCCAGAGGGGTATAGCGGAGATGTGCAGATACTACCCCCACGCTGACGTTAGACAGCTAGGGGTGGATGATTATGAGATCAGATGGCAGGTGTTAGCCCAAAGGTATAGACAGTTAGACTGTCTAGGGGTGACACTGATAGGTGGGATTGTACTGCCTGACCGCCGAGGTCATGGATTTCCTGTGGGATGGGGTGAGATGCTAGTAGGCATGTTAGAGTGCCGAGTTGTATATGCTTGGGGTTCGTGTGTGCTGGGGATGCTATACTTCCACCTTCATGACATTGCCTATAGAGAGGCACAGTCAATGAGCTGCGGCACCACGCTCCTGATGGTATGGGTGTGGGAGCATATTGCTATCTTTAGACCACCAGTGACAGTAGACCTAGCTCGGGGAGCGCCCTACTCCTTTCGGTATGCAGGAGCTACCACTCAGCACCACATTGGAGACACGGGCTACTATAGACATGCTATAGACTTGATACAGGAGTTTACATGGAGACCATACCTAGACTGCGAGGTGTGGTCAGATGAGGGCGAGCATTTGTCATATTGCCGACAGACACAGTATTTAGTGGGACGGACAGTGTCCCATATGCACATCATAGAGCGGTAGTTGCCGGACCGGGTTTTGAGACAGTATGGAGAGGTATAGGATGTACCTCAAGGGAGAGCAGAGTTTGCTCGGTCCTCACGAGAGGTCCTGTTGTGGGGGCCAGAGATTCCAGTTGCTACTGCAGAGGCATATATAGATGGGTTACAGGCACAGGCATGGGGATGGAGGGGTGGACCAGCAGATCCAGGGACGACTCCAGCTTATGATCAGTGGTGGGCACTACACAGGCTGACTCCTTTGACAGATCCAGGGCAGCCAGCACCAATAGAGTGGCGTGTTAGAGGTCCCAGAGGCAGACGGGGCAGAGGAGGCCGAGGTGATGGTGGTGATGATGGCAGAGGTGGCCAACGTGGAGGAAGGAGAGGGAGTCGTGGTCGACGGGGACGAGGAGCAGCCTTGTCACCGATCCGAGAGGAGAGGGGAGGAGAGGAGGATGTGGCCATGCTAGATGTGGCCAGAGGTGGCAAGGAGGAGCAGCCGGCTGAGGCAGTTATCCCAGACATCCCTAACATCCCAGCAAAGGCAGAGGCAGGTGCTGAGGAGGTAGTTGTAGAGGAGGCCGTTGGAGAGGAGGCAGAGGTAGATGCCCTTGGATTGCTAGGTGCCTACCAGGAGGATGATGAGGAGGAGGATGATCACGAGAGAGAGATCAGGGATCAGATCCTGGAGGAGATGGACGAGGAGGAGGATGGGCGAGACAGGGTCCGCCAGGATGAGACAGAGGCAGAGGCGCCCGACACTAATATATTATGAGCCCAGGTTGCCTCCTTGGAGGCGCAGATGAGGGTGTTGATGGCAGAGAGAGATGCTTACAGGGTGGAGAGAGACAGAGCCTTGTTGGAGAGGGATCAGGCTGTAGCCCGACGGCAGGAGACTGAGCAGAGATTCACAGAGCTCAGGTCATTATGTACAGGACCATCAGCAGCATTTTCCAGAGAGTTGGTCAGAGCCGGCAAGAGGGAGAGATACTATCGAGACTTGTATGAGACAGAGGTTCCCATAGAGAGACGGGCTCCCAGTTTTTCAGCAGCACAGAGCAGCAGGTCTCAGACCAGGACCCACACATGGACAGTGAGCACAGAGGGAGTGGATCAGCCACACAGAGCAGGGCCATATGACAAACCTCCCACAGCTCCGAGATCAGCAGGTTCCCAGCATCAGTCTCCTACACACTCCCGACATGATGGCAGTGGTAGTTCAGGATAGAGATACAGTTTTGAGGTCCATTTGAGACATTGTATTTTGATCCGATAGCCTGCAGGCTTCCATGTATTTATGATACATTATGACATTGTGATGTGACACATATGAGCATTATGTATATATGATTTTGGCGGCGATTTTTATGATATGCATTGTCTATTTATTGATTATGCAGTCTTGATTTATACATGTGATGTCTATATGATATGCCTATGTGATGGATGGTTGTATGTACTTTATGTTGTTTATGCAACTAATGCGATAAATTTGATTCTATGTGACATATGATTCTATATGATGATGAGATGGTATGTGATGTTATATATATAATGTTGTGATGCTATACAAATGTAATATGATGTATGTATTTACAGTTTATTACTTATGATATGCAATGTTAAATGATGATTATTTTCTATTATGCCATGATGAGCTAAATGTGACATATGCCTATATATATATGTATGTTTCTAACATGTATGTTGATGACGGATGATGTATACCATTTCGTGTCACACGACTCCATCATAATGCAAGAAAGAAGAATTGTTAATGCGGAATGGAAGATCGACAAAGAATGAAAAGATAGAAGATAAATGTTAGTGTTAGGAATCTTCGATATTTTACCATATCACAAAAGGTATTGCACTTTATCATCATTGGGCGGGAATAATACAAATGGAGACAAACACCAGGATATGACATAAATCAAGGTGTGCAAGGTCATCCACTTGCTAAAAATAGACAGTCGCAGACAAGGATTGTCACTAACTCATACTAAGGACACAAGTTGCCCCAGTCTTTTTGTCGAGACAAACCACAGACAGCAAACAAAAGAAAAGACAGGTCATGAGATGTCATTGCTCCTCTAAATCCTTCATGGGACATCCTTGAGGAAACTAGTAACATGACTCAAAATCAAATTGAAAAGACAGTCGACAAACAGCAGTCAAAGAAAATAGAATTCTGATACGTCGTTGCTTCTCTAAATCCTTCATGGGACATCATTGAGAAAGCTAGTAACATGAATCCTAGTCATCAATTCAAGATAAATGATAAGATAAATAAGCCATATAGTCAATAAGCCAATGAAAATATTTGCAAAAAACATGATTTGTTTGTTTGATTTGTTTGATTGATTGAGCCTGATTGCAGGAGATACACAAAGCCTGGTTTCAGAAAGACATGTATCGTATAAGATGTTGAGTCAGATGCCGTTGATGTGATAACCTGTGTAAGGCTATGTTTGATTGTTTGACCTTGTCGATTATGCAGGAAGGACACATCCTGAATAAGACACAGGTTGATTGTTTTGATAACGTCTGTTTCCAAGAAGGACACATCCTGTAGTAGACGGTTGGTTGATCTATTTGAATTGTTTTGTTTGGAAAGTTGTTTGATATGACTCAGAGACATTGCTGACTTGTTCACCAGATTGATGCATGACTTGATACGACATGTTAACAATTGACTGTGTGTGACGACAAACCCTAAGGGACTGACCTAGTGCGGCCTCGGGGGCTCATCGTGTGATGGCCTTGCCTACGTTGTACATGCAGAGACCTCGTAGTTCGACTTGACTGCGACCGACAAGAATGACTACAAACAAAAGACGTGTGTGAAAGTGAATGTGACGAACCCTAATGGACTGACCTAGTGTGGCCTCGGGGGCTCATCGTGTGATGGCCTTGCCTACGTTGTACACGCAGAGACCTCGTAGTTCAACACGACCAATGACCTTGTCATATAGACATATGGAGTGACGCATGACTTTGTACAGACAAACCTAAACGGACTGACCTAATGCCTCGGGGGCACATCGGTAGATGGCCTTGCCTACATCCAGTCGCAGAGGCAACGTAGTTCGACAAATGACAAAGACTGACAAGCGCGACTGACTCTGACTCTATTTTTGGATTTTTTGAAATGTTTTGATTTTTTTTGTGTTTTCTCAAGTCATTTTGTGATGTTTTTGGATTTTCTTATGGTTGCACGTCTCCAACACAGCCAATGTAAGAACCAATGTGACGCAGGTCAAGTGTCTGCCCCCAGTCGAGTATAAGGCCAACTGGCTATGAATAGGGTAAGATGGGGGATATGAAATGCTCTCGATGTCAATCGTTCCAAGCTATGGAAAAGACTACCACTTATTAGGACTGATATATACAAGTGATGGACATAAAAGGTAAAAGATATATACAGGATAGTGGACTATGTACACGAATGTGGGCTATGTACAGGGAAGTGGACTATGTACAGGGAGAAAGACTATGTACAGGGAGAGGTAGTATGTACAGGGTAGATTAGAATAATAGTAGACAAAGGAGCAGGGTTGAGTACACATGGCGCCTGTTTGCCAGGATTTCACCATGGTACCTATCCAAAGCACCACCGAAGTGGTTTTCACCATTGGAAAATTGATTTATCTTTACTATTTTCCATATTAACTAATTTTTTTGGTGTTACCAAGACGCCTGTTTACCAAGTTTTCCCTTTGATAACGATTTTTTTATTTTCTGATTTTTTTTTTAATTTTTGCTAAATAAGACAAAGGCTCCCAGAAGCTATGCGTAGAACTTCTTCAGATGCATACTATTGATTGGTGAGGACAATGGTTCACCTTCAGGAGTGGAGAGTTGATACGCTCCTGATCCAAAAGCTTCCGTAACAACATAAGGTCCCAACCAATTAGGTTCAAACTTTCCTGGTTTGTCTCTTTCTGCTTGATTCTTTGGATTCTCCATTAAAACCAGGTCACCAATGTCAAAATTTCTGTTTAAAACCCTCTTGTTATAGCTACGATGAAGGCAGTTCTGATATGCTTGGAGATGGTCCAGTGCCTTCTGTCTACGCTCGTCCAGGAATTCTAACTCATGGAGTCTCGACACTCGGTATTCTTCATCGTCAATGTGGCCCTTCAGTGATACCCTTAGGGATGGAATCTCGACCTCAATAGGCAAAATGGCTTCAGATCCAAAGACAAGTGAGTATGGGGTAGCCCCAGTGGGAGTACGGATACTTGTACGATAAGCCCATAAGGCAGGGTTAAGCTGTAAATGCCAGTCACGACCAGCATCATTGACAGTCTTCTTGAGGATTCTAATGATGGTCTTGTTAGACGCCTCCGCTTGGCCGTTACCTTGTGGGTAGTATGGAGTAGAGAAGTGATGTTGAATATGAAATTGATCACACAAGTGATGGACTTCTTGGTTCTTAAATGGGTGGCCATTGTCAGTGATTATAGATTGAGGGACACCATACCGACAGATGATATAGTTTAAGATAAATCTAGAAATCTGTGTGCCGGTAATGTATGTCATAGGAATGGCTTCAATCCACTTCGTAAAGTACTCAGTGGCAGTGATAATGAACTTGTGTCCATTAGATGAGGTGGGTGGATCTTACCTATGAGGTCGAGTCCCCATTGGGCAAAAGGCCATGGTGACGTGATAGGACGGAGCTCCTGTGCTGGGGCATGTATCAAATCTCCATGAACTTGGCATTGGCGACATTTTGTTACAAAGACATATGAGTCTTTTTCCATAGTAGGCCAATAATAACCCAGTCTCATAATCTTTTTAGCTAAGGTAGGACCGCTAGAATGGGAACCACATATACCCTCATGCACCCCACGCAAGGTTGCTTGTGCTTCAATAGAATCAAGACATCTCAATAGGGTATTATCTAAAGCGCGTCTATATAGGGTGTCTCCGACGATGGTATATTTGGCTGACTTGCGAAGGAATGTCCTACGTTGGTTATTGGATAGGCCAATGGGGATGACTTCGGCATGAAGGTAATCATAGATTTCTTTGTACCATGGGGAATCAGGACCAACAATGTCACACACCATTTCAGAATCTGGGATATCGTAGGCGGGGACCAAAAGCTGTTCGACCAAGAACTCAAACTTAGGCACGTTGTTAGGAATGTCAAGGAGTGAGGCAATTGTAGCCATAGCGTCTGCTGCTTTGTTTAAAACATGAGGTATCTGATGAAACTTGACTTTGTCAAAGTACTCTTTAAAACTATCAGCCATGCGCTTGTACGGAGCAAGCTTTTCATCCTTAGTCTCATAATCATCATTTACCTGTCTTATTACTAGTTGAGAATCACCATATACCTGTAGGTTCTTGATTTTCCACTTGACTGCCATGCGTAAACCTGTCACTAAAGCTTCATATTCCGCCATGTTGTTAGTGCATGGAAATGCAATCCTGAATGATTTAGGGATGGAATCACCCTGTGGTGTGATAAACAATATCCCAGCCCCTGAACCATGATTTGTATGTGAGCCATCAAAGTACAGTTTCCATGTTATGTTTGTGTCAAATGTGAATATGAACTCATTAGGAAAGTCTGCCACTAATGGGTGATCTACCTGTATTGGTGCATCATCCAACTGATCAGCAATGACCTGTCCTTTAATAGCCTTTCTCTCTACATACTGTATATCATACTCACTAAGTATCATGACCCACTTGGCCAGTCGTCCTATTAATGCTGCCTTACTAAGAAGATATTTCAGAGGATCTATTTTAGCAATCAACATTGTTTGATGGTTTATCATGTAGTGTCACAGTTTTTGGGTAGCAAATACTACTGCAAGATAGGCATGTTCAATGTTACTATAGTTGAGCTCATAACCAACCAAAGTCTAACTGATATAATAGACTGCGCTTTCATGACCTTCATCGTCATTCTGTGCAAGCAATGCTCGAGTGATGAATGGGTTGCTGTGATATAAAGAATCAATGGTCTTCCTTCAACAGGTGGCATTAAAACAGGTGGTGTAAGTAAATATTCTTTAATCAGTTGAAAAGCCTCTTCACACCTAGGTGTCCATGCAAAGGGTACTCCTTTCTTAAGTAGATGTTGAAAAGGATGTGTCTTGTCTGCTAGCTGCACTATAAATCTTCTGATAGATTGCAACCTTCCCTGTAATGTCCTTAGTTGACTGAGATTGTTGGGTGGTGGCATGTCCATAATTGCTTTTACCTTAGCTGGATCTACTTCAATGCCTCGTCTAGAAATGATATAACCTAACAGCTTTCCTGACTTGACTCCAAACACACATTTCTTTGGATTGAGTCTCACATTATACGTCTCTAGCCTCTGAAATACCTTGTCTAAAACCTGTAAATGTTGTGCCCTTGTCTTGGATTTTACAATAAGGTCATCGACATAATCCTCCATACAAGTGTGTACTAAATCATGAAAGATAGTGGTCATGGCACGTTGATAGGTTGCTCCTGCATTCTTGAGTCTGAAGGGCATAACATTCCAGCAATACGTTCCCCAAGGACAAGTAAAAGCCGTTTTATGTTGATCTTCAGCTGCAATTTTTATCTGGTTATATCCTGAGAATCCATCCATAAGGGACAACATCTCATATCCTGCTGTCATGTCAACTATCATGTCTATATTAGGCAAAGGGAAGTCATCCTTAGGACAAGCTTTGTTGATATCTCTAAAATCAGTGCAGATGCGGATGCCCCCAGCTGGTTTGGTGACTGGTACAAGATTGGAAATCCAATCTGCATAGTCAATAGGTCTGATGAAACCAACGTCTAACAATTTCTTAAGTTCTGCCTTGACTAATAAAGCAATCTGTGGATGCATTTTTCTCAACTTCTGTTTCACTGGTTTGGCACCTGGTTGTAAAGGCAAGTGATGTAGAACAAGTTCAGGATCCAACCCAGGCATGTCGGCATATGACCAAGCAAAATTAATCTGTCTTTGTTCAAAGAAGTTGTGGAACTCTGATTTCTCTTGTGTTGTCAGTGACACTGCTAAATAAATCAATCGAGGATTCTCTTTTGTGCCTATGTTGACTTCTACTGATTCTTCCACGAGCATGGGTGACTTTTCCTGTGCAATGGGGAGAATGTTCAAACCTCCATCCTTAGGCACCTCAGAGAGGTTTTCACCTTCGGATGCGTCCTTTCTTTTTACTTTTTCATGGTCTAGAGGTGCCTTGCGGTTTTCACCTAGAGACTCGTCCTTTTTATCTTGTTTATTCTTTTTCTCATTTTTGCGACTAGAGGGTTGAACAGATTCCCCAAAATATGCTTTATTGTCCAAGTCAATGGTAAAACTAGCTTTATGATCCCCATTAGGTATGCCTTCACGTAATCCCAGGAACTCAGCAATCGCTTCGTCGTTCTCAAAAGTATCTAAAATGGGTGTATCTTGTTGATCCCAATCTATGAGTTGGGGATAAACTAAAGGCATGTCATCGTCGGAGTTATCAAAGTCTAATGGAGTCAAGGTAAAAATTGAATTATTCATGTGGTCACAAAAGTCTTGTACCAAGTCCTTTTTGCTCTTGGGTTTGGGTCTAGGTGGATAAATAGGTGGGCCTAATGCCAAGGTTTGACAATCAGAAAGAGGTGGCTCAGGTTGCCAAGAGGTAGGATCAAGTGATTCCCAATAGTAGTGTTTAAACCACTCCTCTTTTGTCATTTTCTTTGGTGGACAGGAATTTAAAGGATTTGGTGAGGAACTTAACAGCAAGTCAAGTTCTCCAAATAACTTGTCAAGGTCCATGGAAGAAGTAGAGGATAAGGAATCCCACTCATAATCATTAGAGTCAGGCGAGTTAGAATGATTTTGGTCTATTGGTTCGTGAGATGTCTTAATGTCTTCTGAAGCACGTACTTCCTCAAGTAAGGGTAATGGAGTACTAGGAACGCCAATCTGAATCGGTTGAAACCCTAGCCCTACTCCTTTTGGCCACTGAGAAACAAATATTGGTTCAATTCTGCCATCTTGGTTTAAGCCTAAACCACTGTGTCCATCATATCCTTTGCTTTGCATGATTTTGAAACCCTTTCCGTATAGTCTTGTAGGAATATGAGCAAGTAAAAGGGGTTCTTGATTATCTTCCTTATACAGCCAGGAAGTAACATCTTCTGTATCTACAGCCTCTTTGCTTAATTCACCCCATTTAGTGAAAGTTGTTGTGGGGGGAACATGTATAGTGATTATAGACTGTCCCCTACCTGTTGTAGGCAAACCATATGACTTAGGAGGGACCAAGTGGCTAACACAATAGGAAGTCTTCATATAATACTCTCCACAACCCTTGTCTTGGATCTCAACCCTAGGAGTAGTGGGAAGTGAAGGTGCAATAGATGTTCGAGTGAGCGTGGACGGGTCAACATAAGAAGATGGATTAGACGATGAGGCCTCTTGGTTGACTGGCACTTGACATTGAGGGATGTCCTTTAGGTTAGTGCAATACTGAAAAGGATCAGGATCACCATCGATAGTTATTTCGGTGCCATTGTAAGGGAATTTAAGGCACTGATGATATGTGGAAGGGACTGCCTTCATGGCATGAATCCATGGTCTACCTAGCAAAAGGTTATAAGGGAGGGTGAGATCCAAGACCTGGAACTTTGTCTCCATTACCGCAGGACCAATTCTGATAGGAAGTGTTACCACCCCCTTTGATTTTCTTTCTTCATCATCATAAGCCTTAATGACAATACTCTTGGTGGTGTCTACGCATGCTTCTGAAATACCTAATGCCTTAATTAGTTTTAAAGTGCATAGATTTAACCCTGCTCCTCCGTCTACCAAAACTCGTCTAACTTTGGTGTCATCAACAAGGACTTCTAGATGTAAAGGGTCATTGTGGTTCATCTTATCTATGGCATAGTCTTGTTCAGAAAATGTGGCATGATGATTATTGGTCAAGTAGCCCACCATCTCCTGGAAACAATTGACATCAAGGTCATTAGGGACCGTGGTGTTCTGTAAAGCCTTATCGAGGATAGACCGATGCTCGGGGGAGATATGCAACAATTCCAAGATTGAAATTTGGGCTGGGGTCTTCCCCAACTGGTCAAGTAGGTTATAGTGTAACTTGGAAGGTTGTGATGCTTGCTGTGATGGAGGGCCTTGGATAACAAACTTAGTACGATGAGTATTGACCGCACATTCCGGATTAGCTTTGATAGTGATGGTATTGATGTTGTCCTTGGCGGCGCGAAGGCAATGAATGATTTTGCCACTATCATAGTCATGTTTTATATTCGCATAATTGGCTGACATATTGGTCTTAGTACTTGAACTGGGGACAGTTCCTTTCCCATGGTCATGTAGTGGGTCTGAAAAGACTTGATGATCAGTGTTCGATGTCTTTTGTTTTTGTCCACTAACTTCAATGATTCTCTTGTCAACAAGGTCCTGTATGATGTTCTTCAGTTGTCGACAGTTTTGTAGGTTATGTCCCTTAGTCCTATGATAATCACAAAAAGCGTTGTCATCCCACCAAGTTGGTTTAAACTATCCTGGATCGTATTGTCTTGGTTCCTGCAGTTGTATGAGGTTGTGTTGTAACAGCTGTTTGAACACCGACTCAATGGGTTCCCCTAAGGGAGTGAACTCACGTTTCTGGAATCTCCTTGGTGGTGGACGTTGAGTGTTTTGGACCATGTTGGGAGGTTGATTGACAGCATTAAGCGTGTTAGCAAAAGTATGAGGTCCTTGTAATGTGAGGAGGGGTCTTGCTTGTAATGTTTTAGCATCAACCACCCCATCATTGGTGACATTTTTGTTGCGAGACCAGAATCTGTTTCTGTCGGTGGGGGCATTTTGTACGACCGTGTTTCGATTGGGTGTTGTCATCTTGAGTTCACCCTTTTCAATGAGATCCTTCTCTATTATCACCCCCTTTTCCACTAGTTCCGAAAAAGATATGCAGCAATGTACCCTTAAGTTACTCCTGAGTTTTGGATGAAGGTTTTCTTGAAACATTGTAACCTTTTGTTTTTCAGGTATCTCGACAGGACATCTACTAGCAATAGTTCTCCATCTCTGGAAGAAAGCAATGAATTTTTCACCTTCGTCTTGTGTGGTGTGGCACAAAGTTGCTATATTTATCTCATGGTCAATGTGGAAGGAGAATTGCTCCACAAATTTCTCGACTAGCTCTCCCCATGATCTAATGCCAGAATCTAGACCCGAAAACCATTCTAGTGCAACCCCTACAAGACTTCGTGGAAATAGCCTCATAAGGTATGTGAGGTCGTAAGCAACATCAATGCATATGGTAGAAAATTCCCTGATATGTTCTACTGGATTGCGTTTGCCATTGTACTTAGGAAGATTTGGTATGACATATCCGTGAGGGAAAGGTGTCATGTACAATGATCTATCAAAAGGGAATGAGCATATGTCCTTTGGTGAAAATTATTTCTTAGTTGACACTGACATGTTATCCATTTGCGTTTGTAATGCCTGCATTTGTGTTTGTAGGACGTCAACTTGAGTCAAAGATGTGCTAGAAGGATTATGCGGATCCATGTATGTATTCTGAAATCCAAAGTCTCGCGATGGGTTTTGATTGAACGTTGGCATCTGAGGTGGATTTGGATTCGGAATGTTGGTAAATGTATTCTGGTTTGGAATCGACATAGATTGATGTTGTCCTGGATTCTGTGTAAATGGATTCTGAGTACCACTCTGTACAAAGGGATTCTGATTCGGAACCGATGTGAAATAGTTTTGGCTTGGAATCTGGGTAGACAGATTCTGACTACCAATCTGTGAAAAGGGGTTTTGATTCGGAACCGATGTAAATTGGTTTTGACTGCTAGTCTGGAAAGGTGGATTTTGATTGCCATATTGGAAGGAGGGAATGCCCCCTGTTTGTGTAATCCTTGGTATAGTACTAGTGACCTGAACACTAGGTATGGCCATCGACTGTGGCAAGGTACCTATAATGCTAGCAGTAGGTGTGGTTGTTGATTGTGCACTCCTGACACCGACATAAGATGTATGGGCTGATGTTTTAGGTCTTTTACTCCTGCTAATAGGACCAAAGGGAATAGATGATGAAGCCCCCGTAGTGAAACTAAATCCCGATGTCATTGTAGGTGTACCAAATGGGGACGTATGGACTGTCGTACTCTGTGTAGACGTGCTAGATGGCATAGTCGTGCTGACTTGAGGTATAGTAGTACTAGCAGTCGTGGTATTTGTCCCTTGTGTAGGTTGAGTTTGTAAGGTACTAATATCAAATCCTAGAGGTAAGGTAGCACCTTCAGCTAGCAATTTTCCTAAGAACCGTTGACGATCGTTTGCTAGGTACTCATCTACAAAAGAGGCAAACTCAGGGTCTTGTGCGGCAGCCTCTATGTCTTCTGTTGTAACATGTCCTTGAGTGTTTCTAGTGGTAAATTTGTCTAATAGAGTCTTATGAGGTCTTGAAGAAAATGGGTTGATGAACTCGCTTGGGTTCGACATGTTTTCTCTCTCTCTTCTCTTAGACCTAGTTTCAACCATGTAAGACAAGCTCAATATGCGGGAAATGCAAAACTATATCTAGAAACTATATGACTCTATTCTATGTTTTTGGGGTTTTCTTATGCAAAATAAGGGATGTCCTATGATGATACTAGTCTAGGCTCTAAAGGTGCAAGAAGTCTAAGTGAGACCCTAAAATGATCAATTCTATAAACTCAAGGTGGAAGGACCAACTACCTAAAGTCAAACCAAAGTGTCAATTTAGTTAAGTCAAGGAACCAATGTAGGACGAAGATCAAAGACAATTTGAGTTTCCTAACTAGACTGATGAGCTAGGACTACTCTCTGTAGGACAAAGTATATGATGATAAGACTAGGTTCAATGACAGATTTCATTGACACTATGACCTTTCTAGAGTATAGATGATAGACTACTCCTAAAGTTTGTAAAAGTGACCTCTCTAAAAGTCTAATGCAAGGTGATATGTACCCTATGATGAAGCTAAACTCTAACTGAAGACAACTATGGCAATGACTAAATGAACCTAAAGGATGCAAAATTGAGCAAATCGTTTCAGGTTCTGTTTTCGAAGACTGTTTGTATGAAGACCACTGAAACTGGTATAACCCTGCTAACTGGACAGTGACAGTGAATTTTGGTTTTTTTGGTAATCAGACAGATGCGTTTTAAATTTAACAGTTGCGGTTCAAACTGACAGATGCGACTCAAAATTACCAGATGCGACTCAAGCTGACAGATGCGACTCAGAATATAACGCATGCGGTGTTTCCAAAATAGATGCGACTCACACTGACAGATGCGATTCAGATATTACAGATGCGGCTCAAAACAACCAGATGCGACCTATATAAATCAGATGCGAGCCAAACTTACAGATGCGACTCAAAAATTACAGATGCGATGCAAAACTTACAGATGCGACTCAAAATTAATAGATGCGACTCTAAAAAAATCAGATGCGTGTTTCTGGTGAACAATTGCGACTCTCTGTGAATTTTCAGTGACATGAAATTTAAACTGACCCGGTTTTCTATGATCAAATTCTGACAATCAAAGACAATCGTAAGACAAAGTGTTTTCAGTTTCGATTTTGGACTCAAAGATCGTTTAAATTGATAATAGACAAGTACATCCTAATAGGCCAAAGGCCTAGGGTTTGTATACTTGGTATAGCCCACCAGTTATACCCCGGATTGGTGATGAACACCTTTCCTTCTCGAGAGCGGATAGCTTAGGAATTTGGTGGCATTGGCTCCCCTCCACGGCTCATTAATGTCTTTCGAGCACACCAATTCTGAATTCATTGGGTAATGACATCCCAAGAACCGCTATCTCTACTCAAGGGGATCAGTAGTGAGTAATCTTCGGGCATGATACTGTACCCTGCACTAATACCAAGCAACGGCCACAAATAGGTTGGTCTCTACAACAAAGGGTATTTAATTCGGGCATTCGTTAGTGGGGTGTGATCCATCGAGCGAGTCCCCTTTGGATCCATCTCGTCGAACCACACTTTCGTGATTCTTAGGGTTTCCCAAGAACCCACTTTATTATACCGGTGGAAGTCCCTTAGGTTCAGGTGCTGCGGTGCAGTGGATTCTAGGGTGAGTACTTTTCCACGAAACGGGCCCAAGTTCTAGAGTTGGTAACCGTTTCTCTTACACCCAGGATCACACGGATCGCAAGGGGAGAGGATACTTCGATACCAAATCGTAAGGGTAACCAGACTTGTGCTTTCGCACCAAACACAGTAGACACTTGTTAATTTTAACCAAATGAAAGATTTGCTACGCTACCAAACAATCTGTTTCAAAATTTAACTAGGGTCTTCGACAAGCGTCCTGCAGAAGATATCATTAGTAATTTTCAATTTTGTCTTCGCCAATCGTCCTGCAAAAGCTTGTTAACTCCAAAAGGCCACACGCTGAAAATCAAATGTCGGTAACATGAAAATCAATTGAAAATTCAGTTAGCCCGAGAAATAAAATTTTACTTAGTCAATTGCGTCGTTTTGTTACCCGGTCAGATGCGTCGTTTCTTTTTCAGTTAAACTCGGGATATCACTTGTCATTCAAGAATTTCCAGATGCGTCGTTTCTCTGTCAGATGCGGTTCATAAACTCAATCATGGTTCAAAAACTTCACGTGTGGTTCGGAAAATCAATTGCGGTGCAGAAACTTCACATGTGGTTCAGAAAATCAATTGCGGTGCAGAAACTTCACATGCGTCATTCCGTACAAAAAATCTGCAAAATCAAAAATTAAAAGATCTACGGATTCGCGAAGATGGTGTCTTCACGTCGGGTTCACCAAAATGTAACGTCTGAAAATGAAACAAGCCTTTTGCACAATAGACAACAAGAATATTAGTAGATTAAAAGCACACATGCATACAATACTAAATCTAACATGCAAATTCATACGTTAAGCAACAAAGAACATGGGAAAGTAAAAACGTAATTAAAACTAGAATGATCTCACCAATCTTCAAACGTATTTCCATGAATTATCTCGATTGCCCTTCTCCATTTCACTTGTATGGTATAATTGCCCTCAGATTTTCAAGTAATTCGTGCAAGTATAGCCTAAGATAGTGATTAGCAAAATATCGAAGATTCAAGACAAAAGTGCTCTCAAAAGTTATCAAATTCGCGAGAGAGATTGGAATGAAGAATGACAAATCAATTTATAGAAAATTGATTATTCGAACGACAAGCCAAGATTGAAAGATTAACAGACGGTTGAGATTGACTGATTAGACATGCATTCAGATAACTGATAGAATGACATGAGTGATTCAAATTAGAAATAGAATTAAAGATTAAATAAATGGTTTAATCTTCAGTTCGGCATTCGAAAACATAAGAAATATCTTTGCATGACAAAGATGAAGATTGATTAAAGCAACTCTGTTCGAACGCACGCACAACACTTAATTAATTAAATAAGAATATTTAATTAATCCACATGCGCAATTGAGTTAGAAGTGGGCCGATTGCATGATTAGACGAAGAGATTACTCGAAGACGCCACTCAGACATTAAATCAATAGTTAACTGAACGATTAAAATAGATGTCGAGTTGAGTAAAAGTGAATACTTAGATAACTCACAATTATCTAAAATATAGAGGAATGTGTTAAAATAGAATTAATGAATTAAATAATTCATTTAATTCAAAACTCGATATTCGAAGGATAATTAAATAAATAAGATTTATTTAATTAAGTGAAGGGGATTTAAATGAATAATTAAATAAATTATGAATTTATTTAATTATAGTTGAAATATGATAAAGAGTAAATTAAATAATGATTTATTTAATTTAACAAGAAGAAGGTTAATTAGTAACATAATTAAATAACAAGCGTCTATTTAATTAATTAGATAGAATAAAGAGAAGTGAATTAATTAAATAATTAATATTATTTAATTAATAGATGAATTAATAAAAGATGAATTAATTAAATAATTGACATTATTTAATCATGACCATGAAGAATCGAAATATGAAGAATATAGAGTCGCAGGCTAATAACCAGATTTCGGTGTCTACGATAAAACTATTCAATTGTTGAAAATTGTTTTGGAAAATTGTTTTAAGCATCTGGGAGTGTCTTAGTGAATTTGATTGTTTCTCTAGTGCATATTCCTATTTCTACAGCACATATAGGACACAGAGTAGCACATCTTTCATTTTCCAGAATTTTCACTTTTGATAGATCTGAGTTTATAACATCCTTGGTCCAGTAGCATCTCAACATTTCTCTCATGCTTAGAGAGTGGAAATCAACCAAGTTTGTTAGGAAATCGATTGCCAATAGGATCAAGAAGCCTAAGAAAAATTTAGGTTACAAGAAAACTTTACAACGAAGAAATTTTTTGTATAAAATTCAAAACATTTTGCTCCATTATCGTGAGTTTCTCCATAGGTACCAAGATTTTGCTAGGGGATTCACTAACGAGTATGCTATAGAGACTTTATATTCACAAGCCTATTTTCAGAGAAGAGCTCTATCTCAACAACACAATCACAATAAACCTCTCAACTTTGATTATCTACCACAACCCTCAATTGAATATCCCACTCATCCCAGCCAAATCATTCACTAATCTTGAAAACAAACTATGCTATTTGATACACTTATCATTTTTTGAGACTAGGATCAAATCTCAAAAAGTGCATCTTTTCAAACAAGTTTTTGATTATTGGTTCAACTTCCCCAATAGGATACTGATATCCTTTCATCTTGAAAGCCACAATCAAGAATTAAGAACATCCTTGATCATATCATAAGATTTTCATCTTATCAAATCAAGACATCATCATTTGTGCACTTCTCAAACTTGTGATCTAAGTTTAGAAGAACATTTCAAAAGCATATGTCTATTGTCACAAGGTTCCAAAAAAAAAAAACACAAGGAAGAAGACGAAAGAAGAGATCCACTTTACAACATGGGTGATAGGGAAGAAAATCCTTTTCATAGGTTTCATACTGGGAATAGTTCAAATGATGAAATAACTGATGAAATGATTCAAGAAGTTGAATAGGATCCACAGTTTCACATAATTTTGGACAAGATCTTAGAGTGAGATAAAGAAGGCTACTTTCTTCTTTTGGAAAACCAAGGTGCCAAATTTCCCTCTAACTACAATATGGAGAAAATTAAGGAAGATCTTGGAAAGACTAAAACTTCATTAAATGATCTTAGTAGTCTTCCCCAACAAATAAGAGCAATCCAAAGCAAAATCAAGGAAATACAAGGGGGCACAACTACGAATTCCTTTGACAGAAATATGAATGTAACCTCTTCTCCTCCAAAAGAAACATCATCCAAATTCCATGTTTTTGAATTTTTGCAAAGGTTAAATGAGAATCCCAAATCTAAGCCATCAAATAAAATTGACCAATCCTGTCATGTCATGCATTTATCTTCATCCCCCATAATTCAAAATGAACCTGACGATTCTTTCACCCAAGATAAAAATTCCATTCAATCACCTTCTTTTATAATATCCTCTACATCCAATGATTCATTTCAATCTACACGTCTCAATCAAAACATTATACAAACCCTTCCTATCTTTGATCAAGATCCCCTCTCTCAAGAACCATATGATGATCCCCTCCTTTCATTATTCACCCATGATAATCCTCTTCCATCTCAAGAAGAAAATGTTCTTCTAAGTTCTTTGTCCACCTCATTCAATGAATCCATACTCTCTTATGATTCCATCACATCCCTAGAGTAGAACAATTCTTCCATCCTATCCAAAGATTCCCTTCCATCTGATGATCAAGCTACTCCATCTCCTTCATCTAATGATTCTTTTCCTAGTCAAGATCAAAGTATCCCATCATCCTCATGTCAAGAGCCTCTCACACCTCTTCAAGCCATCCATGAACCGCACACCTATAAATTAGGATCCTCCACCTTTATCCACTCCAGTTTACTTCCAACACCTATCCTTTCATGCATATCATATCCTCCTCAAAATGGACTCGCATCTTGTTTCACAAACAATGCATATCCCATGGGTAAACAAATGTGTGAAATTATGAATTACAAAGGAAAAGGTTTAGGCCTTCATGAGCAAGGTATCCTAGAACCCCTTTCTGTCCAAGTAGATCCATATTCTCATTCCCTTGGTTATATACCTCATGCTCAACCTAGGTATCCTATTCCGTCAAACTCTCCATCCATCCTAGGTCCTTATCCTAGTTCATCAAACCTCCCATATATCCTTGGTCCTTATCATCCCAACCCTAGCTCATCAACCCTTCCATCTAGATTAGGGTCCCCCATTTATCCATCTCCTATTCTTCAAGAACAACAAAGGCACACATCCTTGATCCACTTTCAAAATTATTCCTTCATTACCTCATCCATCATACCTCCATATCGTTCATCTCAATACACTCCTTCCATTTCTTTTGGAAGCAATTTGGGTGCCAAATGTCAAAAGCTTCAATATAAAACTCCACATGTATCAAATGATCAACATGTCTCCTCGAAGAGTCATACAAAAATAAAAGAAAATTTGATCCAAAAATCAAAAGAAAATTTCAAAAGGCCACAAAGGCCCATCAAAGCAAAAGAAAAAATCAAAAGGCCACAAAGGCCCATCAATTCAAAAGAAAAATTTCAAAGACCACAAAGGTCCATAAATCAAAGAGAAAAATCTCAATGGCCACAAAGGCCCATAAAGCAAATATCAAAATCAAAAGAAATGTGGATTCATAAAAGTCTCATAGAAGCAATAAAATCAAAATTGGCATCCAAATTTTCTAATCCAAAAGCTTCTCACCATCTCCCATCTAAAAACATATAATCTTCCAAATCCACTTTTCCTCCATCACTCCATCACCCTTCAAGGTGTATGTCAATGTTAATCTTGCCATCCTTTCCATCTATCCATCACCAATCCTTCCAACCTCCTACATCCCATCCCCATTCTCCTCCTTTAATTCAAAGCTTTGAATAAGGCCTTAGCTTCTACTATCATGCCAACATTTATAAGTCTAATTCCCATTCCCATGGTCTATTAGAGCACATATTCAAGGTATATTAGTCATGAAACTTGATGCTTAAACCCTTCCTCCATCCCCTTATCATGCAAATATTATCTTTCATATCCATCTCCCTATCCATATACTATCTTCCATTTTCCTCTTATCATTCATGGTCACTTTCACCTTTGATCTCGACAAGGTTAAGGATCTTCTTGAAAATCATGCATCTTATCCTATTCACTTCATCCAAATCTTCCATACCATATCATTTGTCATGCATCTTCTCTTATATTGTGGGGAATCTTTTTTCTTCAATTGGTCATCACATTCCATCCTAAATGTCTTTGAAAAATCCAAAAAAAAAAAGATCAGAAAATGTCATAGGGTGAAAACCTGGCAAACAGGTGCCTTGTGTAAATAAGAACTTTCCATCCACCAGGATCTTTACAACTTGTTCTACATCATCCATCCATTTCACTTCCATCATCCATTACATACAGATCTCCATCCATTACTCATCCACCCGCATCTGCACCATAGCTTGGTCCTGTTTTCATATCATGATCCCTCCTAGTACTACTTGGCCCATCCTCAAGGTTAGTTTGTCCTGCCTTTATTAGAGTAGTCTATTGCATCACGCTAGGGGCATGTTCTCATTGAATCAGATTCGTGTATGATCTTAAGATCCTCAAAAATTAGAAAATCCAAAAACATCAAAACATATCAAAATCCCAAAAATAGGTCAAAGAGTTAGTCAAAAAGTCAAAAACAGAGTCGTCTTGTCTGAACTACATGGTCTCTGCGTGTATAATGTAGGCAAGGCTAATATGTTGATTAACCCTCGAGGCCCCTAGGATAGGTCTTTAGGTTAGTCTCTTGATCAAAATCTCAGAAAACCACAAAACATTGGAAAATCTAAAATCAAAATATTTGAAAATCTCGAAAAAAATACCAAAAACAGCCTCAAAACATAGTAAAAATCCAAAAAAATCCAAATATTTGAAAAAATCCATCCACCTCATCTCGCTTGCACCTGCAATAACACCATCCATAATAAATTGATCGTCACCCTCAACCTTTGGTGAAACAGTTAGAAACAAGCCTAGTAGGGTAAAAGTTAAACTAAAAAAAAATGTCAAGTCTCAAGTTTAAGTCAGTACGTAAACAAGTTGGTCCATTCTTTGTGTCGATAGTCCATCATCCAATCAGTCCCATATCAATCATCTGATAACATCATGTCCTACGATAAATCCTTCCTACAATGGGCATTATTTATAAAAAAAAACACTTTGGATAAACGAAATGGCGTGTCGCCATCCACTAACATGTCCTAGGATGTATCCTTCCTACAATGGGCATTATCTTTTGGCAATAGTTTTGGTTCTTATCCTTAAAAATACATTCCCTTTTGGTTAGCGGTATTGAAGAACATCAACTTGTTTGCATGCTTTATCTTTGTCTTTTGACTTATCTTATTGCGCTCAGTCCAAGGACCTCTCGATGATATCTGAACAAAGGATTTAGAGAGATAGGAATGGGGCAACGATCATTATCCTTTCATCTATTGTGCTTGTTGGACATTCTTGTAAAATAACTTGGTGAATAATTTATTTGTTAGATATGTATAGATATGTATAGAGTATGTTTTAGATATCTTGTTGACTATTGTATTGAATGGTTATACCTTTCTGTGTTTTGGTCCGAGATGTTTGAAACTTCTAAGGTGCATCCTAGCAAGTTTTATGTATGTCAAGTGTGAACAAGAATACTCCTATCTATTTGTCGAGTCAAATTCCATCGCACTAGGTGCAACGCCATCCTGGTCCTTTATACCTTGATGCATCGTACTTATGTGTGTTATCAAACATAAGGTAAGTAGCCCTTTTAAAATCCCAATCCTTGATAAGCAAATCATCCAATTTTCATCATCCATTTATCATCATCATCATCTCTCATAAAGTTGTCTTGTTGGAACCTCTTGTCATCATCTAATTTCTTCTTTCTTTGTGCCAACATGCATCCATCATGCATCCACAAACCGTCAGTATACCACATATCATTCATATCATACATAATAGGAAACACTGATAATTTTGTAGACACCTAAAAATGGCCTAGGCCTGCAAGCTTCATTTTTACCACTTTCGTCCTAGCATAATTAAGACATTTAATTATGTCCTTGGTCCACATTCGACTATTGATTAAATAATTCATAATTATTTAATTAATTCGTGTCATTTATTCTTCATGATTATTAAATAAATAAATTTTAATTTATTTATTAAATACGTCATTAATTGTATAAGTCTTTCTTTAATTAAATAAATTTCTTAATTTATTTAATTCCCCTTTGTCATTTAATTATTCTTGATTATTAAATAAATGAATTACATTTATTTATTTAATACATCACTAACTGTCTTAATTAAATAAATTGATTAATTTATTTAATTAATTAATCTCATCTCCTAAATTAAATAATTAAATTTAATTATTTAATTGCCAATTTAATATTCCTCTCATTTTAAATAAATGAAATTATTTAAAATGTCATGTCAATCTTAACTGTCAGTCCTTTTTGATAAATAATCTGAAAAAGATTATTTATTATCTCTCAAAATCCATGATTTGAATTAATTTAATTCAAATTAGTAATTAATCTTCTAAAAATCAAGCAATCGAGCAGATTCTTGATTTTCCAAATCTTATCTTCAGTCCACATCTTATCTCTTTGATTTTTTGAATCTTGCAAATCAGGCAGTCTTATCTTATTGATTTTTCAAAAATCTTCATTTTCTAATTAATTTGTCTCACTTATTCTCCACCGTCGATCCGATTTTATTCTGACCGTTCGATTAAAGATTTTGCCCTAACCCTAATTAGGGATTCTTAGGTTAAATCTAGATCGTTCATTTCATTGATTTATCTCGTCCGTCCATTCGAAATGGCCTTTTCTATAAAATGCCATCTTCTTCTCATTTTTGGGGACACACATTTGGCGTAATTACTATAGGCATTTATTTACTCTCACATGTTCATGGTCATAGGCAATCTTAGTATTTCAATTTTGGCATTATTTTAGACATAGTCATTGGTTTGTAGACATAGTCATTTAGGCATATCAAATCCTTCAAATCTTGTTGTAAGGCTTAGGCATTTTAGATTGCTCAAAAGACGAATCTGAGGGCAACATTTTCCAGCAAGCAAGAAGGTATTACGAAAGGGAATCATGGAGGCATCAACAATCAGGTATAACTGTTCATTCATTTATTTCCTTTGTGTTTCATAAAATCTTTGGGTTTTGTTTATTATTTATTGTTTATTGCTAACTCTCCTAAATCTGAAGAAAACCCTGATTACAAATTTCACATGCATTTTCATCATCACAATATAGATCTGTTAGTCTAAGCATGTCATAAAGTCATACATTTGCATAATCATAGCATATCACATCATCCATCTCATCCATCTCACATGCATTAACTTAGCATTAGCATTATGCATTATTAGGGCCATTCATCAAGTAAACCAAATTCACATTAATCCACTCATCAGGTAAATCAGGTTCATCATCCATTTAAATTAAATAAATTAACTTTATTTGATTTAAGCCTATCATTTCCTCATTTGATTAAATAAATCAATTTTAATCAAACCATAACATTTCATCTTTCATTAACCATCTTCTAATCTCATCTCATGCAAATTAATCCACCTTTATCTTGCATCATCCCTTTAATTAAATAAATTAAACATTTATTTAATTAAATCCCAAATGCATTTTCCATCCCTTTGATTTAAATAAATCAAATATTCAAGTCAAATAGGTGAAAAACACCTAAACATCATCTAAGCTAATCTAATCATAATTAGTCTAATCTAACCACCCATCACATCCTCTAGTTTTTCCCACTTGCACTAATAAATCATTTTAACTCATTTATAAATTCATCATTTTCTTTCAACTTGGCATAAACAAGATGGAATATGAAGACAAGTTGACTTGTCCCTACTTCATGTCCTCCCACTCAACATTTATAACATTTATTTGCAACTTTATTTCATGTCCTCCCACTCAACATTTATAAAATTTATTTGCAACAACTTTATTTTGTGTCCTCCCACTCAACATTTATAACATTTATTTGCAACAACTTAATTTTCATGTCCTTCCACTCAACATTTATAACATTTATTTGCAACAACTTCTTTATTTCATGTCCTTCCACTCAACATTTATAACATTTATTGGCAACAACTTCTTTATTTCATGTCCTCCCACTCAAAATTTATAACATTTATTTACAACTTCTTTATTTCATGTCCCCCACTCAACATTTTTTTAAATATTTATTTTACAACCTACGACAAGTTGACAAGTGGCTCCATTTGATTGGCTAAATCATTATCCCACATTGATCTATTTTGAGCTCTTTTCCAACTTGAAAATCTATAAATAAAGGGCTTATTCTTCAACAAGATCATCCAAAACTCATGCAAAGTTACTCTCTTCAATGGAGAGCTAATTTTGTTCACTCCACAATCTTAGCATTTCATCCACAACTCATGCAATTTAACCGAAGTATCCTCTCCCCTTGTGTAGTAATGCGATCTTGGGTATAAGAGAAATGATTATTGTGCTAAGTTGGATCCACAACTCATGCAAAGTTACTCTCTTCAATGGAGAGCTAATTTTTTCCACTCCACAATCTTAGCATTTCATCCACAACTCATGCAATAACCGAAGTATCCTCTCCCCTTGCACAGTAATGCGATCCTAGGTGTAAGAGAAATGATTATTGCTCTAAGTTAGATCCACAACTCATGCAAAGTTACTCTCTTCAATTGAGAGCTAATTTTTCCCATGTTCATGATATCTTCATATCAATTTCATCATTGAGCTTAGCAAAGGATTGGGAAAGGGCTATTTTCCACAAGTAAAGTTATCATGCAGGTTTATCGTTGGAGCTTGGAGCATTCTCAGAGTCTTATAGATAGTTTTTATATCATGTTTTGCATCATGTTTACATCTTAGATTAATGTATAGCATCATAGTTACATTTTATCATCCATCTTGCATCATAGTTACATTTTAGATTACTTCATTTTAAGTTTTCATTTGAGCATATGTAGAATCATGCATAGAATCATATAGTTCAATACCATAGCATCCACCTCCAATTGTTCATTTATCATCAACATCATCCTTCACCCATCATGGCATTCATCATCATTGTTTGCACATAGTTTCATGTAGGCATATAGTTGGCATGCATGTTTAATATCAATATCATTTCTTAAGTGTCATTATAATAGCCTTTGTGCACATAGAAATTTGAGGGCCAAAAAGGTTTAAAAGAATCATTTAGGAATAGAGGAAAATGAGACATTCTTGGAAGATTTATCTTTATTGCAACTTAGAATAGTTTTACTTTTCTTTGAGTCTTTCAATATAAATCGTTTCATTAAGGTTTTTGTTGATAATAACTTTTCATATTTAACACACACAAACTTCATATGAAGTGTAAACACCAGGTCATCCAAGCCTAATGAAAACACAAATGAACATTGAAGTACACACTTCCTAGCAAGAAGATAACACATGGACGACATAACAAACTTCATTATGCACGAGAAAAAATCTCAGATACCTTTAGATACATCCACAACAAGTGTAACAACCTTTAAACACAGAAAACCTTCCATCAGTCCATCCAGGTTGTGCAAACACATACAACTTTGAAACTCAACTTCCAAAGCACCAAACCACAAACACCTCTGCTAGAACCTAGAGAACATTATTACAATAAATATTCCAGATCTAAAAAACTTGAAACAAATCAGTGGAGGATTTTGGAGTAGAAAAATTTCTCCAAGTCCATAGACAAGCAACTCTGTCAAACCAGTTCACACATTGGTGAACACAACTTTCACACTCCAAACCAAAAGCTACAAATTAGGAGATGTCACCAAAATATCCCCAATAAAAACCCTTCAGATCCACACAATCATAGGATCAACATAGAAGAAATGTGGAGCACATATCAGAGCACATTCTGAACACATACATAACTTTGACTTCACTCTTTATTAATTTTCTCAAAAGTACTTGGCAACCCATCATTTCAGCACATATGCAACATCATAGGGATAGCTCCATGTACTCACATCTCAACAACATCTCAACTATACATGCACAATCTACAACATTATGAATCATGTTGACATCAATGAAAACACTACCAAACTTGCTCATACTTGCAACAATCTCCCCCTTTGTCATTCATGGAAACACATTATGTGAAAAACCATCAATGACAACACTCTCCTCTATTTTTAAATTAGAAAATCTGCACAAGATTCCTACATTCTCAATATTCTATGAAAAGACTTTCTCTTCCTCTTCTACTATTTTTCAATTGACTCTCTCTCCCCCTTTGACATCAATGGAAAAGATCAAAAGCTTTGATCACTCCCCCTTAGGAGTGTAACCATGCAACTCATACTACAACAATGAAAACTTTCTACTCCCCTTGTGGAGTAGACCCATTAACTAGTCTAGATAAATGAAGAATTTGTGGATCCAATTGACTGATGCACCTCCATGTGCACCTAGTTTAGAGGGCCAATGACCCCCAACCTCTCCCTATGATAGTCAAAAGTATCCTTCAAAAGAGTCTTAGTAAATATATTTTCAATTTATTTCTTTGTAGACACATACTCTAGCCTGACTTTATTCTCCAATACCTTCTCTATCAGGAAATGATATTTGATAGATATATGTTTTTTTCTTGAATGCATTATCAAATTCTTTGAAATGTTTATAGTACTTGTATTGTCACAAAAGATAGGAATAGGCTCATCACATATCACTCCAATATCCTTCAATGTTTGCTTCATCCACAAAACCTGTGTGCAACAAGATGCTGTAACAATATAATCTACTTTTGTAGTGGATAAAGAAATTTATTCCTAAGTATTACTTAGCCATGAAACTAATCTTCCACCAAGAAAGAAATCACCTCCACTAGTACTCTTCTGGTCATCCAAACAACTAGCCTAATTTGCTTTGGTATAAGCACTTAAAGTGAAATTTGTATCCTTAGGATACCATAAGCCATAATCCAATGTATCTCTGAGATATTTGAATATCCTCTTTACAACTGTAACATGTGATTCTTTAGGTTCTACTTGAAATCTAACAACTAAACATATTGCATGCATGATATTCAGTCTGGTAGCAGCAAGATACAATGTTCCACCAACCATAGATATGTATTTGCTCTAATCAGCTTTAGCAGATTCATCATCTTTACTCAGCTTACATCCGGTCACCATAGGAGTACTAACTAGTTTGGAGTCATCCATTCCAAAAAAATTCAACAGCTCTTTCACATATTTCGATTGTGAAATGAATATCCCCTTATCAGTTTGATTTACTTGAAGGCCAAGAAGGAAATTCAACTCACCAATCATGGGAATTTCAAATTATTTTTGCATTTTCTTTGCAAATCTCTTACACATACCTTCATTTCCTCCAAAGATGATATCGTCAACATATACTACCACTATCAACATTTTGTTACCTTGCACTTTGAAGTAAAGATTGATATTAGTAGTGCCTGTGTTGAATCCTTGTTGTGCTAGGTATCTATCCAATCTTGCGTACCATGCTTTGGGAGCTTGTTTCAGTCCATACAATTCCTTTTTCAATTTACAAACCATATCTGGTTTGTCTAATAACTGAAATCCTTTAGGTTGTTCCATGTATAATTCTTCTTCTACTTCTCCATTCAAGAATGCAGACTTGATATCCATCTAATATGCTTTGAAATCCTCATTGGTAGAAAATGCCAAAAACATCCTAATAGCTTCCATTCTTACAACTAGGGAAAATTTCTCTTCAAAGTCTATGCCTTTAAATTGTGAGTATCCCTTGCATACAAGTCTTGCTTTGTTTCTTATAAATTCACCATTTTCATTCAACTTATTCTTGAACACCCATTTTGAACCAATTACATTTTTATTCATAGGTCTAGGAACCAGTTCCCATGTCTGAATCTTCTTTATTTGTAGAAATGCTTCATTCATAGCTCTAACCCAACTTTCATCTTCACATGCTTCACACACGGAATTAGGTTCTATTTTAGAAAGTAAACACATATTTACCTCAGTTTCTACTTTACTTCTTGTCTTCACACCTTCACTCTTATCTCCAATTATCTATTCCTATGGATGATTCTTTCAGACATACTTAGGAGTCTTAGGATCAAGTTCTGGTTCATTTTCTTCTTCTTCTTCTTTAGTTTTTTCTTCTTCCTATTCCTTATTCTCTTTAGGTACTAGTGCGCAAATAGGATCATCTGGTTCAACTTCACTTATCTTAATAGTTTTTTGCATATCCTCATCAACCTTCACATTAGCACTCTCAACAATATTCCTCAATCTTTTACTAAATGATCTATATTCTTTGTTAGTAGTTGAATATCCAAGGAAAATCCCTTCATCGCATCTAGCATCAAACTTCCCAAGATTCTCATCATCTCTTTTAATGTAACATCTCCTTCCAAACACCTTAAAGTATTTCATAGTAGGATCCTTACTAGTCCATAACTCATAAGGAGTCTTTGTGTTTTTGTCTCTGATTTGAACTTTGTTAAGAACATAAACAACAGTGTGTATTGCCTCTCTCTAGTACACGTCAGGTACATTTGTTTCTTTCATCATGGTTTGTGCAGCTCCCTGTATAGTTCAGTTCTTTCTCTCAACCACTCTATTATGTTGAGGGTTTCTAGGAGGATAAAAGTGTCTCTTTGTTCCATGCTTTTCACAAAATGCATTAAACTCACTAGAAGTAAATTCTCCGCCTCTATCATATCTCAAACATTTTATTCTTAGGTTCACTTCATTTTCTAATTTTTCTTTGAACAGTTTAATCCTATCTAGAGCCTGAGTCTTCTCTCTAAGAAAATCAACCCATGTCATTCAAGAATAATCATCAATAAGGAGCATGAAATAACTGTCACCATTTATTCTTCCTATTCTAGTAGGACCATAGAGATTTGTATGAATTAATTCTAGCATTCTAGTAGTAAATTGCTCTTTTTCTTTGAAACTACATCTTATCTATTTCCCTAATTGATAACTTCTACAAATAGTATTAGCAGGATTTATGATTTTAGGTAGACCTTAGAAAACATATCTTGAACTAATCCTGACTAGATTATCAAAGTTTACATGTCCCATTCTCTAGTGCCACAACCAACTTTCATTAATTTGAGATATAAGGCACTAACCATCAACACCTTTAAGCTGATAGATGTTTCGATGAGTTCTTTTTGCAACAACCATAGCTCCAGATCCTTTTCTAATCTCACAGGTATTATCCTGAAACATAAGTTTAAAACCTTTGCTACACATATTTCTAACACTCAAAAGGTTATGCCTTAGGCCCTTTACATAATATACATCATCAGTGTTGTGTATTCCATCAAAACTAATTGTACCTTTCCCAACAATCTTTACCCCAGAATCATCACCAAACATGACCAACCCACCATCATACTTTTCAAGTTTAGTGACCTTACATTTATTTTTGGTCATGTGATTAGAACATCCACTGTCAATCACCTAGTAGTCTTCATCCTATCTAGCATGAGAGGTAGTGACCAAAGTACCTTCCATCTCATCCTTCTTGTTCTCTGAATCACTTTTTCTTGCACATTTTCCAGAGTTAGTAGAAACAGATTTATTCTCCAAAGATAAGAACAAGAATTCACTATCATCACCCTCATAATCAGATTCATCATCAGAGATTCCAACTTCTTCTCTAACATAATACAATTTTTTTAATTTCTTATCCTTTCTATCTTTATTATCTCTATTCTTCTTATGTAAAACTCTATTCAGACATGTTGAAGTATAATGACCAATATTACCATAGCTAAAACATTTAAAGGGAAACATACCTTTATACTTACATGTACCTTTCTTCAACTTCCTTGTAAATTTCACTTCCAACTCATATGAACCATCACTATTTGGGTCATCTTCAGTGTTTGTTGCTTTAAATGTTGTTTCTATCTTTTCTTTTTTCTTTCCAAACTTTCTCATCTCAAATGCAGTCAAGGTGCCAAATAGTTGTTCTTTATTATATTTCTTAGGATCATACATTTCCTCAATAACTGGAACCTTATCACTGTAACACTCCAGTAAGGTCATTAGAATATTCTCTATTATATCTTCATCAGTCAAAGTGCCCCCTTGATTCCTAACTCCATTTTCTACTAGATCAACCCTCTAGAAATAGCTTGCAATATCTTCACCTTCGTCCATTTTCAAATTCTCATATCTACTCTTTGTCGTCAGCTTCTTTTTCAATTTCACTCTATCATTTCCTTCATAAATATCTTCCAACTTCTTCCAAACTTCATAAGCAATGCCCAAAGAAATAACCTTTTTTTGCTCAGTCTTGGATAAAGCACTGCAAATTGCATACCTTGTTTTTCATCCTCCTCATGAGCAGAAACCTCATATGTACTAGTAGGACCACTTACCAATGCAATATAATTCATCTCAATATCCTTCCATTTCTTGTAACCAAGAGAGATAATATATCCTCTCATCCACAATTTCTAGTCACTGTAATCAGATCCATTGAACATAGGGATCTCCAACTTATGCGCCATCGGATCTACCTTAAGAGGTTAAGCTCTACACCAAGGAACCAAAGCTCTGATACCAATTGTTAAAAGGTGCAAGACAACTAAGAGGGGGGAGGTGAATCAATTGTAACCAAATTCAAACAAAAAACTTCAAACACTTATCAACTTGACAACCACACTATTATGTTATTAAGTATGAACATGAAATGTAGATAACAGAAAGAAAAATCAACACAATGAACACTAGCTTTTATGTGGAAAACCCAATAAGGGGAAAACCATGGTGAGAATAAACTCACAATATAAAGTAATAGTGTATGTGTAGGATCGTGATGGGCCAAAAAGTTGCAATATGATGGGTATGTGTAGGCTATGTGGCTGATGACTTTTTTTTTACCCAAAATTGATGAAACACAAAGAGTTTTTAAAGGAGATTCTCAGCTTTCCACCAATATAAAATATGCTTTACTTTGAATTTAATAAATAATTATTCATTTTCTATTTGAATTATGACTAAAGTCCTGATTGATAGGCTGATTGAAAAACATCTATAGCTTTCAAACGGTATCACATTTTTTGAATCTGAAACATGCATCCACATTCTATGCTTTGCATAATATAGGATTAAAAAAAAATTGAATTTCATGAAGTTTTGACCAAGTTAAGGTGGTTAGAAATATGAGTTTTTATATTTTTTAAAATTTCTAATAAAAAAAATCATAATTAATTATTTACTTGGAAAAAATTACAAAAAAATATGTATCACATGGAAATGAGTCCTCTACTTATATCTAAAATATTATAAAAAATATTATCATTTTATTATGGTTAGGGTGGTCAAACGACACCTACTTCTTATTTTTCCCTAAAATTTAAATTACTCGCGATTGAAATTTCAAATTTTCACCAAATAGATTTTAAAAAAAAAACCTAGTAGTTTAGAAACTACATTTAATTTGCTACAGATTCTATTCTTACATATTTTTGAAATAATATAGATAACTTATTCAAATTTTTATGTCAAGTTTCCTAATGCTGAGTTTTTTGAATTTTTTGCCACTTAAGGGCCTATTTTTTCCATGATGATCCTGCAGATACCCAATAGCAAAACCGAATAAAAGAGGTTCATTGCCAAGGGATCACTTCCTAAATACAAAGGCTTATTACCTATAGAAATGACTCACTGTCCAACAAGGAGGCTCACTGCCTATAGATATCAAAGATAATAGAAACATCCACCACAACAGTCTGCAACCTTGATTAGAAGATTGCATAAACCTTTAGCTCACTACTTTTAGGAATCTAACAAAATGAAGTACTACTGCCTCAACTTACTTTCGCACAACTCTTCTCTTCACTTGTGGATTACTTTGTTAGATTGTATGATTCAATCCTTTGCATCTCGACTTGCATTTATACCATCTTCAACCTTAGAAACTTTCTTCAAGGTCAGCCACATACGCTTCATTTCACAAATTCAAATTAGGTTGGAAAATCAACATTCTCGGGGTGGAAAGGAATTAGAGTGGACCACACCAATACTTAACTATGACCCAAAATAATTGATCAAACACACGCTTCCTTAATTAAATTTTTAATTCTTCATATGAAGTGTAAACACCAGGTCATCCAAACCTAATGAAAACACAAATGAACATTGAAGTACACACTTCCCATCAAGAATATAACACATAGATGATGTAACATGTTTAATTATACACAAGAACACATCTAAGATACCTTTAGATGCATGCACATCAAGTGCAACAACCTTTGAATACAAAACACCTTCCATCAGTCCATCTGGATTGTGCAAACACATACAACTCTGAAACTCAACTTCTGGAGCACCAAACCACAAACACCTCTGCCAAAACCCAAAGAACATTATTACAAGACATATTCCAGATCTGTAAGACCTGAAACAAATTAATGGAGGATTTTAGATCATAAACATTTCTCTTAGTCCATAGACAAGCAACTTTTCCAATCTAGTTCATACACTAGTGAACACAACTTTCACACTCCATCAAACCAAAAGCTACAAATTAGTAGATGTCACCAACAGATCTCCAAAAACAACCCTTCAGATCCACAAAAGTATAGGATCAACATTGAAGAAACATAGAGCACATACTGGAGCACATTTTGAACACATACGTAACTCTAACTTCACTCTTTATTAATTTTCTCAAAAGCACTTGGTAACTCATCATTTCAAGACATATGTAGCATTATAAGGATAGCTCCATGTACTGAAAACATCTTAAGAACATCTCAAATATACATGCGCAATATACAACATTCTAAACCCTGTTGACATAAATTACAACATTAATGAAAACACCACCAAAATTTCTCATACTTGTAACACTTTTCAGAGTTCAATCAATGATGAGAGCATTGGTGTGATGAAATCTTGACCACTGGATCATTTCTTATCTTTGGCAATCTTCAGCTTACATCACATGTTGTTGATGCATGTTTCAAATTCTAGACTACATCAACGACGGATGAAAAGTAGCAATGGAACCAGATTAGGCCACGTGCATCTTCACTCAAAATCAACAGCACAATAAAAAAGCTCATTCACCCCTTTCAAAACAATGACAACTCATTAGGATTAGCTACCTCATCACTCATCACCAATTTGAACGATAAAAGTGCTCAACCATCCATGATGAATGATGAAAAGAAATAAAAAGAGCCCTGAGGTCATCACTCATCGCTACTTCAACACTCAAAACTCAAGAGAAATTAGTGATAGATGTAACCTCCAGCAATACAAAGAGAAACTCAAGGATCACACATTGTTGATATGAATAAAGCATTCCCAAAGCCATCTATGATGAGCAATGGACAAAGGTGGTGGATGGGACTTAAGTGAAATAATTTTCACATGCTCATAAGTTGTACCCAGGAAGGTGAATGCTTAGGAAAATTTATAAAAATGACTCATAGGACTTAAACCATAACATTTTAAAGGATGTAAAGGCCAAATAAGGTCAATCGCTCAACCTTAAAAATAAAAGTATTTCTCACCTAGGCACAAAGGGCCAACAATTTCACCAGCTTGAATGGCTCAAGATGTTTTAACCTGACTAGGGATGGGAAATAGAGGGTCAATGATGGATCATAACATTGAAAAGGGATAAGACTTAAGAGTTTTTATGAGATACCTTGACAATAAAACCCCAAGGAAATAATAGTGGACAAACCCTAAGTCTAGATGCTTGAATCTGGCTAAATTTTATAAAGTTTTAGAAATAGAACCAAAAATTTTTAGGGGTTCCATCAGTGGCTCCAGTTGGGGATGTTTGTTCCTATAGACTAGAATGAGATTCCAAAATCTCAAGTGAAGTAAACCAAGCATAGAGAACCAAAAACTAAGGACCTACCTGGACTAGGAAAGAAAACTCAACCAAAGCGAACAACATATGTACAATATTCACATGAGTTACAAGACTATACAAGAGATCCAATGACCCATTTCTTTGAAGCCTTTTCTGATGTGAAAATTTTCAACCTGCATTTTGTAACTCTACCAGGCTTCAAATTTACTTGGTGGCCCTAGGCCCCTTAATCTTAGGATTGGTACTTGCCCCTGTCAAAAACCTTAGTTTCTATTGTCTGTACCATGCTAAGGCTAAAAATATTCTCATGAGTTTCCCACCTGCTAATCATGTTGTGGCCACTAGAATCAACCGCTATGGTCATGTGTCAGAACTTGTTATTATTATTGTCATTCATGTCCAACTGAGAACTATAATCAAGAATTAACTAAAATACATGATTAGTGTGACATTTCGTCTAACTTTTTTTACAACTATATTCCACCAAGTTCCCATACAACTAGATAGGGAAAGTGAACCACTCATTATCCCTCTAATCACCAGCATTATATAAGTTGTTATCAAATTTGTTTTGTTCATTAAACTAGAAACCCTCATACACACTCCTTTTAGGATTCCCATATGAGGGAATATATTCCAACCCTTTAGAGTGATATTGTAATTCAATTACTAGTATTCTAGGGTCATTAATATCTAGCTTCTATCCCATACCAAACACACATTCACTTTGTGTGATGAACAAGAAATGTTCATTTATAGGCTTCTTTTCAAACTGGTATTCACAGTCATTAGAGTAGTCCAAACTAGTTATGTCACCATATGCTCCATTTCCTTGGGAAATTGATTCATCAGACCCCATAGCATTCTTTCTTTCATTTAGATTAGGGTCATTTTGACAAAAAATAATTATCCACACCATTCTAGACATCAAATAATACTTTTGTTTCAAGTTCATATTCCAATTCTCATTTCTAGTCATTGCTCAATTTGAAACCAAATGCTTCAAAGGATGGATCAAATAACTCAGGATTGATGTGATTAGCAGTAAGGTATTCAAGTACATCATAAATTGATAGGTTTTCTAACTCACAAGTGTAGGACTAAATGTAACTTCAATATTTCTCATTAGCAGCCGAGCAAGTTTCCTCACTCCTTTTTTCAAAAAATTATTTTTAAAAAACTATCATGTTCATTTGTGCTAGAAAACTGGTACATCCCATTTCTATTTCATGCAAGCATTCAAAAACATGACCCTGCTAGCTGGCATCACAAATCCCATCATTTGTAACATTGGACTTAGTCTCAAGATATTGAATACAAGAATTCTTATCTTCAAATTTTTCATTAACCATACTACCAAAACATTTCAGTTTTTATACAAATGGATTGCATTCCCAGTATCCTTCACATGAAATATCTTCACCCACTAGTGAGGGAAAAAACTCATGGGTATTAATATTGTTACATGATTTAGGCAAGAAGGATTCCTTCAGGTCATTCTCACAAAAAAGACTCATATTACTCATGAGAGTAATCTAAATTCTCATTTTCATTATCTTGATTATCAACCTTCAAAGGTATGTTATCAGTACTTGCAAGTATAACAATTTCATCATCTGCACCACTAGATAGATATTCATCTTCTAAAACATCCTTATCCATTGCTTGGATAAACCCTTGATCTTTGATAATAGGGTGAGTACCACTATCATTTTTAGACCTCATTTTTTGTGTATAGTCACACTTAGCCTCCTCAACAATTTTGATCCAACCAATTATTTGATCAAAATCTCAAGGTTTCAATTCCTTGGGCAAGGTACTTAGAAATGTCACATAATAGGTCAATACATATTGAATCTTTAGGTCTCAACCTTTTAGAAATTTCTAACAAGGCATCCAAGGACCTTGCTAATAATTCATATGGTAATTCCCCCTCATGTCTCTTCATGCTAGACAGTTTTTGAACGAATGATATCAGATCATCATTATTTAAACTTTGTTGAAGTCCATTTTGAATCTATCCATGATTAACATGTTTTGAGGCTAAAAAAGATAAGGCATTAAAAGCATCATCACCTTGATCATCCCTTTCATTCTTATTCATTCCATTTTTATAATGTGTACTAGGACAACAAACATTTGCAGCCATATATCCCCTCATCATTAAACATTTCATAGTATTTTCAATATCCTTAGCAATGTGATATTCTTGATACAATATTTTGGATACTTATCTCTTATCAAAAAACCCATTTCATTATCAAATTCACCTAGATATACAATTAAACATTTTGCATCACTCAGTCTTATGTTTTCAAGAATATTCCTTATTGTTTTAACAAATCTAAGGTTAAAAGATGAGACCAACTCCTCTTTATCCTTTTGGATTTCCATAAACCTTTTTCTTATCACATTTGGACTAACCCTTTCACCAAATTGTTCCACAAATTCTATCTTGAAGTCATCCCATGAAGCTATAGAACATACTAGTAAATATAATAATCAGTCTCTAGCATCTTCTTTTAAAGACTAAGCAAAAAGCTTCATGAAAACATCCTCATGATCTTCTTCATAATACCCCATCAAATCCATGAATACATTCAATTTTTTAGAAATTGACTCAAAAAATTTCTACGTAAATTTAGGCAAATGTTTCCTAATATTATTAGGAATCTTGTTAAGGAAACCTTGAATACCACTAAAGCTCAACGACTTATATCTCTCAATAGAGAATTTCCTTTGATGGCATGATAAAGATTGCATGTCTTGCATTTTTTTTCTTCATGTTCCACAAGGGGATACAAGGGAATGATAAATTTAGCTTGTAGCCCTATTCAATCCTTACATATCAACTTCATAGTCAATTGTCTATTATCTCATTCCTTAATTTAATCATGAATTTAAAATGTGTAGCTCAAATACATTTATGATTTAAAGCACTTTAAGAGTCACATTTCAAAAATAAGCATAATTCTTCAACCCAACATAGATATTACAAATTTCACCTTGGAAGTATGTAAAAATGACTACCACCCTTCCCTTCACTAGTGCTCAATTCACTTAATAGCGAACCCAATTTTTTCTAGATCACGCAATATGACTTTCATACAAATTTACACTTATGAAAACCAAAATAGGGGAAATACTTGGATATGATTGGAATCACCTTAAATTATGCTCCTAACTAGAAAATTTTGCAACTTTGAATCTATCATCACAATTCCTTCTAGTTCTATGCATAGAGTTGCCACCTCTTCTTTTACAAAGGAATGGCCTTCAACAACATGAAACATTATTCAAAGGTTAATTTCACTGTGAAGATTCCCCACTATCAGGGTTACACATGATGTTGGCAACACAAGGGAAGAAAAATGAGAGGGGGGATGAATCACTTGTCACAAAAATTATACAAATTAAACTTATTCTCAAATTTGATAAATAAGCATGCAAGCATAAACCATCACCACATTAGAAACACACATAACACCAAGATTTCTTTTTCGTATAAACCCTGTTAGGGGGAAAATCATAGTAGAGATTAGTCCATAAGATTATACCCTGTTAAAAGTATCATAATTCGGGAATGCACATACATTCAGGCACATTGCCTAGAGCACACTGCTCAAATACAAAAGGCTTATTTCCCAAGGAAGACTCACTGTCTTATAGATACATTCATATTACATCCAAAATATTTTGAACTGAGAAAATAACATTTGTTAATGCCTGATTATAGTTCTAGTTAAGCACATAAACATGTGCTCAATCTTCTTCACACTTTACTTCTACTTTCAAAAGATTAGAACATTATTATCACATAGCACTTGCACACTTTGATTCACATGCATTCAAATGGTATAAACAATCGATCATATATATTTGCAACCAAGGATAACATCATCTACATGTTGGCTTCAACAAAATATAAAATGTGTACAAACTGTCAGCCCAAAACAATAAACAATTTTCAATGTGAACCAACCAATGTTATCCAAGACATAGTGAGGACCCAAAACAAAATCCTCAAACACAAAACAACTTCAAAAATTATTCCTCGGAGATCCACAACACACTACAATCACCCTATTGGCCAAGAACATGGAAAACATGAACTCACAAAAGAAAATCACCAACCGTAAGCACAAAGATCATTATGGATCAACAACATAGATAGAGCATGATCTAGAAACATCCACAAGCATCATGAATTACTACATAAGTATATACAACACTTCATGTTACTAGAATCACATTATCTTCTTTCAGGAACACTGGCTGAAGCAACAAAACAACTGTCAGAACATAGATACTAATAACTCAATCAAATCTTCATACAAACCTCTAAAAATTCATGTGGATAAACTAGATATACTCAAAAACAAACCCTTTGATCCACAACCTCTTATCATCAATATATTGAGCTAGCCAACAACATGAACTTCATTGTACCACTAACAACCTGTGACTTATTTGATTACAATTTTCTCAATATCCTCAACATATACAACCTTAAAGACATTAATTCCAATAGTTTTGACATCAATGAAAACCAAATATCAACAACATCCAACAATCTCCCCCTTTGGCATTGATGGCAACACATGATGTGAAAAAAACCATCAATGCAACTTTCTCTTAGCACTTTCTCCCCCTTAGATTTTTCATAGTTTTTCATGTGAATCTTCTCCCCCTTTGACATCAATGACAAAGATACACATTATCTTTCTCCACACATGATCTAAACCACATTTTTTAACATCTGACTAATCCCCCTGAGTAGCAGCCACCACACCATCAAACCAAATCATAAGATATGACTATGAAATGCACAAACTGATGCAAGTCAATGCATCTTAATTCTGATTAGGAGGGGTAATCACCCCTAGTTTCCCTCTAAGATACTCAAAATTATTCTTAGGCAAAGTATTGGTAAATATATTTTCAATTTGTTCCTTAGTAGGCACATACTCCAATCTGACTTCCTTCTCCCTCACCTTCTCTCTCAAAAAGTTAAACTTGATAGCTATATGCTTGGTTTTTCAATGCAGTACCAAATTATCAAAAATATTAATTGCACTTGAATTATCACAGAATATAGCAATAGGTTCATCATACACAACTCTGAAATCTTTCAACATCTACTTCATCCACAATAGTTGAGTAAACCTGTTAGCAGTAGCAATGTATTTTTCCTCTGCAATAGATAAAGAAATGGCATTCTACTTCTTAACCATGAAATTAGCTTCTTTCCCAAGAAAAATGCTCCACCACTAGTACACTTTCTATCATTCACATCTCTTTCCCAATCAGCATCAGTAAAGGCACTCAAAGTAATATCATCTTGTTTAGGATACCATAGGCCAAAATCAACTGTCCCCTTCAAGTATCTAAAAATTCTTTTCACAACTGTCACACGAGATTCCTTAGGATCAGCTTGAAATCTAGCATCAATGCATACAAAATTCATGACATTAGGTCTAGTTTGAGTCAAATAGAGCAATTGAACAATCATGGATCTGTATCTAATCTGATTTTCCTTAGGAAATTCATCATCTTATGTCAACTTACATCCTATCACCATAGGTGTAGCAACTGGCTTTGAATCTTCCATACTAAAATTATTTAGCAATTCTTTCACATACTTGGATTGAAATATAAAGATCCCTTTATTTAGATGAGTAATTTGCAATCCCAAAAAGAATTTCATTTCTCCAATCATAGACATCTCAAACTCATTCTGCATCTCATTAGCAAGCTTCATGCACAAACTATCATCTCCTCCAAAAATGATATCATCAACAAAGAATTCAACAATCAATTCTTTATCATGATCTATCTTAAAATATAGATTACTATCAGTAATATCTTTATTAAATCCAAGCTTCAACAAATACTTGTATAATTTGGCATACCATGCTCTTGGGGCTTGCTTAAGTCCATACAATGCTTTCTTCAACTGACAAACCATATCTCCCTGATCAGTCAATTGAAATCCATCAGATTGCTCAATGTACACTTCTTCCAATTCAACATTTAGAAATTTTGACTTCACATCCATCTGATAAACCTTGAATTTTTTGTAAGTAGCATAAGAAAGAAATAGTCTCATAGCTTCAATCCTAGCAACAAGGGAAAAATTTTCTTCAAAGTCAATTTTTTCCATCTGAGAATATCCTTTACACACAAGTCTTGCTTTGTTTCTAGCAACTTCACCTTGCTCATTCAATTTATTCCGAAAGACCCATTTAGTTCCAATTACATTTTTGTCCTTAGGTATAGGAACAATAATCCATGTATCATTCTTCTTAGTTTTTTGTAGTTCTTCTTTCATTTCTTCCACCCAATGTTCATCTTTGCATGCTTCATTGACACTATTAGGCTCAATTTTTGAGATCAAATAGTATTCTTCTATAATTCTTCTCCTAGTTTGAACACCTTTGTTCTTATCACCTATAATATGATCTTCTAAATGATTTAGTCTTACATACCTTGGAGTCTTAGGATGCTCTTAAACTTTAGGCTCTTGTGATCTCACTTTTACACTTTCACTAGTTTCTTCTTTTGGAATGATCTACACTTGATTCTGAGTCTAAACTGAACTATCATTTTGATCATCTGAATCATATCCATAGGTTCTGAATGGTCTAAAAGTGTGTTCATCAACCTTGACATTAGCACTTTCAACTACTTTCCTCAATCTCTTATTGAAGCACTAGTAGTCTTTACTTTTAGTAGAATAACCAATAAAGATTCCTTCATCACTTTTAGCATCAAACTTTCCTATATCTTCATCTCTTTTGATATAGCGTTTACTCCCAAATATTTTGAAATATCTAATAGTAGGCTTATGACCAAACCATAGCTCATGAGGAGTTTTACCAGTATCACCTTTGATATGTATCCAGTTGAGAGTGTAAATAGCAGTACTCACAACTTCTCTCTAGTAGATATGAGGAACATTTCCTTCTAGCATCAGGGTTCTAGTAGCTTCTTGAATTGTCTTATTCTTCCTTTCCACAAATCCATTTTTCCGAGGAGTCCATGGGGAAAATAATTTTCTCTTCATCCCATAATCTTCACAAAAAGAATTAAACTCATCGGAGGTGAATTCGCCACCTCTATCTGATCTCAAACATTTAATCTTTAGACCTGTCTTTGTCTCAACCATAAGAAATAAACCCACATCAATCTAGAATAATCATCAATAAGTAACATGAAATACCTGTCTCCTTGTAAACTTTTTACTCTAGAAGGACCACATAGATTAGTATGCACAAGCTCCAACACTTCATTTGAACAATGTTGTTTTCTCTGGAATGAAACTCTAGTTTGCTTCCCTAATTGATGTCCCTTGCATATAGTATTAGTAGGCTTTACCAGCTTAGGAAGATCTCTCACAGCCTGAGTAGAACTTATCTTGGTAATATTGTCAAAGTTTACATGACACAATCTCCTATGCTACAACCAACTTTCATCAACTTGAGCAATCAAACAAATTTTACTAGTTCCACTTAGGTGAAAGATATTACATTTTGGTTTTGTACCAAATGCAATCACATTTCTTGAACTCCCCAATATTCTACACTTTCCATCCTTGAATTGAAGATTGTATCCCTTGTCAACCATATGCCCAACACTTAAGAGATTATGCTTCAAACCTTCCACATATAGAACATCATCAGTAATATTCTTACCATCAAGAGAAATGGATCCTCTTCCATGGATTACACTAGCTTTTCCATCACCAAATATTACAACAACACCATCATACTTTTCCAAGCTCACAAATTTACTTTTATCACCTATCATGTGATGAGAGCATCCACTGTCAATCACCCATTCATCTTTTTCTTCAACTTTGGTAGCTAGAGCTTTCTCCACATTCATGCAACTATTAGATTCAGTAGGTACTAGATTATTTTATTTGATAGCAATATTACCCATTCATCCTCACTTAAATTCCCTTTATCAGATTCATCATTTGTCACACCTTCATTAGCAGCATAATAATACTTTCTTTGGAATCTAGGCTTGTTAGGTTTTGACTTAGGAACTCTTTCTAGACACCTTGAGGAAAAATGACCTATCTTATTGCAAGAAAAACATTTAAGTGATAATTTCCCTTTATACTTACCTTCTCCTCTGGGTAGTCTCTTGACAATAAGTGCTTCAAGCTCATCTATTTTTCTCTCTTCTTCTTCAATCTCTCTCATTTCCCGCTCATACTTGGACATTTTTCTAGAAGAACTTTCTCCCAAATCATATCTCTACTTATCCTTTTTGGAGATAGTAGCTTTGAATGTAGATTCTATCTTAGGAAGAGATTCAACAAACTCACTTAACTCAAAAGCAAAAAGCTTACCAATCAACATGTCTCTAGTTACATTTGTCATAGTTTGGATCTCCTCAATAGTAGTAGCTTTGTGTTTGTATGTCGTAGGAAAGGATTTGAGCACTTTAGCAAAAATTTCTGATTCGTCCAATGTTCCACCAGCACATCTAATACAACACACAAGTTCATTCACTCTCTGCATAAAAGAAGTAATGTTCTCATCTTCACCCATTCTCAATGTTTCATATTTCCCTTTCAAGCTTTGCATCTTAGCAGCCTTCACATGGGTATCACCTTCATACAAACTTTCCAACTTTTTCTAGATCTCACAAGTAGTCTTTAGCTCCATTACATTTTTAATCTTAGTATCAGTCAAAGCGCTCAACAATGCTTCCTTATCCCTAATATTGTATTCATTAGCTTTAATCTCACCAACAATAGAAGGACCATTATGTGGGATGATATACCTATTATTTGTAATTGACCAGTAGGGTTCACCAATGCATCTCAGATGACACTCCATTCGAGCTTTCCATAGAGAATAATTAGTTCCATCAAATCTCATACTATCCTTCTTATACATCATCATCCCAGATCACCTCAAGCTATTAAACTTCTTCCAAGGAACCTGCTCTGATACCAATTGTTGGCAACACAAGGGAAAACAACTAAGAGGGGTGGTGAATGGTGCAGGGGCACCCAATCTCCTTAAAGGTCACTTAAAGAGTCAGGAGGATGCAGGGATCATGAAGACCTATCAAACATCTTAGAGCATCAATTATGCCATTTTGGAACGTATAATGGCATTTGGAATGGATAAATGTAATAGAAGGATCAAAAGTCCTGAGGGTCCTGATAAGAACCATAGGACCAAAATGAATTGGAAGTGGACCAATAGTGTGTTAGGAGTCTAGATAGGTATATGAGGTTTTAATTATGTCAAATAAGGTGGGATAATAAAAGTGTAATAGTTTTGGAGGGTTTTTAGTGAGTAGAAGTCAATAAATTAGAAGTTGGAAATTCAAATTTTTGAAATCCAACGGTTAGTTTTAGTTTGGCGGGTAAGTAGTTTTTTGGTGTTTTAACAAAAATAATGTAATAAAATTGATCCAAATCGGTTGGAACAATTGGGATACAGGTTTACAAATTTGGAGAAGCCATTTGTATGGAAAGGTTGTTGATATTGGAGAGATTGTATAGACTGCTACAAGAAAAAGAATAAAACTTTAGATTTCTTGCATTTTCTTGTGTTTTCTTGATGAATTTCTAATTTCTATTGGTGATATGTTCAATTGGATGAACTAGGAACTTGTATTTACATGCATTTAACCTTTTGTATGTCCTGATAGGCAATAACAATCAGTTTCTTGTATAATACAACTGTCTGTCTATAGAAAAGTTCTAATTTTTCACTAATTTTGGGAGTTTTCATGAATGACTAATCCATTTCATGGAGGATAGTTATTGTAACCTATGAAATGGATCACATCTAACATGTATTATGCAAAAGTAATAGGGTAATGTGCAGGAAGGAAGAATTCTAGGGTGTACACCGTGATATGACAAGGCAAGGTGCATGGGAATGGTGCCTAAGGTATAGTAGTAGGAGTTCTACCTAAACAAGGGGTATGTTTATGAGTTGGAATTGTTAAAACATGTTGAGTTATTGGTGCAAAGTGAAATAACTAGTTCTGGAAGTGATTGGAAGGCTAGTATCTAAGAAGCCATAGTTTTAGGGGACTTAATTGAGGGTTTTGGGATTAGGGGTCTTAAAGGTGTCATGGGAGTCTAAGACCTTAAAAATTATCAGTTTGGAAACAATTCAAGACACTTTAGAAAGTTTTATAATCAGGGGACAAGTTTTGAGTAGGGTTGTTTTGAGAAAAAGGACTAATTAGGCCTTAATTATGTGGAAACAAAAATTTTGGAGGGATTGGTCCAAAAAAATGCCATCGGGGTTTGAGTATGTTATGTAACATTAGAAAATAAATTTGAATTATTAATTAGTTGGCGGAGTCATTTGGGAAAGTTATGAGAAAAGTCCATAAAACAGTCATTGGAGACCTATTGGGCTAGAAGCCTAATCAAGGTAGATAAGTGGGTTTGTGTCTGAGACAGAGGTTTGGGGCTTTGTAACCATTCAAGACAAGTTTTATTGAGTTCCTTAAGATCATTTCTAGGGTTTGGGTCCATAAGGGAAGGATATAAGTCACAAGTGAACCATTGAAGCCTTATCTCCATAAGGGTGTGTAGAAGAAGGTTTGAGAGTATATCATAGTATACCTTAAAACATTGTGTTTTTTCCTAAAGTCCCATTCCCTCTACATTAGTGAATTAGTTGTCACAAAAATTATATAAATTAAACTTATTCTCAGATCTGATAAATAAACATGCAAGCATAAACCATTACCACATCAGAAACACATAGAACACCAAGATTTTTTTTCATGGAAACCCTTTTAAGGGAAAAACCATGGTGGAGCTTAGTCCACAAGATTATACCCTATTAACCTATGATAAATGGGGAATGCACATGCATTCAGGAACATTATCTAGAGCATACTACTCAATGCAAAAGGCTTACTACCCAAGGAAGATTCACTATCTTATAGATACATTCAGAAGATTTTGAACTGAGAAAATAGCATCTATTAATGCCTTATTATAGTTTCAGTTAAGCACATAAACATATGCTCACTCTTCTTCACACTTTACTTCTTTCAAAATATTAGAACATTATTTGCACATAGAACTCACACACTTCGATTCACATGCATTCAAATGGAATAAACAACTGATCATATATATCTGCAACCAAGGATAACATCATCATGTCGGCTTCAACAAAATATAAAATGTGTACAAACTGTTGGCCCAAAATAATAAACAATTTGCAATACGAACCGGCCAATGTTATCCAAGACATAGTGAGGAACCAAAAAAAAATCCTCAAACATGAAACATCTTCAAAAATTATTCCTCAAAGATCCACAACATGCTACAATCACCTTGTTGGCCAAGAACATGGAAAAAATGAACTCACAAAAGAAAATCACCAATCACGAGCACAATGATCAACGTGGATCAATAACACAGATAGAGCATGATCTAGAAACATCCAAAAGCATCATGAATTACTACAGAAGTATCCACAACACCTCACGTTAGTAGAATCACATTATCTTCTTTTAGGAACACTAGCTGAAGCAACAAAACAACTGTCAAAACACAGATACTCATAACTCAATCAAATCTTCATGTGAACCTTTTAAAATTCATGTGGATAAACTAGATATACTTGAAAACAAACCCTTTGATACACAACCTCTTATCATCAATATACTGACATAGCCAACAACATGAACTTCACTGCACCACTGACAACCTCTAACTTATTTTATTACAATTTTCTCAATATCCTTGACATATATAGCCTTAAAGACATTAATGCAAATAATGTTTACATCAATGACAACCACATATCAACAACATCCAACACATGAATCCTCTATATTCTTTGAGTTCTTTCTCTATATTTTCCTCAAAGTACTTCATCATGCAAACTCAAGTCTACCTTATATTCTCTCAGCAAACCTTCATTCCACCATAATATATTTCTTCAACTAATGTATACTAGTGAAGAGATCTCAGAGTCACCACCCACACTTAGTGAGAACTTTTATGTAAATATTAATGAAAGCGTGGTAGATCTTGAATCAAAATTTGCAAGGGAAAATAGAAACATAGAAAATTCATGAAACATTTATGAAGATTAACTCAATGACACCAAGGCTAGACTTGGAAAGTAAAATTTCTAGAAAAATATAAGAACCATTCTCAACCTAAATTCTAAACATATTCCCCAAAAAAATTCAATCTCTGGTTCCCTATTATTTTAGAACTTTCATGACTCTTATAAGGCAAGATGATCTTGTATCATGGTTTTCTCAAGTTACCTCCCCAAATAAGTCACCAAATTTGTTGGTTTTTTTTTTAGAACCAAACTTGATCTTACCACTTACCTATGAATCTTCCAAAACCCAATAATCAACAAGGGTAAGGATTGACCAACATATAAGGATTTTGAGGCTCTGACTTCTACTCTTCGGGCTCTATGAAACCTAGGAGGGTAATCCTTGTGTGTCATGGAAAGATGGCCCCTTGTCATTTTCATGGTCTTTTAGGCCTTTCCCCTTGATGTTTTAGTCTATTTTGCTTTGATTCATTGATGTAATGTGGCTTGACCATTCACATTAGGTCCTTAAATTGCAAATAATGACATCTTTTGAAGGTGTTGTGAAGTATTGTAAAACATTTCTACACTTTTCTAGACTCTATTCATTACAATTCACCTAAAAATCACCTTTTTAGTCATCATCAGGTCCTATTTTGAAGTGTCGTAAAGTCTTGTAACAAGATTTCACACTTTTCTAGGCATAATTTCACTATTTACACCTTTCTTATGACTTATTTGACCTCTTTATACCCTTATAAGGCTTAATTAAGTGTACTTTTGAATGTAAACCTGACAAACAACATTAAATGTGACTTAATTCCTGACATCCACATTCAAGTCCAAGGTGGGACCCATTTTCCATTGGTCATTAATGAGTCCCCCTTGGCTCCAAATTCAAAATGTTTTAAGTTTTCTTTTAGGTTTTTATTCAAAATCACTTAATGTCGGCCTGTGATGAGGTATCAACGGGCTACTAAGGCACAAGATCATATAAATAAGTGATTTTCACCTCATTTTACATCTCTCCTACAATCATACATCACATCCAAGCAATATTTTCATTTACTCAAGCATTCAAAGGAAACCATTGACATATCTTCAAATTTTCATCAACAAGGGTTAGGTAAGTGGATAGAACTTGCATGTTATTAGTTTATCTTTCTCTTTCATTTCATTATTTCATTAAGGTTTTCATTACCAAAGTGGGGTTTGACCAAGGAAAACCCCTATTTGCTAACCCTCAACCATTTTTCCCCTTTGTGCATGTGTTTTGTATGTGGATTTATTAAGCATTTAGGTGTTGAAAAGTGGAGAAGAAGTCAACTAGGTTTCTCAAGTCAACTACATCATATTCCAAGCTTGGAGAAGACTTTGTCTATTTCCTATAGAATTGACTTCGGCAACTTGACAAGCAGACATCCTTAGATCTGGTGTTGCAGATTTGTCTCTAATTTCTCAAAATTTTGGGATAGGACTGATTCACCACCAGTGGTGAATGAGTCCCACCTTAAGGCTAGAAATCTAAGTTTTTCTAGATTCTGGATCCTAACACTCAAAAACCTATTCTCGATAGTTTTTACTAGAAGCAGGACTGATTCACCATCAGTGGTGAATGAGTCCCACTGGTGATTTTTTGTGATTCTAGAAAATATTCAAAAAATTCCAAATTCTTCATCAGACTCCCAGGTGCACTCTGATTCAACCCTATTCTTTCCTATTTTGCATTCATTCATTCATAGTTCATTTTTTACATTAATCTTAGGTTTTTCATTCATATTTGCTCAATTTTATTGTTTAGTTGCATTCATATCATTCCATTTAGTCCTAATTACATCACACATTTCCTAATTTGAGTGAACTAGCTAGATTCTTTTGCCCCTTTCTTTCTTCTTTTAGGTGAAATACCCTAGAAGTGTTAGAATGTTTTAGAGAGCAAAAAAACTATGGTTCACCTTGTTATGTTCATATGACATTCATTTGATCAAGAGCTAAGGCCCCTACTTCTACTCTTCGAGCTCTGTGAAACCCAAGAGGGTAATCCTTGTTATGTTCACATGATATTCATATGATCAAGAACATTCATATACATAGTTAAATTCCTATAAAGTGTAAATAGATAACATTCATCAAATACTTGGCCAACCTTTAAACAAATTACTATCTATTGCAAGGAATAAGATGGTACTTCATATTTGTATATTGTAATTGTAGGTATTTTAGATGATTTTCATTCTCATTTCAATCCCTTGGTCAAGTGAAAGAGTAATCATTTATCTTCAGGATAACCAAATGAAAATACTAGAGCCTTTCCTTGGGGTAACAAAGTTATATTCATAATAACCAGTAATACCCTAGAAATTTGAATTAGTAATTAATGGACTATTGATATACTACATTACAATATTCAACTCACTATGCCTAAAACACAACTACTTCTCAATCCTATACTCTTTTCCTTACAAATCTATGACCTCATTTTAGTATGTAATCAATTCTTTGAATCAAAGAAAAATTAAAATCACCCATTCAATTTAAACAATTGAAGACAAACGAAAACATCATTAACCATTTCATTTATAATCTAGAAGAAAATTACATAGGATAGAATGTGCCTTTAAAATAGAATTTTCATTTATAAATTTCTGCTATGATAAAACTATTTGAGATCATTACAAAAATATTCATACCCTATCTAGACTCCTTACTAACCTATTCATCTATGCATGAATTTACAATCTGCTCTTTCATGAGCTTCGTTTTCCCACTTAGACCATTTTGAGACCCAAAAATTGAGCTCCAAGTAACCATCCCTGATATCCCATTTATAGAGGAATGGGAGTGACAAGCTTCAGGATGAATTACCATTTCAGTTACATTTCATCTAGCACACATTTCATTTTAGGTTTAGATAGCACCCAGATGGTTACATTTAATCATTTCAAAACAAGGGAAAGAAAAAGACAAAACCCCACATAATTGGTTGAAGTAGACCATCGAGCCTTCCAAAAGGAATCATTCGTTGTTGTAACAAAAACAAAATCACTTGTCCACATCGACCAAAGAAGATTATCCATCATTACCCAAGGAAAAAACTTAAATACTAACTAAAAAAGGCATATTTGCCATTGAAGACATGCCAAAACATCTCCTTCACACCAGCCCAAAATATTTCCATATTAGCACCAAAGACAAAAAATGATGTACATGCGAAGAGAACAATTTTTTTGTAGTGGAAATGGTGTCACCAAAAACAAAAACAGGGTTGGGACACTACTTTGATTCGTTAGTATTAGAATATTCCTACATGCTCCGTGTTTGCACTAAAACTAAAGGAGCTACTATTCCTACCTCATCAGAATCACCATATGGCACTAGAGAAAGAAGATAATGGCCATACTCTAGGTCAATATCTCCTCCATCACTTGAAGGGTTGTCTGAAACCTCAATGGGAGAGTTGTGCCTCCCCAAATAAGATTTACGATGCTTATTATTCTTCTTTGCTTTCTTCTTAGGATCAATTGATTCCTTCCTTTTAAACTTGACCAATTCTTCTAAAAAAACCTGGCTCTTGAAATTAGAGGCTCTTGACACTATCCTTATTTTTTCCATGAGTACTCCTCCTACCCTTTGGTGTTGTAGAGGCTTTGGGTACTTCTTGCTCAACTCTAGATATGTCCTCTTGAAATTCAAACACACTAAGCCTCTTGGACCTCCTAATTGGTTGAACAAACACACCCAATTTACCCATTCTTATAGGACACAGGGTAAGAACAAGCAAAGCTTAATTACAAGAAGACTCTCTAGTCTAAGCTCTTGAATTGAATTTGTAGAAAAGAAAACCCTCAAACCCAAACAATTTGAACTAGCCCTAGTGACAATTACAGATAATCAAAACTCATACTACCCCAGAAATATGAAACTCTTAAACCAACTAATGCATGTCACAAATAGAGCTTATATGAAAATCAACTTACCCATGATAAACACTTCAATACTATAAGATTTGATGAAAAACAAATCTATTAAGCCCAAGAAACCTGTGTGCAAAAACCTGTCACAAGGAAGAAATTTGTAGGAAACAAACAAGGGTTTTGCTCTAACAATGTGAAAGTTTATTATGTGCAAAAAGAAGTGAATACAATACAAGAGATCAATCCTTATAAAAGGAGATCAAAACCGAAAGAAAAACCTAACATTAAGGTGAGTGCATTTAATAATTAATATTAATTATTAAATGACTAATATATGTGCATAAAGTGAAGTCTTAAGAGGAGAATAAAGTTAATTAATTACTTTACTCTAACACCCCCCCTTAAGATGAGCTACAATGCAGCTACAAACAATGCAAAAGAAAGCAAAGGAACTACAATGCAACTGTGGGTCCCGGCAACATGGCCTGATCAGGTACCCGAATATAACAAAATCTCTATAAAGTGGAGTAAAGGAGAAAACCCAGTGGAAAAAAACTCCTCTCCAAAAAGAGATAAAGAAACATGCTGAAAGAAAAAACATGAAGGAAGGAAGGCCTCACTGAGACCCCCCAAGGACAACTTCCTTCACCCCAAGCATGGAGCACAACTGAAGATAGCACAGAGATGCCAAAGGTTTAGTGAAGATGTCTACAACCTGCTCCTCTGTAGGAATGTACTCCAAGATGAGAGAACCATCCTGAATCAACTGCCTGATGAAGTGCATGTGGATTTCAATGTGCTTTATCCGCTAATGCTCCATTGGGTTGTGAGAAATGTGAATGGCACTCTGATTGTCACACCAAAGAATACTGGGACTATCTGGAGGAAACCCAAACTCTGTCATCAACTACCGAAGCCATAAAACCTCCTGACTGGCTAATATTGTTGCATGATACTCAGCATCTATAGATGATAATGCAATAGCAGACTACTTCTTGCAAGACCATGTGATAGGACCAGAACCAAGGCAAAAAACAAAGATAGAAGTAGACTTCCGATCATTGACATCACCGGCCCAATCGGAGTCAGTGAAACCAATGATGTGAGGGGATCTTGAAGTGTAGTGAATGCCATAATGAGTGGTGCCCCAAATGTACCTCAAAATACGTTTGGCTGCTTGCCAATGGCTCTCATGAGGATCATGGGAAAACTAAGAGACACGGCCAATCGCAAAGGAAAGATCAAGATGAGAATGTGTCAAGTATAACAAACTACCAACCAACTGCTTGTATAAAGTGGGATCCACTGAAGGAGTAGAACAAGTGGAAGAAAAAACAACACCTGACTGAAATGGAGTAGGGGCAGACTTGCAATCAAGAGCATACTTCTCCTGAAATATGGAAATCCCATCTGAAGATTGAATAACTTGTAGACCCAGAAAGAAGTGCATAAGACCAAGATCTGTCATCTCAAACTGCTCCATCAAAGCTCTCTGAACACTCTAAATCATGGAGGATGAGCTACATGTAAGGATGAGATCATCTACATATAGCACAAGAATCAAAAGATCACCCTCCTGACACAGAATATACACTGTGTGATAGGATTGATAGCATGTGAAGTGAGAGGAAAGCAAGAAAGAGTCCATCTTCTCATACCAAGCCCAAGGGGCTTGTTTGAGACTATATAATGAACGCCGAAGTCTGCAAACCAAAGAAGTGTCCTGCACAAATCCTTGAGGCTGCTCCATATAGATCTCCTCATGTAGGTCTCCATGCAAGAAGGCACTCTTCACATCCATCTGAAACACTGTCCATCCCTGTGAAGTTGCAAGTGAAAGTACAAGGTGTATAGAGTTCATCTTGGTGATAGGAGCAAAGGTCTCAGAGTAGTCAATACCCTCTACTTGAGAAAACACCTTCGCAACAAGACGTGCCTTATACTTATTAATAGAACCATATACAACATACTTGGTATGGTACACCCACTTGCACCGAACCAACTTTCTTCCCTTAGGAAGAGGACAAAGATCCCAAGTATGATTCTTCATCAAAGAAGAATACTCCTCATCCATGGCCCTATCCCACTCAAGGTGACTTGTCGCCTCTGAAAACTTTTGAGGATCATCCGAAATGGCATGAATCAAAAGACTAGAACCAGATGTCTAAGCATGAGTATGACGAGTATCTGAAGGATCACCTACTAAAGAACCAGTTGCCTCAATAGTAACACAGGCCCACCTAGGAAAATGTAGAGCAACTGGTGGTGGTGGAGAGGGTGGATCATCATCTACATCATCCTCAAGAGATGAAGAGGGAGGAGTAGGAAATGAGGGAGAAGTTGGTGATGAAGAATCCATCTGAGGATAGCGCTCATCAAACTGGACATCCCACTGAAATAAGACCTCTCTGGAATCAGGATCAAACAACTTGTATGCCTTAACATCCTCACAGTAGCCAACAAATATGAGTGGTTAGCTCTTCCTCTCCATGGCTTTCTACGGAACATCAAGAATAAATGCCCAAGCCTCACTACCAAAAACTCAAAATGTAGAAACATCAAGCTTGACATGGGTCCAAGCCTCCTCAGGAGTCATATGTCATAATGCCTTATGAGGCATCCGATTCTGAATATAATTGGCACAATTGATTGCCTCAGCCCAAAATGAAGAACTCATACCTCGAGACTATATCATACAATTTTCCATCTCCCGTAAGGTTTCGTTCTTTCTTTCAGGGACACCATTCTGTTGAGGGGTGTAAGGGACTATAAACTAATGATGTAAACCATGCTTAGTGAAAAAATCTCTAAAATCCTGATTAACATACTCCCCCCCATTATCTATGCGTATCCTCCTGATAGAAAGTCCAGATTGCTTCTCCACAAATGTCCTAAAAGTCATGAATGAGTCAAAGACATCAAACTTGTACTTAAGAAAGTACACCCATGTACGTCTAGAGAAGTCATCAATAAAAGTGAGAACATAGCGGGCCCCTGAAAAGGAAGGAGTCAGAAAGGACATAAGATCACTATGTACCAACTCTAGGGGTGCCCTAGCACGAGTGGCTCGACCCTTAGGAAAAGGATATCGATGATGTTTGCCAAGGACACAACCTCGACATACACCATCAGTACAAGAAATCTGTGGGAGCCCAATCACAAGTGCCTGAGTACTCATCTGCTATAGATATCTGTAATTGACATGGCCAAAACGCTCATGCCAAAGCCTGCTCACTGAATCTACATGTGTTATAAGAGAGGAACCAATAGTGTTTGAACTCTCAAAGACATCAAATTTGTATAAGCGTGATGCAGAATCCACACTCCCAGTAGCCACAACCAAGTTAGGATCATGAAAGTCTCGAATAACCACATCATGTGGTGAAAACTCAACTGTCTTACCAGAGCCAGAGTGGAAAATTTGATAAATAGATAGAAGGTTTGTCGAAATGTTAGGAACTAGAAGCACATCCTAAAGACAACCACCATCCAATGAAACAGTACCTGAACCCTGAACTAAAAGCTGTGCTGAGTCACCAATTGCAATATGTCTAGTGCCTATAGGGGCAAGAGTGGAGACCAAATCCTTTGTGTGTGTGATATGCTTAGAGGCACCAGAATCTAGAATCCAAGTGGATTATGAGGGCAATGCTCATGCAGAAAGAGCATGACCTTTCCCTATGGGCTGTGAAGGAGGCTGAGGTGCACTGATATTATGCTACTGCATGGCTTCCTCTAAAGCCTCTAAACATTTCCAACACCTGGAAACTAGATGTCCTTCCTTGCCACAAAAACTGTAAGGATCGCCAGATTTCTTCTTAGTCTTGGAGGAAGACTCACCAGACTACGAAGATTTTTGTTTGGGCTGTAGTTTTGAATCAAACTTAGGTGGTGGCTTGGAGGGATTCTCACTAGCCCCTGAATCTTTCTTAGGCTTCAGTTTCTACTTTTTTTTTCCCTTGGAGGACTGGGCTACCAACGCTTGGTTCTGTGAAGCTGAAAGTGAATTCATCTGCTTGAGCTTAGCTTGCTCATGAGTCAGATGATCAAAAAAGACCTCAAAAGTAGGCATGACATGTCAAGCACCCAAGGCATCCATGGTGGAATAGAAGGTCGAAGAGAAGATCTGAAATGGACCCTGAAGCTTGGAGAGGATTAGGAAGATGCACTCTGTATCAGTCTTAACCTTTCCACAACCCTGCAAGATAGATCTTTGTTGTTTGAACTTCATCAAGAAGTCCTCAATGGAGGGAAACGAATCAAGTACCAAGGAAGTTAACTCAGCCTCAAGCTTCAAAGCTCTAAACTCATTGACAGTACCAAAAAGTCCATCAAACTTGGTCCAAATGGCTCGAGGAGTGAGACAACCATCAAGATGAAATAGGAGACTGTCGAAAATGTGCAAAGCCATAAATCCCATAGCCTGATCCATATTGTTCCTATGCTGCATAACCTCAAAGGAATGAGTCAACTGAGGCTAAACCTCATCCAAATAGGACCATAACCCTTGATACTGGAGAAGAGTCGTCATGCAACCCTTCCAAGTGTGATAATTATGTGGTGTGAGAGATTCAATAGATCTATCGGCCATCCTATGAATTGTGCCTCAACTACTCTGAATTTTTTTATTATTACTTAGTGGTCTTTCAGAACTAGACAAAAGATGCAGAAGGGGTTTTTTTGTTTTGTTTTGGTGTTTATAGATTCTGGTTTTCTGATGTAAATGACAGAAAGCAAGAAAAAAGACCCACCCACAATGCAAAAATCCAATCCCCAGTACAAACTGAAAGCCAAAAAATAATAGAAAGAAGTAGATGATTGAGACAAATCTCTATGTACCTGAAGAATTTTTTGATGACATAGACTACAGATCTGGATAGCAATCATAGGTAAGAAAAACTTTCAAGTCAAAGTACAGTGCCCGCAAGGGTTTGAAGTTCTACCTTTTTAGATATGCCAACGCAGATGTCGGCTCATGCATGGCATTCAGAGGAATAAGGTGCAAGTCTAGTAAACAATACCAAGAAGGACACCACTGTGAACGTTGGGCAAGGAATACCAGATCTGAAAACTACAACTAGAACCTCTCAAATTAGTTGAAGAATCCCAAATTTATTCTATCAAACCCTTGCTCCCTTTTTTCTTCAAACATGAATAAGCTACAACAGATCCAACTCTGATACCATATAAGATTTGATGAAAAACAAATCTATTAAGCCCAAGAAACCTACATGCAAAAACCTATCACAAGGAAGAAATCTGTACGAAACAAACAAGGGTTTTGCTCTGACAATGTGAAAGTTTATTATCAGCAAAAAGAAGTGAATACAATACAAGAGATCAATCCTTATAAAAGGAGATCAAAACTGAAAGGAAAACCTAACCCTAAGGTGAGTGCATTTAATAATTAATATTAATTATTAAATGACTAATATATGTGCATAAAGTGAAGTCTTAAGAGGAGAATAAAGTTAATTAATTACTCTACTCTAACAAATAATTCTACAATTAAAAGCCTAGGACTCACACACTTTCTCTCTGGCTCACACTTCTCAATTCTTGAAGACTGCAAATGGTGAGATAAAGTGGTAGGAAATCCACATTAAGTAGATAATTAGGAGTTTCTAGCCACTAATGATTAAGGAGAGCCTCACACGAGTGAGATAACAATCTAACTTATCAACTTTGAATTTGGGCCATCGATTCTTTTACATTTTAAACACCATCAATGGTGATCTTCAAGCATCGTTTTTGGCTATTACAACTTGTGCCTCAAAAATTTCACCTTATAAATTTGCCACATTTACCCTCAATTTCATTAGTTATTTTTAATCTAACAATCATCAAGCATCACCATCCTAATCCATGATTTTCATTTGCATTAGTGAAGTACAAAGAGTCGGTATTGAAGAGAATAGTCCCTAAAACATCACATCGCTCGTTAGGTATTTCCCTAACTTTTCAGAGTTCAATTAGTGATGAGAGCACTGGCACAATGAAATCTCCACCACTAGATCACTACTTATCTTTGGAAATCTTCACCTTACATCACGTGTTGTTGATGCATGTTTCAAATTCTAGACTACATCAATGACAGATGAAAAGTAGTGATGGAACCTGATTAGATCACGCGTATCTTCACTCAAAATCAACAACACAAAAAAATTGCTCATTCACCCATTTTAAAACAATGACAACTCATTAGGATTAGGGACCTCATCACTCATTTCCAATTTGAACAAGATAACCACACAACCATCCACGATGAGCGATGGAAAGAAATACAAAGATCCTTGAGGTCATCACTCATTGCTACTTCAACACTCAAAACTCGAGAGAAATTAGTGATAGTTGATACCTCCAACGATACAAAGAGAAAATCAAGCATAACACATCACTGATATGAATCAAATGTTCCCAAAGCCATCCTTGATGAGCAATGGACAAAGGTGGTGGAAGAGACTTAAGTGAAATAATTTACACATGCTCATAAGTTGTACTAAAGAAGGGGACCTCCTAGGACAATGTATAAAAAGGCTTCACAAGACTTAAACCATATTATTTTGAAGGATTTAAAGGACAAATAAGTTCAATATCTCAACCCTAAAAATAAAAGTATTTCTCACCTAGGCACAAAGGGCTAGTACTTTCATGGGATTCAATAGCTCAAGATGGTTTAACCTAACTGGGGACATGCAATAGAAGGTCAACTATGGATCATAACATTGACAAGGGCTAAGAATTAAAGGTTTTCATGAGAGACCTTGACAACAAAATCCGAAGGCAATAATAGTAGAAAAACCGTAAGTTCAAATACCTGAAACTGGATAAATTTTATTGAGTTTTAGAAATGGAACCAAAATTTTTTAGGGGTTCCATCAATCTCTATCCACCAAAATTTCTATATATTCACCATATGAGATTCCTATAACATATGGAAGCTATACATTCTTTGTTTCAAAACAAAAATTGAATATTGTGGGTCTAAAAATGTGCATATTAGTCAATTTAAGTTGCTACACATTTCATATAAGATCATTTCAAAGAGTCTTAATGATTTAGGAGTATCCTAGGTTTCAAGCAATCTTGCATCAACCAAAAATATATGTATTCATGTTTTCTTGTATTTCAATAGCTAGTTGTTAGGACCCATTCTCAGTATTTCATACTGCATTGTACCACATTGTAACATTGGAGCTCATGGAGTAGGATATATGATATCATTGCAACATCTACATCATATCTAGAATTCAAGTGTTTTGGAGATTCTAGTATGAAGTTATCATTAACAGAATATCAACTACATCTGGACAGAGAGCATTCACCCACTAGTCCCAACTTTTCAAGTGTGCGGACCTATCCCATGACTTGTGGAGCTTAGGAAACCATTTCTTAAGGATGCACATTCATCAAGGAACCTTCATTTTGATCCACGTCATGCTTTTCCAAGGATCGATGAAGAATATTATGTTTTGGCTGACCTTCGCATGTTTCATCAACTTGGGGGTTTGAGACCTCTTGAGGATGATGCGGGCCTTTTCTAGAGCTGGGAATTGATATATAAATAGGCATCATGTAGTTTCATGAGATAGTTAGTCAAGTAGAAGGATAGAAGTAATAGAGAAGGGCTTTGACCTTCATTGTATTTATGGGCTTAACGCCATATCTTTCTGTAATGTGTAAGTTGGAAGGAAGGTCATGTTGCTAATGAGTAATTGATCATTATTTATATTTCCATGTGTGATTGTTGTTCCAATTCTTTGAGTTTTCACTATGTTTAATCTTACTACAACATTGGATAGTCCTATTTCTAGACCCTCCATCCTTAACTGCACCAAGTGGTATTGGAGTGAAGTTGTGGACCTCAGAAGAGGAGAGAAAAGTTGAGCGAAGGTATTCTATAAGATCTTTGTGTGGACAGATCACCAATTGTGAGGTAGTTGCAACCCTGTACCCAAATTGGCGACTTGAGGCACTTGCAACAGATCCTTGGAAGAGATGCCACTAAGGATAATTCATACTACTATTAATTTTACTATAAAGATGGATGAGATGATAAAAATGATGTAAACAATGAAAGTGGGATTGGATGTTGTTAAGGAAGATAGAATAAAAGGCTTAAACCCTGGACCTAATGATTAAAGTGATGATGATGAAGTTTAGGCTATAGATCGAGCTACAAAAAGCTCCAAAGGGGAAGAATCAGATTAGATGAAGATGTTGATGGCTATTTCAAAAATAGGAAACTGACCAAGAATGGAATTTTGAACTATATTGGTACCTAAATCCAGAGGAGTTGATTGATTAGATAAATGACACCGAAGATTACTTTGAATAGGAAGAAATTGAAGATCTAGAGAGAGTGAGATTTGCAAAAACTAAGCTGAAAGGACATGTTACAATATGGTGGAAGGAAGTTCAATTGGAGAGAAACAAAAAGGGTAAAGAAAAGATCATGAAAAAGGATAGAATGGCGAAAAAATTGAAGAACTAGTTTATACCTCTAGACTATGAGTTGGAGCTGCTAATGAGATTGCAAAACCTAAGATAGAAGGAAAAAACTGTGAAAGAATACACTGAAGAATTTCATAATATCATTATCATGGATAGACATAGTGAAGCAAGCAAGGAGAAAGTGGTGAGATATACCAATAGGATGAGGATGAAGATTCACGAAGAGTTGATTCTAATGAGGATGAATTTGGTAGAGGAAGCATATCAATTTGCATTGAAGGTGGAGGAAAAGCTAAAAAAAATACACGAACAGAGGTGAAGAGGAAGAGGAGGTAGATTTTTGAGAGGAATGTCACATTCCAAAGGATAAAATCCATATGCAAAGAAAAACAAGGGAAAATATTCAGACCGCAAGGAAGAGAAGGATTCCAATTCATAATAGAAGGAAAGAGATGATAGAAATTCTTACCACCACAATAGAAGAGGCTACAATTCTTACTGCAATGATGGATACTAGAGAGATGAGAAAGGATATGACAAGAGAACTTTTAGAGGAACCTATTTCAAGTACAGAGGAGGACATAGAGCATTTGAGTGTCACCAAGAAAGTAAGAAGAATGGAAACCATGTAAGAACCAGATATGCAGAGGAAGAACCAGTGAAATCACCAAGTTCCAGAGGAAGTCCTGCAAAGGGAGAATCATTATTCATGAGGAGAGCACTACTCCAAGAGAAACAAGTACCTAAGGAAGCATCACAGAGGAAATTATTTTTCTACAATAGATGCAAAGCACGAGGTAAGTGTTTCAAAGTTATCATTGATATTAGTATCATAGATAACCTAGTTTATGAGGAAATGTTGACAAAGTTGAATTTGGAAAGAGGGAAACTTTTGAAACCTTATAGGATAGTTTCAATTCAAGATGAGCACAAGATACTAGTGAGTGAGAAATGTCTAGTGAAATTCAAAATAGGATCATATCATGATGAAGTACTGTGTGATATCATTTTGATGGATGTATGTCATATGTTGTTGGGTAGACCTTGGTAGTATGATAAGAAAGCTATACATGATGCGAGAAAGAGTACTTATACCATAACGTCCAATGGAAAGAGAATCACCTTGACACCTTTGGAAGATGAACCTAAAAGTGAAGTATGTGGAACAACTAGAATCAATTTGGTAGATGGAAGGAAATTTCTAGATGGATTGAGACATGAGAACATGTGCTTTGCTTTGATTCCAAGGAGGTGTAGAGACCTAGAGGTAGGGAGGATCACAAGAGAAGAAGAATCACCAGAAAAGGAAGTCACTAAACTTATAATAGAGTACCGAGATCTTGTATCATAAAATGTGCCAAATGGATTATCACCAATTCAGAGTATCAGTCATCATATAGATCTTATTCGAGGAGCTAGTTTTCCAAACAAAGCTACACACTAGATGACACCAAGAGAGAATGTAGAGTTAAACAAATAGATACAAGAACTGCTAAAGAAGGGATTGAGTAGAGAGAGTATGAGCCCATGTGCGGTACCATATGTACTTTCACCTAAGAAATATGGAGAAAGGAGGATGTGTATAGATTCGAGAGCTATCAATAAGATCACGATGAAGTATAGATTCCCATTGCCTAGGATGGATGACATCATGGATAGTTTGAGTGGAGCAAAGTATTTCACCAAGATAGATCTAAAGAGTGGATACCATTAGATCAGGATCAAAGAAGGAGATAAATGGAAGAATAATTTCAAGACAAACTAGGGATAGTGTGAGTGCTTGGTCATGCCATTTGGACTAACTAATGCACCTAGTACATTTTTGAGGCTAATGAATGAAGTCTTGAAGAAACTCGTGGGTAAGTTTTTCATTGTTTATCTGGATGATATTTTGATTTTCAATAAGACTAAAGAACATTTGGAGCACATCAAATAAGTATTTCAAAGACTAAGGGAAGAGAAGATATTGATAAACATCAAGAAGTGTAGTTTCATGAAGGAAGAACTAGTGTACTTGGAATTTTTGGTATGTGCAAAGGGATTGAAGATGGACCTTGAGAAGGTTAGAGCAATAGTTGAGTGGCCTAAACCTATGAATGTTGAAGAAGTAAGATCATTTCATGGATTGGAAACTGTTTACTAGAAGTTCATCAGAAAATTTAGTGGTATTAGCACACCTATGATAGAGACAATGAGGGGTGACTAGAAGGAATTCAAGTGGACATCAAGAGCACAAAAGAGCTTTGAGTTGTTGAAACAAAAGGTGATAGAACAACCTGTATTGGCATTACCAGAATTTGACAAGGTATTCCAAGTAGATGGTGATGCTAGTGGAAGTGCAATAGGAGCTATGTTAAGTCAATAAGGTAGACTAGTAGCTTACTTCAGTGAGAAATTGAATGATGCTAGGAGGAGATATTCAGTTTATGATAAGGAATTCCATGCAATTATTCAAGCCTTGAAAAATTGGATAAATTACTTGTTTCCTAAGGAATTTTTGTTGTATACGAATCATCAAGCTTTACAATATTTGAATAGTAAAGGGAAGTTGAACCACAAACATATGAGATGGGTAGAGTTCTTGTAGAGTTACACATTTTTGTTTAAGAACCAGAATGGGAAGTCAAACAAGGTTGCAGATGCATTGAGAAGGAGGATTTTGTTGATAGAGATGAGAGTTGAAGTATTAGGTTTTGGGGAACTAAAGAACATGTATTTGGATGACATTGATTTTTCTAAGGCATGGAAGGCTTGTAGGGAACCTGTGGAGATAGATAGAAGCAAATGGTTGGATTATTTCATTTAGGAAGGTATGTTGTTCAAGAAAACTTAGTTACATATTCCTAGAAATTTAATGAGAGAGAATTTGATTAAGGAAAATCATTGTGGAGGATAGAAGAACATTTTTGAATTGATAAGACTGTAGCATTGATAAGTGAGAACTATTTTTGGCCACAGCTGCATAAGGATGTTAGGAAATATATTCAAGGTTGCAGGATTTGTCAGGTTGCAAAAGGAAATAGTAAAAACACTGGAAGTACACACCATTGACATAAACAGAGAGACCATGGGTAGACATAAGCATGAATTTTTTGTTGGGATTACCTAAGACACCAAGATGGTTTGATTCTATATTTGTGGTTGTGGATATATTTTCTAAGATGGCACATTTTATACCTTGTAAGAAAACTAGTGATGTAGTACATGTTGCAGACCTATTTTTCAAGGCGATTGTGAGATTACATGGACTACCAAAGAGTATAGTACTAGATAGGGACAATATGTTCATTGGATATTTCTAGAAAACATTGTGGAAGAAGATGAAGATAGAATTGAAGTGCAGTTCAAGATTTCACCCACAGACAGATGGACAAACATAAGTGGTAAATAGAAGCTTGGGGGACTTGTTGAGGTGTTTGACTGAAGGTAAGGTAGGAAATTGGGACTTGATATTACCACAAGAAGAATTTTCATACAACAATTTCGTAAACTAGAGCATAGGGAAGACACCATTCAAAATTGTGACAGGACAACCCATAGGAGTAGTAGAATCAAGGGATATCAGTAAGGAGAATAAAAGGAGTGCAAAGGCCAAAGAATTTGTAGGATTCATGGAAATAATGCATACTCAAGTCAAGGAGCACCTAGAGAAGATGAGCAATACCTACAAGGAGAAATTAGATAAGAAGAGGAGACATAAGGAGTTTGTAGTAGGGGAGGAAGTAATGGTATATATGAGAAAATAAATATTTCTAGTTGGGACATACAATAACTTGAAGATGAAGAAGTTTGGACCTCATAAGATCATCAAGAAGTTTGATCCTGGAAATGCATATGAAGTGGAACTACCAAAGGAGTTTGGCATATCACCTATATTCAACATTGCAGACCTATACTGGTATCATGAAGGAGAGTCACCAAAGGACAAAGAAGTTGGTTTTTCAGTCTAGACAGCACATGATCTAGAGGGTATTTAGGAAATTTTAGACAACATAGTTGGATGTAGTACGAGAGGAAGGCAATAGAAATAATATCTAGTCAGATGGAAAGGAAGATCAAAGGAAGATTCATCATAGATTTCTCAGGTTGAGGTGGACCATATTGGTTTTCCTCTAGCCCCTGGAAAGTGAGAGGCTCACTTTTCTTCAACCTCGGGTGTCTGATGTAGGAGTATCCTAGGTTTCAAGTAATTTTGCATCAACCAAAAATATTTGCATTCATGTTTTGCATTTCAGTAGCTAGTTGTCAAGACTAGTATTAGTATTTCATACCACATTATACCACATTGTAACATCAAAGATTTCAAACCCAGATATATGATCTCCATTATGACATCTACATCATATCCAAAATTCAAGTGTTTTGGAGATTATAGTACGACGTTATTGTTAATAGAATATCAACTATATTTGGACAAAGAGCATTCATCGACTAGTCTTGGATATTCAAGCGTGCAAACCTATCCCGCGAATTATGAAGCTCAAGAAACCATTTCTTAAGGATTCAAATTCATCTAGGAAGCTTCATTCTGATCCGCATCATGTTTTTCCAAGGATCAAAGGAGAATCTCATGTTTTGGCCGACCTTGACAAGTTTCATCAACTTGGGGCTTTGAGACCTCTAGAGGTTGATGTAGACCTTTTCTGGAGCTAGGAATTGATATGTATATAGGCATCATGTAGTTTCATGAGATAGCTAGTCAAGTAGAAGGATAGAAGTAATAGAGAAGGGATTTGTGGTATGTTCAGGATCATCATGGAAAAAACAGGCCCTTAAGTGATGAAAAATTCAGAAAAATCAGAGCTAGGCAACTTGACATAAAAATTTGAATAAGTTATCTATATTATTTCAAAAATATGTAAGAATAGAATCTATAGTAAATTTAATGTAGTTTCTAAACTACTATGTTTATATAAAAAAATAAAATCTATTTGGTGAAAATTTGAAATTTCAATGCAATAGTACTTAAATTTTAGGGAAAAAATAAGTAGGTGTTTGTCTGACCACCCTAACTACAATAAAATGATAATATTTTTTTAAAAATATTTTTGATATAAGTAGAGGAATCATGTCCCATGTGATGCATATTTTTTGTAATTTTCTTCCAAGTAAATAATTCATTATGAATTGTTTATTACAAATTTTAAAAATATAAAAACTCATATGTGTGACCAACTTAACTTGGCCAAAACTTCATGAAATTCAATTTTTTTTAATCCTATAGTATGTGAAGCATAGAATGTGATGCATGTTTCATATTCAAAAAATGTGATACTATTTGAAAGCTATAATTTTTTTTCTATCAGCCTAGCAATTAGGACTTTAGTCGTAATTCAAATAGAAAATAAATAATAATTATTTATTAAATTTAAAGTAAAGGACACTTTATATTGGTGGAAAGCTTAGAATCTCCTTTAAAAAGCCTTTCTATTTCATCAATTTTGGGTAAAGAAAAAGTCATTAGCCACATACCCTATACATACCCATCATATTGCCACTTTTTGGCCCATCATGATCCTGTACATACCCTTTGACCCACATTGTATTTTTGGGCTTAATGCCATATCTTTCTATAATTTGTAAGCCAGAAGGCAAGGCATGTTTCTAGTGAATAATTGATCATTATCTATAATTCCATGTGGGATTGTTGTTCCAATTCTTTGAGTTTCTGTTGCATTTACTCTTGCTACAAGGTTGGATAGTCCTATTTCCATAACATCCATCCTTGATTGCATCACTTAAGTTGGCTGCACATTTCATATCATACCTTCACCAATATCTTCAGTTGGATTATTTTTCATCTATAAGTGAATTTTTCTAGTTTGGGTTGAAGTTGAAGTTGTTTCCTAGCCATAGAGGGTTTGACAACAAGTTTGCAATGATTACTTTAGAGAGTGTGAGGAAGATGATATATTGCAATAAAGGGATCCTTCAATGAGGTTTAAAAAAAAAATTGTGTTCTTTGTGGAAAGTGGGATGATCTTGAGATAGATGATTTCTCTTAACTATTATTTTAGTAAAGAGATGAAGAGGAGTATAAACCCTAGGGGAACCTCAAATGAAAAAATAGTGAACCTTTCCACAAGGTTATGGCAAGGGCTAAAGGATTGGAAAAAGGAAATATTTACAAACAAACTTGTGGGCATCAATAGCCCAAATGGAGTGATCAACGACATATACTCAATTCAAAATGTGGTACTAAAACTCCCTAAAACTTCTACTAGTTATAGGAGAATAATATAATGACAATAGATACTATTGCAATGTGTTTAGCAAAGAACATTGTATAGGAAGAGATTAAGGTTAGAGAAGGGAAGAAAGGAAGAAACTATGTGGATATTACAGTAATGCAAACCATGATATTTTTGGTTTCCCAAGAGTTGCATCATACTGTAAGAGCAACCAAACCACTACAAAGAGTGAAGAATTGTCTAGCTTAAATGTGCCAAGAGGGCTAAGGTTATACTGAAAATTTTCAAAGGAATCCCCCTTGAATTCTCATAGATGTCAAAAGTAAAAACAAACAATGATAAACAAGGAATATGCATTTTAACAAAATCTAATTTAATCCCTTAGCAAAATCTAATGCATTTGATTAAATCTATGTATGTTGAGCACTCATAATTTTGAATACTTAGCAAAATCTAATCTCAAAATCTAATCCCCAAATCAACATGATAAAAAAATCAAAGAATTGTATCAAGCATGTGTGATAAGAAGTGATAAAGGAACATAAGAGAAATGAAGAAAAATGTTAACATTTATAAAGACTTGACATGCCTTAAAAATAGATATTCAAATAGAGAAACTACCCAATTATGTGTAGTCTTTTTTTTTTCTTCTTTCATCAAACTCAAGAATTTTATCTTTTCACAAACTTTCTTCCTTTTCAACGTTCAATTGTATATAACTCTAATAGAATTACTAAAAACTATACAATTAACCAATGTATATTGTTAAATTTTAACATTTCAATCACAATTAACATTGAAACACTAAAAACATTAAAACTTGAGTTCATATAATAAAATTTGATGTAAAAACTCTATTATTTACTCCTTCCTAAGTTGGAAACCTAGAAAAAGGTGGTGGGAAGTTGATTCAAAGGTGGTGGAATGTGTAAAAATTGCTTGTTCTCTTTCCAACAACATCAAAAAGTATTTTTTAATCGGATCATGCACAAAAGTAGGAGACTAACAAAGCATGTGGATTTGGATCATGGGTGTATTGGATATTTTATCATTATTAGAGCAAGACAAAACACACTTTCATTATAACACACTCACGTTACGATGCAAGAACATTTTAGCTTGCTCTAAAAACCATCATATTTCAAATTCTCCAAAACGTGCTTGCATTATTGAATTTATAAAGGTTTCCTAAATATTATCATGTGTCAATATGGGCTTGGGTTGAGGTACATTAGTGATACCTTTCTTTTACCAATTACGACATCTTGTAAATGTTATTTATGTGTTATTTTTTGTGTGATAGAATTTTCACCATAATTCCATTTGTGCTCAAGCTTGTACATTAACCCCCAACCCTTAAAATCTAATCCCTTAAACCCTCAACCCTTAAAACCTAATCCCTTAAACCCTAAACCCCTTGACCCTTAAACCATCAACCCTCAACCATATCCGTAAAGCCTTAACCCTCAACCATTAAACCTTAAACCTGCCTAAACCTTGTTCCTAAAATCTCAACCCTTGACACTATATCATAAACCCTAATCCATCAACCTTCAATCCTTAAACCCTTAAAACCTAATCCCTCAACCCTCAACCCTTAAACCCTTAATCCCTCAACCTTCAACACTGATCCCTCAAGCATCAACCCTAATCCCTTAAACCTCTACCCTATACATTGAACCCTCAACCTTTAAACCCTCAAACCTTTGCCCTATACATTGGACCCTCAACCCTAATCCATAAAACATCAACAATATATCCTCAACCATCAACCCTAATCCCTCAACCCTTAAACCCTCAAAACCTTAAATCCTTAACCCTCTACCCTCTACCCTATACATTGGACCCTCAACCCTAATCCATCAACCATATACCCTCAACCCTCAACCTTTAACCCTAATCACTCAAACCTCTACCTTATACATTAGACCCTCAACCATAATCCATCAACCATATACCTTCAACACTCAACCCTAATCCATCAACCATATACCCTCAAACCTCAACCATAATCCCTAAACCCTCAAAACCTTAAATCCTCAATCCTCTACCCTCTACCCTCTACCCTCTACCCTATCCATTAAAACCTCAACCCTAATCCATCAACCCTATACCTTAAACCCTTAATCTTATCCCTAAAGCTGTAACCCTCAACCCTTAAAACTTAAACCCTATCCCTGAACCCTCAACCCTTGACACTATATCATAAACCCTAATCCCTCAACCCTCAACCGTTAAATCCTTAAACCCTAATACCTCAACCCTCAACCCTAAAACCCTCAACCCTTAAACCCTTAATCCCTCAACCCTCTACCCTAATACCTCAACCTTCAACCATAATCCCTCAAACCTCAACCCTAATCCCTCAAACCTTTTCCCTATACATTGGACCCTCAACCCTAATCCATAAAACATCAACAATATATCCTCAACCATCAACCCTAATCCCTCAACCCTTAAACCCTCAAAACCTTAAATCCTTAACCCTCTACCCTCTACCCTATACATTGGACCCTCAACCCTAATCCATTAACCATATACCCTCAACCCTCAACCTTTAACCCTAATCACTCAAACCTCTACCTTATACATTAGACCCTCAACCACAATCCATCAACCATATACCTTCAACACTCAACCCTAATCCATCAACCATATACCCTCAAACCTCAACCATAATCCCTAAACCGTATACCCTCAATCCTTAAACCCTCAAAACCTTAAATCCTCAATCCTCTACCCTCTACCCTCTACCCTATACATTAAAACCTCAACCCTAATCCATCAACTCTATACCTTAAATACTTAATTATTTCAACCCTTAAACCCTAAATTATCAACCCTCTACCCTATACATTGGACCCTAAAACTTAACCCCTCAACCCTATAAGCTAATCCCTCAACCCTATACCCTCAAACCTCAACCCTAATCTCTCAACCTTTAAATCCTTAATCCCTCAACCATTAAAACCATAACCCTTAAACCCTTAATCCATAAACTCTCTACCCTAATCCCTCAACCCTCAAACCTAATACCTCAACCCTCAAACCTAATCCCTCAACCCTTAAATCCTTAATCCCTCAACACTTAAACTCTCAACCCTTAAACCCTTAATCTAGGCTCAACCCTTAAATCCCTCAACCCTCTACCCTAACACATCAACCCCCAACCATAATCCATCAACCCTCAACCCTTAAACCCTTAATCCCTCAACCCTTAAACCCTCAACCCTTAAATCCTCAATCCCTCAAGCCTTAACCCTTAATACCTAAACACTTAAACCATTAATCCCTCAACCATCTACACTATACATTAAACCCTCAACCCTCAATTCTCAAAGATCTACCCTATACATTGTAACCTCAACCCTAATTCATCAACTCTATACTCTCAACCCTCAACCATCAAACATAAACCATTAAACCATAAACCCTCAATTCTCAAACCTATACCCTATACATTGGACCCTCAACCCTAATCCCTCAACCCTAATCCCTCAACCTTATACCCTCAACCATATACCCTTAACCCTATACCATTAACCCTCAAACATAATCACACAACCCTAATACATCAACCCTATACCCTCAACTCTATACCCTCAAACCTTAAACCCTTAATCGCTCAACCCTTAAACCCTCAATCCTTAAATCCTTAATCCCTCAAACCTCAACCCTCAACCATAATCCCTCAACCCTTTAATCCTTCAACCCTTAAACCCTTAATCCCTTAACCATTAAACCCTCAATTCTCAACCTCTACCATATACATTGGACTCTCAACCCTAATTCCTTAATTTTATACCCTCAACCCTCAATGACTAAACCCTCAACCCCTTAATCCCTAAACCCTCTACCCTATACATTAAATCCTCAACCCTTTACCTTATACATTGGACCCTAAACCCTAATCCCTCAACGCTATACCCTCAACCTTATACACTCAAACCTTTACCCTCAAATATTTAACCTCAACCCTATACCCTCAACCCTAATCCCTTAACCCTATACTGTCAATCCTCAACCATAATCCCTGAACCCTTAAACCCTTAATACCTCAAACCTTAACCCTAATCCCTCAACCCTCAACACTAATCCCTCAACTCTTAAACCATCAATCCATGAACCCTTAAACCCTCAACCCTTAAATATTTAATTCCTCAACACTTAAATCCTCAACCCTTAAATCCTTAATCCATCAACACTTAAACTCTCAACCCTTAAACCGTTAATAACTCAACCCTCTACCCTATATATTAAACCAAGTCAACACTAAATTATCAAGCCTTTACTCGTTACATTGGACCCTCAACCATAAAGCCTCAACCCTCAACCATAATCCCTCGACCCTTAAACCCTTAATCCATAAAAACTCAACCCTAATCCCTCAACCCTCAACCCTAATCTCTCAACTCTTAAACCATTAATCCCTCAACCCTTAAACCCTTAATCCCTCAACCCTTAAACATGTACATTAAACCCTCAAACCTTAATTCTAAAACCTCTACCCTATACATTGGACCCTCAAAACTAGTCCCTTGACCCTATAACCTTAACCCTCAACCATCAAACCCTCAACCCTTAAACCCTTAACCCATCAATCCCTCAACCCTCTACCCTATATATTCAACCTTCAACTTTAAATTCTTAAACCTCTACCATATACATTGGTCCCTCAACCCTAATACATCAACCCTATACTCTCAACCCTCTACCATAATCCCTCAACCCTATGCCCTCAAACCTTAAACCCTCAACCCTCAACCCTCTACCCTCTACCCTCTACCATATACATAAACCCTCAACCCTAATCCTTTGACCCTATACCTTAAACCCTTGATTCCTTAAACCCTTAACCCTCAACTCTATACCCTATACATTAAACCCTCAAGCCTAATCCCTTGACCTTATACCTTAAACCCTTAATATGTAAACCCTTAAACCCTTAATCCCTCAACCCTCTACCCTATACATTATACAATCAACCCTAATCCCTCAACCCTCAACTCTTAAACCCTAAACCCTCTACCCTATACATTATAAATTCAACCCTAATCCCTCAACCCTATTTCTTAAATCTTCAACCCTCAACCCTCAACCCTAATACCTAAATCCTATACTTCAAATACTCAACCCTCAAACCTAATCCTTCAACCCTCAACCCTTAAACCCTCAACCCTTTACCCCTCTACCCTATACATTAAACCCTTAACCCTAATACATAAACCCTATAACTTAATCCCTAATCTCTTAATCCTAAACCCTCAAACCCTAATCCCTTAAACCCTCAACTCTTAAACCATAAAACCTTGACCCTTAAACCCTAATACCTTAAATCCTCAACCCTGAAACCCTAATACATGAACCCTCAACCCTATCCCTAAACCCATAACCCTCAACTGTTAAACCTTAAACCCTAAACCCTCAAACCTTGATGCTATACCTTAAACCTTAATCCCTCAACCCTAAACCATTAAACCCTAATCCCTCAACCTTTAAACCCTAATCCCTTAACCCTTAAACCTTAATCCATCAACCCTTAAACGCTCAACCCTTAAATCCTCAAACCTTAAACCCTCAAACCTAAACCCTAATGTATCAAACCTCAACCTTTAAACCCTAAAACATATACCTACAACCTCAAACCTCAACCCTCAACCCTATAATTAATCCTTGATCCATCAACCCAATATCTTAAAACCTAATGGAACTATACCCTGTACACTTGGCATTAGGTACTCAACCCTGAACATTCTCCCTCAACCCTCAAACCTCTACCCTATACCCTATACCCTATACCCTATATCCTAAACCCTATACTTATGCCCTAATCCCTCAACCCTAATTCATATTCTTTATACCCTCAACCTTAAAACATGAACACTATACCTTAGACACTCAACCTTGAACACTATCCCTCAACTATAAACCCTCATCCCTAAACCCTATACCCTCAACCATATACTTAAGACCTAATCCTCAATCCTCAACCCTATACCTTAAGCCTTGAACCCTACACCCAAAAACCCTCATCCTTATCCCTATAATCTCACATTTATACTCCAAAACCTAAATATTTCTCCTCAACCCTATACTTAAAACCTAAAAAATACACTCTCATCCCTTCACCCTATGCCTTATAACCTCAATCCATATCATAAACCCTAAACCCAATATCCTGAACCCTAATCCATATATGTTACACACTTATTCTTATACACTCAAGTTGAATATTATCCCTCAAATGTAAACCCTCAACCTATTACTTAAGACCTAATCCCTCAACCCTCAACCCTATACCTTAAAACCTAAACCCCAAAACCCTTACATACATATATACATAGAAGCATACATACATACATACATACATACATACATACAAGCATACATAAATACATATAAGCATACATACATACATACATACATACATACATACATACATACATACACACATACATACATACATACATACATACATGCATACATACATACATACATACAAGCATACATTCATATATAAAAACATACATGCATACATACACGCATACAAAAAATCATACATACATACATACAAACATACATACATACATATAAATATATATACAAACATACATACATCAAACATACTTAACAAACTTGCATATAAACAATTCCAAGTGAGACATAAAATGAGCGCATTATAACACACTTGTGTTATGACAAGCTTGAGAAATATACAACAAAATTTTGTAAAAGGGAGAAAAATAGAAAACAAGAAATAATGTGAGCACTTTATAATCTACTCGCGTTATATCTTTCTTTGGAAATCCCCAAGCCTTAGGCTTGGTATTTGATTTTGGATTTCCAACCCAAAGGCTTGGAGTTGCTTCCCAATGTCTAAAGATGTGTTTTTGGATATTCTATAGAATTTCACATAATCTTGTTCATGTTGATTGCCAGGTTTTCACATGTTAGAAGGCTGAGTAAATCAAACACCTAGGTAATTTTAGGCTCTCTCTTAGCTATTTAATGATATAATTTTTTCATATTTTGACAATGTTAAGGCTTTCATCTTTAATTTCTTTTGTTTGTGTGTGCTTTTTTGTTAAAAAAATAGTGCTTGGTATTTTTTAATTATTTTTTTAACTATTCATTAAATTTTCAAATAAATTACATTTTTATAAACTAGAATCCATTCTACAGATTAAGAAAAAAAGATTTTCAATTATTTTTCAAAAATTATAGGGGTAGCACTACCAAAATTCTTTTTTTTTTCAAGATGTGTCCACTTTAAAAATAAGTAAAAAATCAAATATTTGATAAAAAAAATTAATTAAAAAAATTGGGCATAAACTACATGCTATTAGCTAATTCCTCACTAAAGTGATTTTAAAAATACCAACAAAAGTTTAACCTTTTGAGGGAGCCACAAAAGCTAGTATGTTATATTTTTGAAAAAAATAACACCAATTTTTGTGGCTCCCTTTTTTGAACACCTTAATGTCTACCTTTTTTAAAAAAATTGGTAGTTTAGAAAGTAGACTTAGAGCACTATGAACATATTTTTTGTTGAATCTTAAAATTTTGTGTATAAGTATCCTTAATTTCCCACCCAAGGTCAGTATTTCCTGATTTTAGGAAAAAAGTGGCCACTTAAGACCCTTTTTTGGCCCCCCATATTTTTTCTCTTACCCTTTCAGGTTGCATTTTAAAATTAGTCAATTATCATTTTAGTTTGAAAATTTTGCATTAAACTTCATTATGGAGATGTATTTTGGTTGATGTTTCAAGTTGTATATTTGGATATGATCCTAATGCAATTGATAACTCTCATGAACATTCACCTCCTAATGAATGTCCTCATGAGGTGGACATCTTGGGCCAAGATGAAGATATCATGCAACAATTCATGCAAGAATCCCTACACAACCTTCAGAACAATGCATCCTTCTATCCATCTATGCAACAACCAACACCTCCTATCATCCCATCACTTGATATGTTCAACCTTTTGCATCTTGAAATTGAAATAAAAAACAAGCATCACCCATCAATCATGAAAGAACTTGTTAACAAGGACAATAGTGCTACTCTTCTATCCTATGGTCATCAAGTGACTAACACACCTATCAACTTAGAAGAGAGTTATTGTTAAGGATTCAAAATCTAAAAGAAACAAGGATGTGACATAACTAAAGACACCAAGGCACTAGGAAGTATCTCCTCCTCCTAATACCTCTCCTAATGGGAAAGGTATTCTCTTTCACAAGATTGTTTTACAACACCAATTAAGGCCTCATGAGCACGATCAAGTAACCTTAGATCATCCACATCCACATCAATAAGTTTCCCAATCAATTAATAAAACCAAGCCCTATAATCTCAAGAAATTACCATTCTTACATACCATAACAAAAATTGAAGATAAAATGGATCAACTCCTCCATCTAGGATTGATTACATTGCCACCTATTTGAGAGAAAAAAAGGAAAAGGTAAAAACATGAATTACTATGCCTTTTAAAGAACTCTTGGGCATCTTAGTGAAGAATTCCATTATTTAAAGAAGGTATTGAAATAATTTGATCCTTGTGCAAGATAATCTGATCATATAATAGACTAATAATTGTTCACATTTCTCCTTGCAATGTGATAGTTGTAGAATCATAGAATACTCACTATTACACGTATTAAATTTAATGTAAACCATTTTTATATTGCAAGGAGCACATTCCCATCACCTATCTTAGCTCACCTTTTTCCTACATTTGGGAGGGCAAGGGATTATATAGTATTATCCTAGTTTGGCACTCATTATTGCCCCTTTGTCTAGTCATCCACCTTTCACATAAGATGAACAAGATCAAGATGTAGATGACTTGCTTCAGGTTGGTCCACATGTGGCATAATAACTTTATGTATATTCATGTTCTTTGTGTGATCGCATGTGTGTAATGTGATCCCCTATATTGTGCTACTTGGCAAGTATTTATGTTTGTGAGCTTACTTTGGATGACCCTTCTCACTCCCTTAGTACAAGGATACAAAGGAAGTGAATCTGTTACATTCTTTTATTTGTATCTTCATTCTTCTATCTATCATAACCATTGTATTTTTCATTTGTCACATGCTTCCTTTTAGGGATGATGCAAAGCATCAAGACATTTAGGTCTCTTCCATGTTGACCCAAAAAATTTCCCCTTTGTATTTTCTTTGTGTCATTCTTTGTGTTTGTTGTTCCATGAGTTATTTGGTGAATGATGATTATTCTAATCTTGATTCCATCACTATAGAAAATACATACACTAATATCAATTCCATGGATCCCTTATGTGTTATCTTAGGATTGCAAGTGGGGGGAAACTTTATTTTCATTATGTAGCTTTGTTTGAAAACATATCATTGGAATAGGGATTTCAAATAAGCTCTCATGTCTCTTTTATTTATTAGCATTTATATCTTCTATTGTAAAGTAATGACTCACAACATGGTGTTTAAAAATTTCATTAAAGAAGGGGCCATTATGCCTCCTTATTTCTTTCTTGATGATACGATCTCTTGTTCAAAGTGTGGCTTCTTATTTCATATTATGTGTCTTCTTGTTGGTGACATTGGAATTTATGTCCTTCAATAGTGTGACCTTTCTTGGAATATGGAATTCCTCTTAGTGGTAATTCTATGGCTTTCCTTTCCTAAGGTGTGAATCTTTTATCTTTCAACTAGTCCTCTCTTGATGGTGATATCGAGTGTGATTTTCCCTAAAGTGAGACCTTCCATGAACTAATCAAAACCCCTTTGAATATCTTAAACCAAAACTCTTGGCTACCAAGCATAACACAACTTTCTTTTTGGTGCCTTTTATTTCATGGGTGTTTAGCATAACATAGCTTGCTAGTCTTGTGATTGTTGTATGTGGAACCATATCAAAGTTATCAGGGAGTATAACTTTGGTATGGTTATGGGTACACACCTGATGTATAATGGACTGCACCAAACCATTGTGTGTTTCTCATATTTCCTTGAGGCTGACTTAGTGTATATCAGACTAAACTAGCATTTGTGAGTGTATCATTGGACAAACAACCTAGGCTTGATCCATATCATTTGGACAAATAGTCTAAGCTTGATCCATTTTTTTCTTTTCCTATCTTTGCATTACTTTTGACATTATAGGATGTTGTATCTTGTGTTGCTACTACACTCATATATGTCTCTTTGTGCCTTTGTTGGTTTTCCATGGGATCTTTGATCCTAAAGGCTTGATCATCCTTCTTTATTTTTGTCATCTCATCTTTCTAACAAGTAATACAATTAGACCTCTCAACTTATTTTTCTACTTTTGTGTTAGTTTGAGCATGGGATCATACTCTCAATAAAGTGGGGGCTAAATGTAGTATAGTAAAATGTAGTCCTTTATATTTTCACACTATGTTTGCATCCCATTAATTAATTATAATTAATTAAGCTTTTAATTTCCTAAATTATGCATTCCTAATCCTTATTATTCCCATTTTCCAAAAGGGAAACCAACATTAAAAAAATGCAAGCATTATTTTAAACACCTTGGAAATTATGTGTCTTGGATTGAGGTCCTAGGATGCATTTACCCAAGGTTGAATGGGTTCTCCTTATGTTCCAAGACCCAATTTTTAATATTTTTTGGAAGAATTTTAATGATTCAAATTCAAGTTTCAAATGTTGGCTCATGTAATCTAATTTTTGGGAAATTAGATGAACACCTATAAATACATAGTTATTTTATCAATTCAAATCCTAAGACTTTAAGAGATCAATCCTAAGAGAAATTTTTATTGTCAAGAGCATTGAAGAGTAGATTTATCAAGAATATACAATATAAACATCCAATTCATCCCACTAAATTAAAGTGGGTAGCTAATCCACAACCTGCATAACTCATAGATCCAAATCTAATGAAATATGAAAACTCATCATCACATCAATAACTAGAAAACCAAGATATCAAAGAGGATAACTAGACATATATCCAAAAAATCCAACTACATGAGTAATTCTATTTATAGTGTTGCACATAGAGGATGTGGATAAATCCTCTATTACATACTATGAAGGAAACATACAATGATATAAAAATCTTGCAAACAAATATGTTGCAATACCTCTCTCAACATTAGCCTACACAACTCTCCCAAGTTCTTCACACTCAACCATGTGAAACCAAACATCTAGGGGGAATACCATGACCAAAGAGAGAAAGTACAAATCAAACCATATCCTTTTTCCACACTAACATGTACCAATTCATGTTATATAAGATCCCCTTCAACATTACCTAGTTGAAAGGATATCAACATATATCATGTAAATCAAATAAAATTATGGTAGCAATAAATGTAAACCTCTCATACCAAAGGTAGATCAAACCAACCAATCAATTCCTACAACAAAGGGAATATTCCAAAAGCCACAAACAATTTCTTGTACCTCTCCAAATAATTCCTCAAAACTAGATCCATAGATCAAGACCAAAACAAGGAGAAAAATGAAAATCCATAAACCATGCATCTTCTTCTTAACAAGTCCTCATAATATTTATATTCAATACCAAATGACATGAGAAGAAAATATACAAAATAAAAAATGCATTTGATATTTAGATGGGATATAGCTCTCAGATCATTCACCTATCAAGTAGACAGAGTGGGATACAATATTTTTCTATGCACACAACACCAAGAAATGGCAATCTTCTCTTTACGTCCATAATGGATTCACATCGATAACCAAGTGTAGGCTCCTTGAATTTTTTGTTGAAATCCTCATCAAAGAGTAACCATCTCAACATATGATCCCATAAATAAGAGATTTGTTAGCCTCACCTAGGTCTCTCTAGCCTCCATGAGCATCCACCAATCAATCTATGCCAACTTCAAATGCAACCCTACAAAATCATGAAGCTCCAAGTAAATGATTAATAAAAAAAACCAAAGAGAACAAATAAGACTATTTCCAAAGTTCAAACTATAGAATCAAGAACATATCATGACATCGTGATTGAACACTCCCTCTTAGGAGATCACATAACCATCCATCATCAAATGATGAATCAACATCACTACCAAAGCTCCCACTAAATTATCTAACCAAGCTCTAAAGGCATCATGAAAACCATATCCTAACTGAATATCCTCCATGGCCCCAACATAATCAAAGAAATCAACACCATGAGCTCCTAAAAGGTAAATTAGAACCACAATCTCCAAAACAACAAGATACAAATGATACACATCCTTTGTCAATAGAACAAAAGATGTTATTAAAATCTCACTACAATCTAAGGGTAGAATCTAAGAGCTCCTTATGATACCAATGAAACATAGAAAAATAGGATATGGGATTTTTCAAAATGGAAAAGTGGATCCAAAGAGGGAAAAGGGGTTCTCCTTCTCTAATTTTGATGTAGGATCATCCTTGGTTCTTGGAAATCTTGCATCAACAAAAAAAATATTTACATTTCAATTTTGTTCTTGTTCAGTTCAAGTTGGTGGATTCAACATATTTTCTCACCAGACCCTGTGGATCTATGTTTTCATTGTGGAAATGTTCATTTTCCTTATTCCAAGATTTCAACATGATTGGATCTTTTTGCAGCAAGTTATTGCTCTTGGATTAAGTGACAGTTTCTTGAACTGGCACTAGAATAAGTTTCAAGCCTTACGACTATTGTGATCTCTTGTGAGTCTTTCTCGTAACTTGTGGATCCTTATGGTGTGTTTCAAATTGGTCCATGGAGTTTTCCCAACCTTAATTTTGGTCCACACTTCATCCTATGCACTTACCAAGGAAAAATTAAAATTTGAGGCTGACCTATTTCATGCATGCATTACATTTTCCTTCATCGAAGATTGCAATGATCTTTGGTTGATGCAGAAGATTCTAGATCTCTGGATATGATATAAATCATTGTAATGGATCATTAGGATGGGAGAGGCTTTTAGGAAGTAGATTGATATGTAAGATTTCAGCTCTAATTAAGGAGAATATAGGAATGTGGTATTTTGAGCATGTTGTATCAAACCTGTGACTCGAATCTATAAGCCTGGATGTTGTCAATCGATTGTAATTGAAATTTGTGATAATAAGAATGTTTGAACCTAAATTTTCTGCCATATTCTATGTTGCTTCTATTGTGTGACTCTTGTTGCACGGTACAAATTGTTCTCTTTGACGACCCTCCTACCATGACTACACCAGATTGGTATCAGAGTGAGGTTCATTCCGTGAGAGATCATAAGAGTTTGTGGAGTCCTATTGAACATTTGTTGTAGGGTGGCAGATTGAGGATCCAACCTACAACTACAAAGGACTTGTGTAAATATGGAGGGAAGAAGAAATGGTAGAGGAAATGGAGCATGTGGAAATGTAGACCTAGCTATAATGGAGATGTTGAGAGGAATTTTTTCTAGATTAGATGCAGTCGAAACGGCCTAGAGGAGAGGTCAACTAGTTGATGATGTGAGTGATGAAGAGGTAGAAGAATAGGGAGAAAGGGAAAGAGAAGATCAACCTAGCCTGGATTATGGATAAGAGAGGTTCATAAGAGCCTTGACTAGAGCAAATACCAAACCCCATTTCAATCCACCGGATTATAGTGGTAAGTTGGATTCAGATTAATTACTTGATTGGATAACGGAGATGGAGAAGTATTCTCATTTTGAAGGTACCGCTAAGGAAAAGAAGGTGAAATTCACTTTTACAAAGTTGAAAGGACATGCATCAATTTGGTGGGAACATTTGCAGATAGATAGGAAAAGAAGAGGAAAGAAGAAGATAAAATCATTAGATCGGATGTTGAATAAGTTAAAGACAAATTTTATGCCTATAGACTATCAGATCATTTTGTTCTAGAAGTTGCAAAATTTGAAGCAGAAGGAGTCAAGTGTGACAGAGTATATTGAAGAGTTCTACAAGTTGAATATCAACTCTAGAAATTTAGAGGATGAGACCTAGCAAGTAGCCAAATATGTGAATGGCTTGAGGGTTTCTATACAAGATGAGATTAGTTTAATAAAGTTGTAGAGTGTGGAAGAGACATATCAATGTGCCCTAAAAGTAGAAGGGAAGCTGAATAAAAGACATGAGTAAAGATAGAGAGGAAGAGGTGGAAGATTTCAAAGAGGAAGAACTTTTACTGGAGGAGGAAGAGGATCCTTTGAAAATGAAAATAAGGATAAGGAAGTCAATAAGAATATTAATTCGTGTCGTAGGGATGATAGAAACTCTTACTAGAGAGGAGGATATGGTGGTTACCAAAATGAGGGTTATAGAAAAAATAATAGAGGACAAGAAAAAGGAGTATTCAAGGGAACTTGTTGTAAGTGTGGTAAAGGACATAAAGAATTTGAATGCAATCAGGGAGAGACAAGTAGAAAGACAGAGAATAGTATCTAAGAATAGCCTTTGTTGAGGAAGATCATGTTAGATCATCTAATAAACTAGAAGAAGGAGAAGTGTTGGTGAATAGAAGAGTATTGTGTCAAAGTGAGATGGAGCAGGAATAGTTGTAGAGAAAGAATTTGTTTCAGACCAGATGCAAGGTAGCTGGTAAATGTTGCAAAATGATTATTGATAGTGGAAGCTTAGAGAGCTTGGTTTCTATAGAAATGGTGACCAAATTGAAGCTGGAAAGATTGAAACACTTGAAGCCCTATCAAATAGATTGGATTCAAGATGAGCATAAGTTTTTGGTAAGTGAACAATGTTTGGTGAAATTGAAGATAGGAAATTATCATGATGAAGTTTTGTGTGATATCATTCCCATGGATGTATGCCATGTTTTTTTGGGAAGGCCTTGGAAATATGATAGACAAGCTATTCATGATGGAAAGAAGAATACATATACCATTGTTGCTAATGGGATGAAGCATACTTTGTTTCCATTGGAGGATGTTCCTAAAGTTGAGGTTTGTATGAATGCTAGAGTTCTTTTGGTTGATGGAAGGATATTTCTAGATGGACTGAGACATGAGAACATGTGTTATGTGTTGGTTCCTAAGAAGGCTAAATATTTGAAGCATGTAGAAAAATAACTAAAGGAGATAAATGAGTTTCTGGTAGAATATGAAGATATCATTTCAAATAATGCACCTGATGGACTACCACCTGTGAGGAGTATTATTCATTGCATGGATCTAATTCCTAGAGATAGTTTTCCTAATAAAGTAGCACACTAGATGACACTACCAGGGAATGAAGAGTTAAATAGAAAAGTGAAAGAATTGTTGAGGAAGGGTTTGATCAGAGAATGCTTAAGTCCTTGTGCAGTACCTGTTGTGCTTGAACTCAAGAATGATGGAGAATGGAGGATGTGTATAGACTCTAGAGCCATAAAAAAGATCACGGTGAAGTATAGGTTTCCTTTGCCCTAGAAGGATGACATTGTGGATTATTTGAGTGGAGCTAATACTTTACAAAGATATATTTGAAGAGTGGATATCATCATATCAAAATCAGAGAAAGGGATGACTAGAAGACAAAATTCAAGATAAATGAAGGATTATATGAGTGGTTGGTGATGCCTTTTGGACTAAAAAATGCACTGAGTTCTTTCATGAGGCTAATGAATGAGGTATTGCAGAAATTCTTGGGTAAGTTTGTGATTGTCTATTTGGATGACATCTTGATTTTCAATAAGACTAGAGAAGAAAATTTGTTGCATATAAGACAAGTTTTGCAGAGGTTGAGAGAAGAGTTGTTTCTAATAAAAATTAAGAAGTGTAGTTTCATGAAGGAAGAATTGGTATATCTAGGATTTGTGTTATCTAAGGATGGATTGAAAATGAATCCTTAAAAGGTAAGAGCAATTGTTAAATGGACTACACTGGAAAACATTGGACAGGTAAGATCATTTCATGGATTGGCTAGTTTCTACCGGAAGTTCATTAGGAATTTTAGTTCTATTTGCAGTCCTATGAAAGGAACAATGAGAGGGGATAAGAAGGATTTTAGGTGGACATCTAGAGTAGACCAAATTTTTTATTTGTTGAAATAAAAGGTGACTGAGAAGCCTGTGTTTTCTTTACTAGACTTTAATAAGGTATTTCAGGTAGATTGTGATGCAAGTGGAAATGCAATTGGAGAAGTACTAATTCAAGAAGGGAGACTTGTAGCTTATTTTAGTGAGAAGTTGAATGATGCTTAGAGAAGGTATTTAGTGTATGACTAGGAGTTTTATGCCATATTTCAATCCTTGAAGAAGTGGAGACATTACTTGTTTCCTAAGGAGTTTGTGTTGAATACCGATCATCAGGCATTGCAATATTTGAACAGTCAAGGTAAGTTGAATTAGAGACACATGAGGTGGGTAGAATTCTTATAGAGTTATAATTTTTTTTTGAAACATAGGAGTGGAAAGTAAAATAGAGTTGATGATGCTCTGAGTAGGAGAAGGAATTTACTAGTAGAAATGAGAGTGGAGGTATTAGGTTTTGATGAATTGAAGAACTTGTATGAGGAAGACCCAAATTTTGTAGAACCTTGGAGAGCATATAAAGAACCAGTCTTGGAGGTTAAGAGTCAGTGGTTGGATTATTTCATTTAGGAAGATCTATTGTTTAGAGGGAATCTATTGTGTATACCCAAAATTTCAATGAGGGATAGCTCAAGGTGAAAGAAAAACATAGTGGAGGATTGTCAAGATATTTTGGAATTGATAAGATAGTAGCATTAGTAAGTGAATTAATTTTGGCCACAGATTCATAAGGATGTTAGGAAATTTGTGTAGAGTTGTAGAGTTTTTCAATTTGCAAAAGAGATTAGTACAAATGTTGGATTGTATAAGCCTTTGACAGTTCCAGAGAAACCTTGGGAGGATATCAACATGGGTTTCATACTTGGCTTGCCGAAGAAACAGAGAGGTAATGATTCTATATTTATGGTGGTGGATAGATTTTCTAAAATGACACATTTCATACCTTGTAAGAAGAAAATAGATGCAGTACATGTAGTAGACATGTTTTTCAAGGAAGTGGTCAGATTGAATGGATTACCTAGGAGTATTATTTTAGATAGAGATACAAAGTTTGTTGGTTACTTTTGGAGGACACTTTGGAAGAAGTTAAAGAAAAATTTAAAGTTCAGCTCTAATTTTCACCCATAGAATGATGGACAGATAGAGGTAGGAAATAGGAGTTTGGGGAATTTGCTGAGATATTTGGTTGGAGAGAAGACCGAGAGTTGGGATTTAGTCCTTGCACAAGTAGAGTTTTCTTACAATAATTTAGTGAACATGAGTACCTGAAAGACACCTTTTGAGATTGTTACTAGAGTTCATCCTAGAGGAATATCAAAGTTGTGAGAAATTAGTAAGGAAGATAAAAGGAGTGCAGAAGTATAGGAATTTGTAGAACATATGGAGAAAGTGCATACTCAAGTAAAGCAACAATTGGAAGATATGAACCAAAAGTATAAGGAGCGAGCATATGAAAAGAGGAGACATAAGGAGTTCAAAGTTGGAGATGAAGTGATGGTATATTTGAGGAAGGAAAGATTTCTAGTTGGCACATACAATTGTTGGATGTTGTGGTGTGTTGCTGATATGTGGTTTTCATTGATGTCAACACTATTAGCATTGTTGCATTAGAAGCTACATATGTTGAGAATATTGAGAAAATTGTAAAAAGAAGTGCTACAGGTTGTTAGTGGTGAAGAAGAGTTCTTTCTATTGGTGTGATCAGTACATTATTTTTTAGAGGCTGTGGACTAAAGAGTTTCTTGTTAAGAATATCTAGTTTATCCACGTCAAGTTTCAAAGATCTGTATGAAGATTTGATCAAGTTATGAAGATTTGTATTCTGACATTTTTTTGTTACTTCAGTTTGTGTTCCTGAATGAAGATCATGTGATTTCAGTTAGTTCAATTGTTGTGGATACTTATCTGGTGTTTCATGATGCTTTTGGATGTTTCTATTTCATTCCCTATCTATTTTCCACATTCGCATTGATCATTATGCTCGTGATCCAAGATTTTCTCTTGTGTTCATGTTTTTCATGTTCTTGGCCGACAAGGTGTTGAAGCATGTTGTGGATCTTCATGGTGTAATTAATTTAAGTGGTTCATGTTTGAGTATGTTATTTTCAGTCTTCACTATGTTGTGCCCAATCTTGTTTGATTCACATGAATGATCTTTATTGATTTGAGTCAACTGTTTATATTATTTCTTGCTATTTTGTTGAAGCTGACTTATAGCGATGTAATCTCTTGTTGCGGATATATATGAGCGATTGTTTTATCATTTGGTAGAGTGTGTGTGAGTGTACAAGTGTGAAGTGTGCGTGTCCTATGTTTGAATATTGTTTAGATCATTTGAAGGTAGATCAGAGAGTGAAGAAGAGTGAAGACATGTAAATAAGTGTTCATGTGCCTAATTGGAACTATAATGAGGCATTACCATATGCTATTTTTCTTAGTTCAAAATCCAATGGATTTAATCAAAACCTTTATGTAAGATAGTGTGTATTCCTTTGTAATTGAGCAATGAGCTCTAGGTAGTGTTCCTGAATGCATGTGCATTCCCCATTCACATTTTCTTATACTTTTAACAGGGTATAATCTTGTGGATTGATCTCCACCGTGGTTTTTCCCATAACAGAGTTTCCATGTAAAAATCTTTGTGTTATGTGTGCTTCTGATGTGTTGTTCATTTATGTTTTCATGATTAATGATCATATATGAGAATAAGACTAATAAGTTGAATAAGTTTGAAATTCGATGACAAATGATTCACCCCCCCTCTTATTTGTCTACCCTTGAGTTGCTGACAATTGGTATCAGAGCAGGTTCTGTAGAAGAAGTTTTTTAGCTTGAGGTGATTTGGGATGTCGACTTATAAGGATAGTCCTAGATTTGACAAAACAAATTATTCCTTGTGGATGAATCAAGTGGAGTTCCATCTAAGATGATTGGTGAACCCTACTAGAGCATTACAAAAAATATATATGTTATTCCACATAATGGTCCTACTACTTCTGCTGAGATCAGGGATGTTGAGTATAATATCTAGGCTAAGGAAACTTTGTTGAGTGCTCTAACTAGTACTAAGATGAAAAATGTGATGGATTTGAAGACTACTTATGAGATATGGAAAAAGTTGGAGACCTTGTATGAAGGTGATGCTAATGTGAAGATTGCTAAGCTACAAAGTCTAAAAGGGAAATATGAAAAGTTGAAAATGGGTGATGATGAAAATGTTACTACTTTCATGCAAAGAGTGAATGAACTTGTGTGTGGTATTAGATGTGTTGGTGGACAAATAGATGAATCAGACATTGTTTCTAAAGTGCTTAGATCTTTGCTTGATTCCTAAAAATTCAAGGCTAGTGCTATTGAAGAGCTCTAAACTGTGACAAATGTTACCATAGATATGTTGATTGGTAAGCTTACTGCTTTTGAGTTGAGTGAATTTGGTGATGCCCTTCCTAAGGTTGAATCTACATTCAAGGTCACTACTTCTAGAAGAGATAAACAAAGATATGATCCAAGTGAAATTTCATCAAGACATTCAAGTATGAGGATGAAATGAAATAGCTCAATGAAGAAGAGAGCGAGCTTGAATAACTTGAAGCAATGATTGTGCAAAGAGAAGCCAAAGGACAAGGTAATTATAAGGGAAAGTTGCATATTAAATGTTTCTCTGGCAATAAGATAGGTCATTTTGCATCAAGGTGTCCTAAGAGAGTTTCCAAGCCAAAATTCCAAAATAAGTGTTACTATGTTGTTGATGAAGGTGTGATAGATGATTAATATGATAAAGGAAATGCAAGTGAAGATGAATTTGTGTTTATTGCTATCAAGGAAAATAATCTTGTGTCTATTGAATCTGCTAGTTGCACAAATGTGGAGAAAGCCCTAGCTGCTTGAGTTGAAGAGAAAGATGAATGGGTAATTGACAGTGGTTGTTCTCATCATATGATAGGAGATAGAAGTAAGTTTGTATGTTTGGAAAAGTATGATGGTGGTGTTGTGCGATTTGGTGATGACAAAGCTAGTGTGATCCATGGAAGAGGATGGATTTCTCTTGATGGTATGCATAATACTAATGATGTCTTGTATCTTGAAGGTTTGAAGCATAATATTTTAAGTGTTGGACAAATGGTTGATAAGGGATTCAATCTTTAATTCATGGATGGTAAATGCAAGATATTGGGAAATTTCAGAAATGTGATTGTATCAGGTAAAAAAACAAAAGGTAATATTTTCCACCTGAGTGTTTCTAGTAAAAGTTGTTTGATTGCTCAAATTGATGAAAGCTAGTTGTGGCATAGGAGAATGTGTCATGTTAACTTTGATAATATTGTCAAGATAAGTTCCACCAAGGCTGTGAGAGATCTTCCTAAGCTGATGAAACTTACTAATGCCATATGAAAAGAATGTCAAGAAAGAAAACAAGAATTTCATTTCAAAGTAAACAAAAAAATTCAAATGGATTGTTGGATCTTGTGCATATTGATTTGTGTGGTCCTACTAGAACTAGAATTTTACAAGGATACAAATACTTCATGTTGCTTATTGATGACTATTCAAGGATTATGTGGGCTACTTTCTTAAGGGAGAAATCTAAAGCTCTAGAAAAGTTCAAGATCTTTAAGGCTATGGTTGAGATAGAGATAGGTCTGAAGATTAAGTGTCTAAGATCAGATAGAGGTGGTGAATTCACTTTAGGTGAGTTTAATTATTTTTGTGAAGAGAATAGAATAAAGAGACAATTATCTGCACCATGCAACCCTCAACAAAATGGAGTTGGGGAAAGGAAGAACAAAACAGTTCTAGATGCTACTAGAACTATGATGTTGGAAGGAAATGTACCTCATATCTATTGGAGAAAAGATATGAGATTGTTTCCTACTTATGCTACTAACAAAGATTGCAAATTTTATCAAATGGATGTCAAGTACACTTTTCTAAATGGAAAATTGGAAGAAGTGTATGTTGAACAACCGGATGGATCCCAGTTGACTAATCAAGGAGATATGGTTTGTCGATTGAAGAGAGCATTGTATGGACTCAAAAAATCCCCTAAAGAATGGTATGCAAGATTGGATAAGCACTTGGTGAAGCTTTGATTTAACAAAGGTATTGTTGATAGTAATCTGCATTTCAAGAATGATGATAAAGATTTAATTATGGAATTTTTTGTTGATGATATCATATATGGAGGATATTATAGCTTGCGCATGAAGTTTGCTAATGAGATGCAAAATGAGTTTGAGATGTCAATGATTGGAGAGATGAAATTATTCTTGGGATTGAAAATTACTTAGTTGGATAAAGAGATCTTTATATACCTATCCAAGTATGTGAAAGAATTGCTAAATAAATTTGGTATGGAAGATTCAGAGACAGTTGGTACACCCATGGTGACTGGATTCAAGGTTACAATTGATGATGATTCTCTAAAGGAAAATTAGACTAGATACAGATCAATCATTGGTGGATTAAATTATTTGACTCAAACTAGACCTGCCATCATGAATGTTGTATGTATTGTTGCAAGATTTCAAGTTGATCCTAAAGAATCTCATGTGAATGTTGTGAAGAGGATTTTTAGATACCTGAAGGGGACAATTGATTTTGGTCTATGGTATCCTAAAGATGATGATCTTACTTTGAGTTCCTTTACTGATGTTGATTGGGAAGGATATGTGAACGACAAGAACAGTACTAGTGGTGGAGCATTTTTCTTGGGAAAGAAGTTGATTTCATTGTTAAGCAAAAAGCATAATGCTATTTCTTTATCTACTGTAGAGGTTGAATACATTGTTGCCACTAATAATTATACTCAAGTACTATGGATGAAGCAAATGTTGAAGGATCTCAGAGTTGTGTATGATGATCCTATTGTTATATTCTATGAGAATTGAAGTGTTATTAATATTTCTAAGAATCCATTGTTGCATTCTAAGACCAAGCATATATCTATCAGGTTTCACTTTTTGAGAGAGAAAGTAAGTGAAAAGGAAGTCAAATTGGAGTATGTGCCTACTAAGGAGTAGATTGTAGACATATTTACCAAGTAATATCCAAAGGATACTTTTGATTATCTCAAAGGGAAGTTAGGGGTGATCACCCCTCTTAATCAAAACTAAGGATACATTGATTTGCGTCAATCCATGCATTTCATGATCATATTTTGATCTAGATTGATGTTGTGGTGGTTGATACTCAAGGGGAAAATTAAGATGTTTAAGTGTTCAGATATGTGGTTTAGAGGTTGCATAGAAGAGATCTTTGAAATTGATGTCAAACGGGGAGAAGAGTAATGTGAAAAATCTTCATGGGACAAGAGTTGAGGAGAGAAGAGTTTGAACCTAAGGAGGAGTAAGTGTAGTTGTGTTTATGGTATTTTTCACATCATGTGTTACCATAAATTACAAAGGAGGAGATTGTTGTATGTTGTGGTGTGTTGTTGATATGCAATTTTCATTGATGTCAACACTATTAGCATTGTTGCATTAGAAGCTGTATATGTCGAGGATATTGAGAAAATTGTAAAAAGAAGTGCTACAATTTGTCAGTCATGAAGCAAAGTTCGAGCATCTACCATTGGATCTCTTTGGGGGGGGATTCTTTGTCCTTCCACTTCATTTCACTCTCTATTTGGGGGGGTTGTACTTCCTCTTATGGGGGGGTCTCTATGTACATGGGTACCTAACATGGCATCATTTTTTGGGACCCATCTTTTCACCCACCTAAGCTACGTTAAAGGGGGGGTGTTAGTGTAGGAATTTTATTTTCCTTATGTTTCGGGTATTTAGCTTTTCCTACACATATTATTTAAGCTTGCTTATGTTTATTAGATGTGGTAATTTGAGGAAATGTGGCAAAATACAACAGCTACATGTGTCACTCTCTCCCCACACATGGGTAGTTGAGTTACACATCCTCTTTTGGCTTGTTGTGCCACCTCTCATAACCACTATTTTGTTTTTACTTGAGTAGTTTATGGGGTAGTTGGGTTTCTCACCCTCTTTTGGATTTATGTGTCACCTCTCTCCTGTCTTCACTTGAGGAGGTTATGCCACATGTCTTGTCATTTACCAAGTAGGTGATAACCTCCCACCTTTTATGGGTAGTAGGATTTAATGCACCTCTTGGATGTATTTCCCTTATTTCTCTATATATTAAGCACTCTCCTCTCACCTTCACAACTTCAGCTAGATCCACTAGTTCAGTTATCATTTTGTGAGAGTGACAAGAGTCTTCTCAAAATTCTCTTGTAATATTGTCTCTATTTTCTCTCTTTCTCTCTTTCAAATTTCTTCTCCATTCTACTATTTTTATTTTCAATCATTTGTTGAGTGGAGTGTATATGATCTACTACCGACAACAGATCTTGCCTCAGTTATTGTAGAATCCAACATGGTATCAGAGCGGGTTTGTCTGGTATAGCTCATTATTTTTTCTGAATTTATTTTGAGAGATTTGAGACTAATATACTATTGAATTTTTCCTCAAAAACCAAGTATGCTCTTCTCCTACATCCTTGAATGACCTGGAGAATCAAAATAGTTTAAAGGAAAAATAAACATCTATTTAATCTGGTTTATATATGTATGTGTTCCTATGAGATCTGGGTGATTGCAATTTTTTGGTAATATTGGAGGCTTTTTCAGCATTTCCAGAATGTCCATAAGGCTTTAGAAAGTAAAGATTGACTTTTACTTCACCAAAATCACAGATTGGAGGATAGAGTAAAAATCAGAGTAAATTATTTTCTAAAATTTTTAATGGAGCCGTTTTCATTTTGACTTCAAAAGTCTAGTTTTCACTCATTTTCAGAAAAAAATGATTTATGGGTTTTATTTTGAGGGTCGAAAAACCATTTGGGTAGTTATTACATTTTGCAAAAAGTTGACAAATTATACAGAAATCAACTCAAAAACAGGAGTGAGTCGTTTATAATAGGCAGATTTTGCACTGTTCTTCAAAGTTGCATAACTTTTTCCTCGGGTGTCATATTTTCGCAAACAAGTACTTGACGGAAAGATGAAAAGGAGCACTTTCCATTCATGAAGGTATTGATAAAAAAAATTGCATCTTTCTATCATATATAATACGTTGAATCTGCTGCATTTTCTTACCTTTAGTAAATCATATCTTTCACTTTTGTAATCTATTTTTTCAAAAAGAAAAAGGTGTAAGAAAGATATTGAAGGGTAAATCATAGCTACAAGGCATCCTTGTAAAATCACTAATCATAAAGTGACAACATTTTAATATTTGGGGGAGGGGGATGGCGGGGGGGGTTGTGGGGGTAGGGGGTTAATTTTTTTTTCTAGTAAAAAGGGGAGGTGTCTTTTGATGTCTCAATTTTGCATTCATTTAAAGTGAATTTTTGTATCAATCTTGGGGGGATTATACAAGCAATTTGTAATCATGAACTCAGATAAAGTTCCACTATTGGGGTTTAATCATGGATATTAGTAATGAATTTCACAAATTTGTTGTAAGGCTAAATTCAGAGAACTACTTTTCTTGGAAGAAAGGGATAAAGAATCAATGCCTTGAGCAAGATCTACTACCCTATCTCCTTGGACTTGTTCCTGAGCCACGTGACTATGATCAAAAGAATTCATGGTTTAAAAATAATGACATGTTCTATGGACTAATATGTCTTACTATTTTTGAGGATACTCTACATCACATAGAGCACATTGAGTGCCCTTTCACTACATGGACCATCATCCAACAGTTGTATGGAGATATTGAATCTTCATTTGAAAGTGATGCTTCCTTGGATGACCAAGCAGCTACTGAGATTCATAATGCATCTTCTCAAGTGGAAATATATTTATTGGATGATCAATTCATTGATACCCCATCACCTGTTACAGATTCAGATTCCAAAGATGCTTCTTCGAGAGCTTCTAGTGATTCTTTGTAGCAGGACATTCATTGTCTTTCAGATTCAGCTTGGGATGATCTCTCGATAGGTATTTCAAACTTGTTTATGGAGACACATATTGTAGATTTGGGAGACACTATTGATGATATTCATCTTCTCTATAATGAAGTCAACTTTTCTTCAAATGTTGTGAGGGATCACTTTGACCCTATTCTTCATTCTCTACATGATCATTCCCTACAGTTTGACATGAGTGTGGATACTTTGGATCATCATTTGGAGAATAAATCTTCAGAGGAGATACTTGAGTCTTTGGCTTATGCTCTACGTCAGTCTCTAGGACATTTTGATTTGTCATCTTCAACAGTGTAGCCTAGAACGCCTAATTTGTTTATGGAAACTTTGAGCATTGACATGGGAATACTTGAGTCAACTTCAAAGACTTCATTCATCTTGCATATTTTTCCTACATATTCCTTTCAAGAATGGGGAGAAAGTGTGAATACACCTTTGGCTGTGTTTCTTCCTAAAGGAAGGAATGTTGTTCGACAATTGTGTACCATCTTCTACATCCAGTTTCCAACATCTACCATTGGATCTCTTTGGGGGGGGGATTCTTTGTCCTTCCATTTCATTTCACTCTCTATTGTGGGGGGGTTGTACTTCCTCTTATGGGGGGGTATCTATGTACATGGGTGCCTAACATGGCCTCATTTGTTGGGACCCATTTTTTCACCCACCTAACCTACGTTAAAGGGGGGGTGTTAGTGTAGGTTTTTTATTTTCCTTATTTTTGGGGTATTTACTTTTTCCTACACATATTATTTAAGCTTGCTTAGGTTTATTAGATGTGGTAATTTGAGGACATGTGGCAAAATACAACAGCTACATGTGTCACTCTCTCCCCACACATGGGTAGTTGAGTTACACATTCCCTTTTGGCTTGTTGTGCCACTTCTCATAACCACTATTTTATTTTTACCTTAGTAGTTTATGGGGTAGTTGGGTTTCTCACCCTCTTTTGGATTTATGTGTCACCTCTCTCCTGTCTTCACTTGAGGAGGTTATGCCACATGTCTTGTCATTTACCAAGTAGGTGATAACCTCCCACCTTTTATGGGTAGTAGGATTTAATGCACCTCTTGGATGTGTTGGCCTTATTTTTCTATATATTAAGCACTCTCCTCTCACCTTCACAACTTCAGCTAGATCCACTAGTTCAGCTATTGTTCTATGAAAGTGACCAGAGTCTTCTAAAAATTCTCTTGCAGTATTGTCTCTATTTTCTGTCTTTCTCTCTTTCAAATTTCTTCTCCATTCTACTATTTTTATTTTCAATCATTTGTTGAGTGGAGTGTATATGATCTACTACTGACAACAGATGTTGCCTCAGTTATTACAGAATCCAACATGGTATCAGAGCAGGTTTGTTTGGTATAGCTCATTATTTTTTTTGAATTTGTTTTGAGAGATTTGAGACTAATATACTATTGAGTTTTTCCTCAAAAACCAAGTATGCTCTTCTCCTACATCCTTGAATGACCTGGAGAATCAGAACAGTTTAAAGGAAAAATAAACATCTATTTAATCTGGTTTATATATGTATGTGTTCCTATGAGATTTGGGTGATTGTAGTTTTTTGGTAATATTGGAGGCTTTTCCAGCATTTCCAGAGTGTCCAGAAGGCTTTAGAAAGTCAATATTGACTTTTACTTCACCAAAATCAAAGTAAATTTTTTTCTAAAATTTTTAATGGAGCCATTTTCATCTTGACTTCAAAAGTCTAGTTTTCACTCATTTTCAGAAAAAAATGATTTTTGGGTTTTATTCTCGTGGTCAAAAAACCATCTGAATAGTTGTTACATTTTGCAAAAAGTTGACAAATTGTGGAAAAATCAACTCAAAAATAGGCATGAGTCATTTATAACGGGAAAATTTTGCACTGTTCTTCAAAGTTGCATAACTTTTGCCTTAGGTGTCAGATTTTTGCAAACGAGTACTTGACGGAAAGCTAAAAAGGAGCACTTTCCATTCATGGAGGTATTGATAAAAAAAATTGCCTCTTTCTATCATATATTATAGGTTGAATCTACTACATTTTCTTACCTTTAGTAAATCATATCTTTCACTTTTGTAATCTATTTTTTCAAAAAGAAAAAGGTGTAAGAAAGATATTGAAGTGTAAATCATAGCTACAGGGCATCCTTGTAAAAGCACTAATCATAAAGTGCCAACACTGTAATATTTGGGGGGGGGGGGGTGCGGGGGTAGGGGGTTAATTTTTTATACTAGTGGAAAGGGGAGGTGTCTTTTGATGTCTCAATTTTGCATTCATTTAAAGTGAATTTTTGTATCAATCTTGGGGGGATTATACAAACAATTTGTAATCATGAACTGAGATAAAGTTCAACTATTGGGGTTTAATCATGGATATTAGTAATGAATTTCACAAATCTATTGTAAGGCTAAATTCAGAGAACTACTTTTCTTGGAAGAAAGGGATAAAGAATCAATGCCTTGAGAAAGATCTACTACCCTATCTCCTTGGACTTGTTCCTGAGCCACGTGACTATGATCAGAAGAATGCATGGTTTAACAATAATGACATGGTCTATGGACTAATATGTCTTACTATTTTTGGGGATACTCTACATCACATAGAGCACATTGAGTGCCCTTTCACTGCATGGACCATCATCCAACAGTTGTATGGAGATATTGAATCTTCATCTGAAAGTGATGCTTCCTTGGATGACCAAGTGGTGCAGGAACACCTACTTGATTTTTTACCTCCATGAGGCCATTTGTAAATAGTTTCTCTATTTTGTGTATTGAGTCTTATAATAAGGTTTATAAAACCATTTTAGAGCTGTTTGAGTCTTATTAAGTCATATTTTAAGTCATTTTTTAAATAATGTTTAAAGTTGGTCTATATTGTAAAAATTGTAAGAGTTGCTCAAAAAAGTTGTCAAGCAACTTGTCAAAAAGTATCATTAAGGTGTTTTGTCAACAAACTAATCAAAAGGTAGTTGAAAATGGTTGGTTTTATTTTTGAATGTATAAATACACCCTCAAAAACTCGAATTGGGGGTTGGAGACATCATTTTTGAAGATTGATGAATGGAAACCTCAATTTTTGTGCATTTTCTGATTTTCACATTGTTTCCAGATTGAAGTTGTGATTTGTACGGCATGGTATGGACTAAAATAATGGAGTATCATATATGGATGGAAAGATATCTATTTCTAGTTTCCAATTCTTTTTGTCTCATTGAATTTTATTGAGCTTTGTGGAAGATATGACTATTTTGGTGAGACTGCCTATTCTAACAATATTGTGCAGAATTTACAGTCTAAAAAGTGTGATGGTACGGAATGTAAAGTCTATATTTTGGATCTGAAAATAATCATATTTTGTTTTCATGTGAATATAATTTCATTTGCTTCAAGTCTCATCAAATTTCATTATGATTTGAATAAGTTATGAACATTTTTGTGAGGGAAGGTCTGAACCCTACCTAGGGTTTACAGTTTTGAGAAAAATACAATAGCTTTTATTTCCACCATTGGATCTTCATAAGAATTGGAGGAAAATTCTATAACTATGTTTTATTCAATATCAATAGAGGGATTGGCTTCATTATTGGTTTTTTGGAAGTTACTAATGACTGTTCATTGCATTAAATTGTGGGCTGCCATGGCTATGTTTTCAATGTGATATAGAATGACTAATAACATGTGTTACACAAAGATTGTTTTGGATTATTGTTGAAGGTTTTTGAGATGTGTTGTGGAATCCTCCTAGCTCTGCATCACCAAGAAACTACTGAGATTCATGATGCATCTTCTCAAGTGGAAATATCTTTATTGGATGATCAATTCATTGATACCCCATCACCTATTGTAGATTCAGATTCCAAAGATGCTTCTTCGAGAGCTTCTAGTGATTCTTTGTAGCAGGACATTCATTTTCTTTCAGATTCAGCTTGGGATGAACTCTAGATAGGTATTTCAAACATGTTTATGGAGACACATATTGCAGATTTGGGAGACACTATTGATTATATTCATCTTCTCTATAATGAAGTCAACTTTTCTTCAAATGTTGTGAGGGATCACTTTGACCCTCCTCTTCATTCTCTACATGATCATTCCCTACAGTTTGACATGAGTGTGGATACTTTGGATCATCATTTGGAGAATAAATCTTTAGAGGAGATACTTGAGTCTTTGACTTATGCTCTACGTCAGTTGCTAGGACATTCTGATTTGTCATCTTCAACAGTGTGGCCTAGAATGCCTAATTTGTTTATGGAAACTTTGAGAATTGACATGGGAATACTTGAGTCAACTTCAAAGACTTCATTCATCTTGCATGTTTTTCCTACATATTCCTTTCAGCAATATCGAAAAAGTGTGCATACACTTTTGGTTGTGTTTCTTCCTAATGGGAGGAATGTTGTTCGATAATCGTGGACCATCTTCTACATCCAATTTCCAACATCTACCATTGGATATCTTTGGGGGGGGATTCTTTTTCCTTCCACTTCATTTCACTCTTTATTGTGGGGGGTTTGTACTTCCTCTTATGGGGGGGTCTCTATGTACATGGGTACCTAACATGGCCTCATTTGTTGGGACCCATCTTTTCACCCACCTAAGCTACGTTAAAGGGGGGGTGTTAGTGTAGGTTTTTTATTTTCCTTATGTTTGGGGTATTTATTTTTTCCTACACATATTATTTAAGCTTGCTTAGGTTTATTAGATGTGGTAATTTGAGGACATGTGGCAAAATACAACAGCTACATGTGTCACTCTCTCCCCACACATGGGTAGTTGAGTTACACATCCCCTTTTGGCTTGTTGCCACCTCTCATACCCAATATTTTGTTTTTACCTAAGTAGTTTATGGGGTAGTTGGGCTTCTCACCCTCTTTTGGATTTATGTGTCATCTCTCTCCTATCTTCACTTGAGGAGGTTATGCCACATGTCTTGTAATTTACCAAGTAGGTGATAACCTCCCACCTTTTATGGGTAGTAGGAGTTAATGCACCCCTTGGATGTATTTCCCTTATTTTTCTATATGTTAAGCACTCTCCTCTCACCTTCACAACTTTAGCTAGATCCACTAGTCCAGCTATCGTTCTGTGAGAGTGACAAGAGTCTTCTCAAAATTCTCTTGTAGTATTGTCTCTATTTTCTCTCTTTCTCTCTTTCAAATTTCTTCTCCATTCTACTATTTTGATTTTCAATCATTTTTTGATTGGAGTGTATATGATCTACCACTGACAACAGATCTTGCCTCAATTATTGCAGAATCCAACATACTTATTAAATTCAAAGTAAAGTATAATTGATATTGATGGAAAGCTAAGAATCTCCTTTAAAAACCCTTTTCATTTCATCAATTTTGGGTAAAAAAATAGTCATCAACCACATACCCATCTTTATTGATCTAAGCTGACTATTTATATCCTTTCTTTCTATTTTGTTGAAGCCGAATTATAGCCGTGTAATCTCTTGTTGCATATAGATATGAGTGATTATTTTATCATTTGATAGAGTGTGTGTGAGTGTGAAAGTGTGAAGTGTGTGGGTCCCGTGTGAAAATATTGTTTAGATCATTCAAAGGTAGAGTAGAGAGTGAAGAAAAGTAAAGGAGAGTGAAGAAGAGTAAAGAAGTGTTCATGTTCCTAACCAGAAATGTAACCAGGCATTACCATATGCTCTTTTTCTCAGTTCAAAATTTGATGGATTTAATCAAAACATTTTTGTAAGATAGTGTCTTCCTTTGTAATGGAGCAGTGAGCTCTAAGCAATGTGCCTAAATGCATGTGCATTCCCCATTCATGTTTTCTTATACTTTTAATAGGGTATAATCTTGTGGACTAATCTCCACCATGGTTTTTCCCCTAACAAGGTTTCCATGTAAAAATCTCAGTGTTATGTGTGCTTTTGATAAGTTGTTCATTTATTCTTTCATGATTAATGATCAGATATGAGAATAAGATTAATAAGTTGAATAAGTTTGAAATTTAGTGACAACTAATTCACCCCCACTCTGAGTTGCCTTCCCTTGAGTTTCCAACAACAATAAGCTCAAGATGAGGAAGTTTGGACCCTATAAGATTTTGAAGAAATTTGATTTAGGAAATGAATATGAAGTAGAGTTACTAGATGGCATGGGTATATCACCTATATTCAACATTACAGATCTACATTAGTACCATGAAACAAAATTCATTGAGGATATTGAAGAAAAATTGGAAAAATGGTTTCCTAAACAACAATAAAATGAGATACAAAATATTTTGGATATCAAAGATGGGAGGAAAACTTGAGGAAGACAGTACAAAGAATATCTCATGAAGTGGAAAGGCAGACCAGTGGAAGATTCTTCTTGGATTTCTCAAGTTGAGGTAGACCATATTGGTTTTCCTTTAGCCCTAGAAAAGTGAGGGAGTCAATTTTCATATAACCCTAGAATTTTGATGTAAGAGTATCCTTGGTTCTTGGAAATCTTGCATCCACCAAAAAATATATTTTCATTTCAGTTTTGTTCTTGTTCAGTTCTTGTTTAGTTCAAGTTGGTGGATTCAACATATTTTCTCACCAGACCCTGCGATCTATGTTTTCATCATGGACATGTTCATTTTCCTTATTCCAAAATTTTAGCGAAATTGGATCTTTTTTCAGCAAGTTGTTACTCCTGTATTAAGTGTTAGTTTCTTGAACTAGCACCGAAATAAGTTTCAAGCCTAATGGCTAGTTTGATCTCTTGTGGGTCTTTCTCGTAACTTGTGGATCCTTATGGTGTGTTTCAAATTGTTCCATGGAGTGTCCTTGACCTTAATTTTGGTCCACACTTCATCCTATGCACCTACCAAGGAGAAATTCAAATTTAAGGCTGACCTATTCCATGCATGTGTTACATTTTCCTTCATAAGAGATTGTAATGATCTTCGGCCGATGCTAAAGATTCTAGATCTATGGATATGATATAAATCATTGTAATATATCATTATGATGGGAGAGGTTTTTAGGAAGTAGATTGATATGCAAGATTTTAGCTCGAATTAAGGACCATATAGGAATATGGTATTTTGACCATCTTGTATCAGGCCTATGAGCCGAATCTATAAGCCTGGATGTTGTCAGCTGATTGTAATTGAAATTTTTGACAATAAGAATGTTTGAACCTACCTTTTCCTCCATATTCTATATTTTTTCTATTGTGTGACTCTTGCTGCATAGTCTAGATTGTTCTCTTTGAGGATCCTCCTATTGTGATTGCACCAAATTCCATTAGGAAATGAGATCCACACAATGAAAGGACTACCAACCATAAGGTGAGTCAAGTCAAAGTGTGAATCTACAATTTTCCCTTTTTTGCAAGGATAGGGGTATGAGTCAAACAACACTTTGGGGAGAAATATTAAAAATAGAAAATCAAATCCAAATTGCAATATATAATTGGATTAAGGAGATTTATCATAAAATTGATGGAACCTACAATTTTTTTGGAGAATCTAGAAGAGATAAATCTTGCATATCTCACAAAAAGGTTTTTTCAGAAGTTGAATAAGGACTCATTAATCCTATGGTGAATAGATCTTGGATAAGGATCTTTGAAATATATTTCTAGGTTCTCTTCTCCTATGTTTGCACTCTGAGATCCCCAACTTTCATTTTCACATGGTTGGAAATAAATCCAGTATGCACAAGTTTCTGCGCGATGACAGGAAAGGTGACAACTTTGTAATTTTTCACTTTTGAGATCTTCAACTTTTCTTCAACCTGCAAATTTGCAACACACAAAGAGAGGGGAATTTTTTTTTGTTAGTAAATGGGTGTTTTCCTTGGTAAAACCTTGTTTTGGTAATTAAACCATGAAATGAATTGAAATAGCATGAAAGGGATGATGAATAAACAAAGCAATGTCATAACTCACCACACCTTTGGATGAACCTTAATAATGGAGGTCTACAACTTTCATGAAATGGCTTCAATGGATGTGGATCTTGATCATGAAACTTGACTTGAAACAATGCCTTTGGATGCTTGAATGGATCTTGAACACTCAAACAACATATTAGTTCAAATAACATGCATGATGCAAGAAGACTTGGACATGATAATAGGATCTTTACTGTTGTAATAATCTTCAATAATTCTTCCCTTAAATTCCTTGAAATGCTCTTGATATCATAAATTTTCTATAGGAATGTTCACTTCAAAATTGCTAGGTGAAACTTAGTGAAATGACCTATTAATTATACACGTGTTAACATTAATTCCAAAAATTCAAATAACACAAGCTAACATGTGAATATCATTTGAGATCATTGAAATACTACCAAAACATAATGAAAATTTAGGTGCTAGGCCTAAGTGAGGACCCATTCACTCTTGGGAAAATGGGTCCTAGGTCACTTACCTAGGACACACATTCTCCAATGTTAAATTTTATGGTATTAAGGAATGTCAGGCTTTACCCTTCAAAATTTGTAATTAATTAGGCTTGGATTTGAATTAAAGGGGCCAATTAAGTCATTGTTAACCTCAATTAATTAATAAAGCCCTAGATGAGTGTGAAAGTGTAAAGATACACCTTACAACACTATAAATAAGGTACAGTTAAATACATTTTATTTAATAGGGCCCTAAACTTAATGTGAATATGTAAAATACATATTACAACACTAAATTAAGGCATAATTAAGCTAATTTTATTATTAATATTTCCCAAATTAACTATGAAAAATGGATACTTTTTCCTACACTACATTTAGCCCTAACTTTAGTGAGAGTATGACCCCATGTCTTACTTACACTAAAGTAAAAATTCAGGACACATATGTATGCAACAATGAAGAAGATACTCAATAATACAACATTAAGGCCTAGTTGAAGAGGTGGGCATATCAAGCTTTGAATGTCCCAATCCAATGTGGAACATGACTATTTTTCTAGGGAACGGGTGGATCAAGCTTCGACTCTCCCAACACAATATAGAACATGGCTATTTGTCCTACACATTCATAAGTAGAACTTGATGTCCACTATGCAAATTTCACATATGCTCACACGGGCTAATGGAACTTTAGACCATCCACTAGGTGAGCCTTCAAGAGCTAGAAAATGAGAGAATCTTATTAGGCTCCTAGACCATATCAAACATATCCTACTAAAAACTTCAATAAGGCACCAAAATACTATACTTTAAGGTTCATAAGGCCTAAACAATTTGTGTTATACTAACCACTCATGAATGAGGGGAAGGATCAACTAACAAGCAAGGTGCATCATGCTTGGTAACCTTATAGGGATGGGCTCGAGCTTCACAAGGTTAATAAGTTGTATTATGCTAAAAACTTATGAACATTATACATATATATAAGATATATGTATATATATAGGTTTGTTCAAAGGGATTTCACTTAGTTCATGTAAGGTCTCTTCTTATTGATCATCATGCCTAATGTCTCCAAAAGAGGAAAAATAAAAGAAATATCATGCTCTCAAAGGATATCAAACCCAATGACACCACCAAGAAAAGGATGCATCACAAGAAGAAAGAAAATCACACAAATAAACATGAGTGTCGATGTATGCTTCCACTTTAAAGTGATTGCTAACACCATTGTTATGAGCAATACACTTTAAGGTAGAAGAAGACATGATAGCTTATTCGGAAAGCCTTATGTTGGTGTAGGGAACCTGAGCCTTCATGACATAAAGGGGTTCTAATGTTATTTTTTTGGTAATAAATTCATGTTTTAATTTGTAATAAGGTCTTTAATACCATTTCTTATGTTTGTAAGTGGTTTGGAGTCAATTTGGTAAAATTTGTAAAAGTTGCAAAAAGTTGTCAAGCAACTTTTGCATATTTGCATTTGTGGGGAAGTTGAACAGTTGGCCTATAGTTTTGGTGGAAAAAAAATTATTTATGATTTTTAATGTTTTAAAAACACTTTTGTACATTGGAGGAAGGTTTGGAGGTTGTAAAATTTGAATTTGGAATAACAAGACTATTTTTTTTTTGTTTTTGAAGCCTAATTTGCTGCTACAGAGACTTGTATGGCCTTGTACAACCTGGGAGTGAAAAAAAATTGATTGCATTTAATGTTGCATTGAATCCTTATTCTTTTTCTCTTTTTTCTCATTTAAATTCATCAATTTTGAAAGGAGTTAGAGCATATTTACTAAAAGTTGCTTGAATAGGAAGAAAACTCAGTGGAATGTATTAACAAAAAATAATGGTTTTCTTCCCATTCCACCGATGAATAGGAATAAAACTTAGTGGAATGTATGTAGACATTTTTTTTGTGTTCCCGATGTTGTAGGAGTAGGGGATGAAGGTTGAGTGTGAATTTTTTGATGCCCTAGTATGAAAACCTCATGTTTTTAGCATAGGAATTGCATAGGAGCTAGGGTTTGTAGTCGAACTCTTAGGTAGTGATTGAAATTGTTGGGAAAGGGTTTGATAGATATCATATAATGTTTCTAAGCCATTTTCATGGATATTTAAACCTTGGAGTGTGAAAACCTCATAGTGACCTAGTTGAACAATCCTAATTAAGCCCTTTGGCAAGCGGGACAATCAATTTTAGAGCATTATGTTACAAAATAATCATACCTAAGTTTTGGATATGTTCAAGAAATACCAAAAGGGTACTCAAAATAATTTTTAGATTGTGGCTTTGAGGTATTCCTTACAAGTTATGTTAGAAAAATCCAATTTGATGTCCTATAAGGCCTAGTGGCAGTTTGTGAAGACAATCACCTTAATTGATGTGTAAAAACTTTGGTCAATAGTTGTTTGAGTGATTTTGACCTTTGATACCCCTACTCTACATCAAATTGGTATCAAATCATAGGTTTTCATCTATAAGAGAGAAAGGCTAAAGTGAGAAAGAGAACAAGATGCCTCCAAAGGGTAACCCTATGGCTAGGGAAATTAATGAGATGAAAGAGAAGACTGCAAAAGAGATTAGGAGATTGAAGGAAATCCAAGAGATGGTGATAGAAAGGATTGAGGCTGTTGAAAATAGTCATAGGATAGGTATGGTCATGGGTGATGTGAGTGACCCTAAATAAGAAGGGGAAGAAGAGAACCCCCAAGAAGAAGAAGAGGAAGAGTTGGATCTTGATGAGCAGAGGATGGCCAAGCTACTGAAGGCAGTCAAGGAAGATAAACACAAGAAAAAGATGGATGTAGCTATATATAGAGGGAACTTGAATGATGAAGAGTTTTTGGATTAGATTGTAGCACTTGATAATTACTTTGAATGTGAAGAAATACCAGAGGAATGAAGGGTAAAGTTTGCAAAAAAAAAAATTGAAGGGTCATGCCCTACTTTGGTGGGATTATGATAAATTTGAAAGGAGGAAGAAAGGTAAGTCAAAAATTGTCTCTTGGGATAGAATGGTGGCCAAGCTTAAGGGTAAGTTCTTACCCGCTGATTATGCAATTCAATTGTATAAGAAACTTCAAAATATGAAACAAAGGGATATAGATGTCAAAGTCTATACTTATGAGTTCTATAAGTTGAGTATAAGAGAAGGTGGCTAGATATCTGAGTGGGTTAAGGTTTAACCTTCAATATGAGTTAACTTTGACAAACCTAAGGATGGTAGAGGAATGCTACCAATTGGCAAGTAGGGCTAAAGAAAATCTAAAGAAAAGGCAAGACAAACAAAATAGCGGCAGAGGAAACAATTCCAGAGGAAGAGGGTCATTTTCTAATCTAAGGCAGTCATATGAGAGCCAAGAAGATACAAGAAAGTTCCAAGACAAAGTTACAGATGCAAGAGGTGGATTTAGAGGAGCTAGATCAATCTTTAGAGGCAGATTTGAAGGTCAAGGAAGAGGATCTAGTGGATTCACAGGAAGGTGTTACCAATGCAACAAGTTTGGACATCAAGCATGGAAATGCAATGAAAATCATGCTACTACTTCACATGAAGGATAAAGGAGAGCTCAATTGGTGCAAGAAGAGGACCATGTGAGTGTAAAATCTCCATCACAACATGTTGCTCTAGAAGTTGGTGAATCACTCATCGTAAAGAGAACCCTCATCAAAGGACCAGTAGAGAAGGGGCCACCACAAAGGAAGAGTTTCTTTAGGACCACTTGTAAGTGCTTGGGTAAGGTTTGTAAAGTTGTAATTGATTTAGGTAGTACATATTATATGGTTTTAGTTGAGATGGTTGAAAATTTTAAGTTGCCAAGAATACCACATAATACCCCTTACAAAGTCTCTTGGTTAAATGAGTGTCAATATGTTTTGGTGAATGAACAAATTTGGGTGGAAGCTAACATAGGAGGGTATAAGGAAAAAAAATTATGTGACATACTACCCGTGGATGTGTGTGTTGGAATATGGCTTCTAGTGCTGTCATTGATGGAAACCTAAGTCATATTTCTAGTCCACATATCAAGATTCACTCATACTAGCAGGAAAAGTAAATATCAAAGTTTTACTAGTAGAATAAATGAAGAATAGGGTATCTAGTTAGTATGTCGATCTATGTGATTCATCAAATCATAATTTTGAGTTGTGGATCTCAAGGATAGATAATTAAGCATCTATGTCAACTTATTGCTAAGTTTTGTGGTGTTGCTTTAATCGGTGTATGAGTTAGAAGATCCGACAAAATGATTTTCTTTTTATTTGTTCTTGGTGGCCAACTAGGTGAATGTAGCATGTTGCAGATGTATAAGGAGTAATTTTTTAACTATTTCTTGTGTTGGAAATTTTTTCTTGGGTCCTAACTATATTTTGGCCGACTTTTATGGGTGCACATTAAATATGATTTGTGATTTGAGCCGACCATTGGAGAATATTTCATATTTTGCTGAAGCTGATTTGGAGTGATTGAAATCTTGGTAGCCGATATATATAAGATCATTAATTCATTTTGAAGAGAAAAGAGGTTTGGAAGAGTAGTACAGGTGTGTTATGAATATCAGAAGAGTGTTTGAGCAATTTATGCATAGTGTCACTTGTGCATTAAGGGTTTTTGTAATGTGAGTTAGAGTAGGGCAAAGCAGAAGTGTTTAATCAACCAGAAGGAAAAAAGATCAAATACTAAGCTTCACCAAAATTGAAACCAAGCATTTGTAGATGCTATCTTCTTAGTTCAACCTTTTTTTGTAATCACAAAAATTTTGTAAGGCAGCATGCCTTACTTATTTTGAGCAGTGAGCTCTAGGCAGTGTGCCTGAATGCATGTGCATTCCCCTTTTTTATACTTTTAATAGAGTATAAATTGTGGATTAATCTCCACCATAGTTTTTCCCCTAATAGGGTTTCCATGTAAAAATCTTGGTGTTATGGTGTTGTGATTGTCTCCTTCATGTGCTTAGATGTTTATTTCAGTTTAAGTACTGTGAATGGTTTAAGATTTGGAATAAAATAAAAATTGTTGAACACTGATTCACCCCCCTCTCAGTGTTCCTTGAGTCCAACAATTGGTATCAGAGTTGGTTCCTCTACAGAAGTTTAATAGCTTGAGGTGGATCTTGGAAAGTAATGGATTCTAGTGGTCTTCAACAATAGCTTGCTATGGCACTTGATGATCTTGATTAGTCTAAAGTAGAAGTCATGGAATTTAAAGAAAATCTTCAGGATGCGAAAAAATTCATTCAATCATTAAAGGAAAAAATAAATGAGTCAAGAGAAAAGAGGAAAGAACTATGTGATCCACTAAAGTAGAAAGAAGATTTCCATCTGAATCAAACCCTAAAGGAAATAATGGAAGAATGTGAAAAGCCTGCTAGAGACAATGCTACTCTAAAGCTTGAGATGGAATCTATGGTGATGAAGAGGACTAAGGAGATTGAAGAAAAGAAAAAGAAAGGAGAATTTGGCCCAGATCTTGAAGGAAAAATTTGAAGAATGCAATAGAGTAAATGGTGGATTCATTCAGTTGGAGATTGAATTGCAACAATCCATAAACAATGAAAAGGAATTTGAAAGACAAATAGTTATTCTCAGAGTTGAACTCACAATTGCCAATGAATACAAGGAGAAGTTTTAGATCAATTATGCTAAACTTGATGAGTTGAATAAAGGACAGAAGGATGCAAATGATAAGTGAGGTCTTGGATATGAGAAAGGAGAAAGCTCTGGATCTAAACATAAGGATTCCAGACAAAAAACATAGATGAACAAAGGCATAGGATATCTGGTAAGACAACCCAGTACTCAAAAGTTTAATGGTCACTACTTTGCTTGTAATAAAATTGGTCATATAGCTTCTCAGTGTAGAAGAAAATTAAACTCAAGTAGTACATTTTTTGTCAGTCAGTGTTTTAGTTTCAACAATTTTGGTCATAAGTCAATTGAATGCATAAGCATGTCTGTCAGTGTAAGAAATGTTAAATACTGCACTTGTGGAAGATATGGGCATATTGCTAATCAATGTAGGTCAGGAGGAAATCAATGGAATGAGTGGTCTAGACAAAGAAATTCTATGTGTTACAATTACAACAAATTTGGTCACATTTCAAGATTCTATAGAAACAAAAACATGGATAGAAGAGGTCTAGTATACCAAGGAAGAATTTCATAGAAATATGATAAAGGAAAAGGGAAAATGACTATGGAAGAGATAAGAGATTAGATGAAGAAAAAATGGGTAAGGAAGAGTGAATCTAATGAAGGAAATGAGTCCACACCAGAAGCAACATCTGGTAATTAGTTCAAAAATTGATCTTAGGCCATTGGCCTAGGGGGAGTTTTTCAAGAAAATCCTTTGTCCCCTTATTAGTAGTTGGCACTGGAATGCAGGAATTTGTTAGAAGGTCTGCTAAAGGTTTAAAAATGCATCAATGATCACTTGTGTAGAAACTAGAATGTCCATAGATGGATTCTTCTCTTGTTGTCTAAGAAAACAGAGTAACCGAAACACCTAGGGAAAAACATTTAATGTGTCAAAGAGATTAGGTGTGTGAAGTTATAAAAGAGTATTTGGAAATTTATCACCTTGCATTGAAGAAGAATAGGAGAGCCTCTGTAGCAAAATTTTGAACAAGTAAAGGTTAATTTGGTGACAAATTCATTAGGCATTCTGGTTACTTAAAATATTATCACTTAATTATGTGCTCGATAGAAAAACTTGTTTGGTATGGTAAGAAAAATGAAGAAAATAAAATTAATTGTGAATTTGGATGATTATAGCAGTAGAAAGATCAAGGATGTGAGAAATATGTTGTCGAACGATGAATTGGAGTGGCTTGAAGGTGCGAAACACATAAGTTTGGATATTTGGAGTGAATTTCCTTATTTTGTCAATGTGGAAGTCATTAGGTTTATCTTGAACAAATTGAATGAGGAAACTCTTACTCTAGATAAACCCTATCTCATTTCGAAAGAGGTGATTAGAAATTTAACTGGATTATACAATATTGGGGATATTCTGAAACAATAAGTTGATTCGGAACAAGGAGGTTGAAACCCTAACCGGAGTAAGAAGAGATCAAAGGGATCTGATAATTTCAACAATAAAGGATATGATAACAAGGTACATTGTGCATGGAATTTCATACAAAATATTTTTTTGAAATAGGGAAGGCACAACCTCGGCAGGTGCAGTCTATATCACTCATAAAATGATAATGGAGGATGAAGATTTTGATCTATGTGAATTGCTAAAGGATCAATTGATGGAAAATGTGCAATTGACAAAAGAGGTAGATTACCCTTTCAGGTTTGGTACCTTGGTCATATGTCTTATGATGTATTTTTTGAATTGCTTGCCACAAATCAATAATGTTGTATGGAAAAAGAATGAGCGGGTTTGTAAACAAATTTTTAAACATTGTAATGCTTTGGGAAATTGTGAGCAAGAATATGCAAAATTCTTTAAGGAATTGCTAGGGAAGTTTGGAGAAATTAGCATTTTCATTCTAGTAAAGGCACTTGAAGTTGGATCCTCTTCTAGTGAAATGGAGAGGAAGCAGAAAAGAGCACTAGAGTTTACTGTTGACATTGCTTCAACACACAAGTCTCCAAAAATTGAAGGAAAAGGTAAAGAACAAGTAATTGTAAATATACCAGATGAAGATTCTAATGAGTACACTCCAAGGTATGAACCAAAATTAATAGAACCAGATGTAGTAATGGCTGAAGGAAGTGAAGAAGAAGGTACTTTATCCAAAACAAACATACTATAGCTTGTTCAAGAGAAAGATGGAATGCAGAAGATTGTTGGCATATGGTTAGATAGACCCTCATATGAGCAAGACATGATTGAGAGCACTCTAGGTAGTTATTTTGCACACAATAACATTGGATTGGAAAGTTTGCATAGTGTGTTTCCTAAAGAGATGATTGAATGTATTAGGGAGACTATGGCCTCTGAGTCTCAGGAAAGAAAAGAGGAAGAAATAGTTCTACATTTGAAGGAGCAATTCAGGCTATCTCTTACAAAATTAAAAAGGAAAATGAATGTGTTCAGGCAATGCATAAATTCAGAAAATAAAATTTACAATTATTGTCTTTGTTGGCCCCATGTCGTTGGGAAGTACAAGGAAAAGTTGGAGAATATTGAAGCTAATTTAGTCAAAATTGGCCAGAATTACAACATGTTTCAGGATAAGGATGTTGTAGTCAAGAAAAGAATTCAAGAGTTGCAGTTTGAGCATGCAAAAGTTCAATTCACCAAAAATAGGCTTGTGGACACCTTTTGGAAAGTGAAGGATTTAACTAAATGCAGGTTGGAGCAACTAATTGAGATTCTAAAGAAAGGAGATAAATTAGAAGAAGCAATCACAATTTTAGAATCTCTCATTCAAATTATTAATAGGACATCTAAGAAGAACAACATGATCATAATCATTGGGATTGCAATGGAAGCATGGAAGAGGTTTCTTCCAGAAATGAAAGAAAAGTACAAGATAATTTTTTGAACCAAGTAGTTGTTGCATTTCTTCAATTTTTTTAATTTTTGAAAAGGAGAGAGAGTGTGGTGAAAAATATGTTTTTCATTGATTTCAAAGGGGGAGAGAGAGTAGTGAGAAATTCCTTATCATTCTAAGGGGAGGTTTGAGTTGTGTTTTGAAATTTTAATTCTAAACTTTGGTAGCGTAATCATTTTGGTTCTGACACTTAATCATTTTTCACTAAGTGTTGCCATCAATTCCAAAGGGGGAGATTTTTGTCATATGGCTTCTAGTGTTTTCATTGATGGCAACCTAAGTCATCTTTCTAGTCCGCAGATCAAGATTCACTCATACTGGCAAGTGGAGTAAAGATCATAGTTTTACTGACATAATAAATGAAGAATAGGGTATATGGTTACTATGTCAATATGTATGCTTCAATCTATGTCATCTTATTGCTAATTTTTTTGGTGTCACTTTAATCAGTGTATAAGTTAGGTGATTCGGTAGGATGATTTTATGTTTATTTGTTCTTGGTGGCCGACTTGGTGAATGTAGCATGTTGCAGATGTTAAAGGAGTAATTGTTTAATTGTTTCTTATGTTGTAAATTTTGTCTTAGGTCCTCACTATAGTTTGGATGACTTTGATGGGTGTGCATTAAATATGATTTGTGATTTGAGCCAATCATTGGAGAATATTTCACATTTTGTTGAAGCTGACTTGGAGCGATTCAAATCTTAGTAGTGGATATATATATAAGATCATTAATTCATTTTGAAGAGTGAAGAGGTGTGGAAGAGAAATGTAGGTGTGTTGCGAATAGTAGAAGAGTGTTTGAGTGATTTATGCACAGTTTCACTTGTGCATTAAGGGTTTTTGTAATGCGAGTTAGAGTAGGGCAAAGCAGAAGTGTTTAATCAATCAGAAGGACAAAAGATCGATTACTGAGATTCACCAGAACTAAAACTAGGCATTTGTAGATCATATCTTCTCAATTCAACCTTTTCTTGTAATCACAAAAATTTTGTACGGTAGTGATCCTTCCTTATTTTGAGTAGTGAGAGCTCTAGGCAATGTGCCTGAATGCATGTGCATTCCCCTTTTCTTTATACTTTTAGCAGAGTATAAATTGTGGATTAATCTCCAACGTGGTTTTTCCCCTAATAGGGTTTCCACATAAAAATTTGGGTGTTATGGTGTTGTGATTGTCTCCTTCATGTGCTTGCATGTTCATTTCAGTTTAAGTACTATGAATGGTTTAAGATCTAGAACAAAATAAAGATTTTTGAACACTGATCACCCCCCATAGTGTTCCTTGAGTCCAACACCCACTTAGTGCAAGACAAGGGTGAGACGAGGTGATTGATGAGAAACATGAAAATCAATATTAATTAGAGGAACTAGGTGCTTCAACACAAGGAAGAGCACCACAATCTTTAAGATGTTGAATTTTATTACCAAAAGCCTTACATTCATTAGTAGAATGACCATGAACTCTATGATATCCACAAAATGAACTCTTGCAGTAAATTTTATTTCATATTATTGGAGGGAGATATATCAAATGATCTTGGAGAAGCTTTGACAAGGTACTCTCTTGATCAATAGTGGAGGATGTACCTTTATTTTGTGAAAAAGATATATTTTTCTTAGTACAAGGTGTCATACATACACCAAACTCTTTAGATTGTGATATTTTGTACTCTCCTTTCAATGAGAGCGTAAAATCTAATGAACTCCAATGATTACTAAGACATGTCCTAGGAGTGTTCTGTGTGATGACGTTGATATTAAGTGAATATTTCTTTGTTTCTATCATTTATTTCAAAGGACAATAACCAAGAACACTAGTGGTTTCTTGTGTGTTAGGTTCTATAGGGACATGGATACCTTATTCTCTAGCACCACATCCTTTTCCACTATAACCAAGTTGTTTCAAAAGCTCATAACCTATCCAATAATTTGTTTTCATTTCTTTCAAATTTGGTGGTTTTTCATAATAAAATTCATCAAAGTTTGTTGTGTAATTTGTTTCATCTCCTAAAGTGGTTGAAGTGGATGCTTTCAAATTTTTTGTTGAAATTACTACTTTTTCTTTTCCCTTTTTAGGCTCTTTTGTTGTGATATTGTATTCTCCCATGAATGTAGGTGCAAAATCTAAGGAACCCCAATCATCTTCCAATAACTTTGTGAGTTCTTCAATATGCTTTTATTTTTCTTTTTATTTTTCTTTTTCTTTCATAGGTTCTAATTGTGTAGTTGGTGTCAATGTTTTCAAAGGATTTTCCTTGTCTTTCTCAATGTTCAAACAACTCTCTAGTTCAAGGTTATCCATGATTATATACACTCTATTTTTGTAGAAATACTTAATTTTATGATGAAGAGTAGAAGGCACCCCATTCATTGTATGAATCCATGACCTACCTAAAAGAAGATTATATGAAAGATCATAAGGTATAACATGGATAGCAGTTTGCAATGTGACTTTTTCAACTCTCACAAGTAATGTTATCACACCAAGGGGTTGCTTTCCCATATTATAAAAACCATGTATAGATAAAGAGTCTGGTTGAATTTAGCTTTTGTCTACTCCAATCTTATCTAAAAGGTTTACACTACATACATTAATGGTAGCGCCATTTTGAATAAGGGTTCTCTTTATCCCCTTCCTATTAAGAATAGGCATTATCATGAAAGATTCAATTTTTTTTTGAACATACAAAGGAAGTAGCTCACTTTGGTGGAAAACAATGTTAACATTCATTCCTTGAATTATGGCTGCTATATCATTTTGATTTTCACTATGGAGAACCACAACTTGTTGCAATGCATCTTGAAGCATACTATGATAACTAGGTGAGGCTGGAATAAGATCCCATAAGGATATCTTAGCAAGAGTATTCTTAATTTTTTCAATAAGATCATGCTCCTTTCCACTATTTAAAGGAAAATAAGGAGCACTAGGTAGGATAGGTTGAGGAAATGGTAATGAAAAAAGAGTGATTTGTTGTTGCCTATTGTTCCTTATATTGTATGTATGAGCAATAGTATTGTAACTTGGTTGCTATGAAACATTATTACTACAAAGTTTCCTTGTAAAGTTCAAGATATCTCTTGGTTGGAATGGTTTCTTTTAGGTGGCTCTAAGATAAACACATGTTTGGTTTGAACTTGTGGATGTTGTGAGGGTGGATAGAGGATAAGTGTTGGGAATAAGGTGTTTCAACCTTAGAGTCCTAACATTGAATTATTTAATTTATTATTGTATTTATTTGTTTTAATTAATTGCCTACAATGTCATGTCATTAAGTGGGGCCCACTAGCTAGGTGGCATCCCCATTGGAGGTGACTATATGACACATATTCATTACCCGTGGAGGTAGGCATCCCATCTTGGAATCATGGACCTAGGACAAGTGGTGTCATCTTATGACATATTCTATGATGCATCATAAGGTATATTTTGAATGGAGAAAGTGTGGTGGCTTAGTGGGGTATGACAAAATTGTGAAAGAATAAGTGTGATAGTCATGTTTTACTTATTCTTTGTTTATTGAATGTGTTGTAAGTGTGACAAACTTTTATGCCACATTTTCTATGACATTTGTAAGGAAAATTTCATAACACACTATAAGCATGAACTAGGTGCCCAAGCTTGGAGAGAGAAGTTTTGCATGTTATGAAAACTATAAGATTTGTAAGAGAATGTTGTACAAATGTTCAAATCATGCCTATGGTGTGAGATATTATTTCCACATTGGTTTGGATGCCTAAACTCTTCTAGAAGCCTCTCAAAGCTTGTATCTCCTATAAATAGGATGCCTTGCATTGTAGAACGGATAGTTTTGATTGCAAGTATTCAAGTGTTGTTGGATTTCCTCCAAAAGAGCAAGATGTAGTCTCCATGTTAAGGTTGTGAGCTTGCAAGTGTATTGTAACCTTATTGTTGTAGATTAATACACTGTTTCAATGCTTTGGAGTGTGGGTGCTTTTACTCAAAAGGGTTTTCCCCACGTATATCGTGTTTTCTTCTCTTTTGTCTATCTATCTTCTATTCTTTGTGTTCCTCATTCTTGAAATGTTAATTTACATGTCATTATGTTGCTGAAATTTTATTAGATCTAAAACTACATCAAATTTCCTAGAAGGTTTAATGCATGGAAAATTAAACTATGCCTATTTCGGCTTTACGACATAATAGTATGTGCTTGTATCAAGATGATTAAAATATGATTTATTTTAAGAAGTATAAGATACTGAAGGTGCATAATAGATCTTAGAAGGCTTTCTGAGTTCATCATTCCCTTTCAATAAGTTGAGGCTTGGGTGGTTTAATAATTAAAGGCTTTGTAGGAGGTCTAAGAATTAGAGGACTCGAGGGAGTTCTAATGTTCTTAACCTCAACAAGCTTATCCTTATTTTCATGATCTCTTAGTGAAGGGGGGTCTAAGGTTACCTCATCATTTTCATCTAAGGAAGCCACATTGCTATTGTTTGAAAGAAAGGCATAAATTCTATCATTCTCTTGCACCATGATATCTACCCTAGTAGGAGAGATTTTAGGAGAGGAGAAAACAAGATGTTCATCACATTCCATGGTTAGATTTTGCAAATTAACTCCATCATAGATAGGGGAGGCATCAAGAGAATAAAAACTATCATATATTGAATCCTTTTGCTCAATTAAATGTTTCCAAGTGGGAGAAGCATTAGGAGAGGAAAACAAAGGCTCATGACTCTCAATAAGTGTATCTTCTAACATGAAACTATATTATTCACGAATAGGGGAGACATTAGTAGAAGAACAAATGTGGATGTCGTGTTTGTCCATTATTCATCCTCTTTCTCTAAAGAATTCTCACAAGCAAGGGATGAGTGGAGACTAGGTAAAGTGATGTTAATAAATGTGTTAATGATCGCATCATCTTGTTCCATAATATCTGAACAAAAGGGAAATAGGGTTCCACCTTTTGGGAGACATAATTAGACCTATTTCACACCTTAATTCATCAGGAAACTAGATCCCTCAACCAAGTGACTCAATTGAGGAATGGCTAGTGGATTCCTTTGTGTAATTAGATAGGGGTTCACCATTAAACCATGCTTTAAAAAGGGAGAAATGAAAACACTTATGCAAGCTCACTATGAAACCTAGAAAATTGAAATCATGAAATTAAACTAATAAACTAAATGGAACAAAAAAGTACCTAGATGAATGGAGATTCCAAGACAAGATCTACAAAATCTGAAAACTACTATTAGAGTTTGCATCGGGACTAATACACCAAGTAGGGTCTATGAGTCCTACTCTAGGATTTTCAGGGAAGAATATTGAATTCTTCTATCAACTATCAGGATCTACTGAATGGTGATAAAAATGTCCCGAGAATAATACGCCAGGTTGGGTGTGTTAAATATCCAAGATACTGAGAGGGAGGGTGAATCAATATCTTCTTTAATTTATAGAACAAATACCATCCAATTATTCCAATGCATAAAACTGTAAAGAGAAGCAAGAGCATTAACAGAACATAAAAGTACAAAACACATGAACACCAGAATTTTTACATGGAAAACCCAAAATGGGAAAAACCATGGTGAGTGTTATCTCACATAGTATAACTAGTTATAAGATATTACAAAATGGGGTGGCTCACTACCAAGACTCACTTTCCAAAACAAAAGGCTCACTGCCTACAAAATTATAATGAAAAAATGGCTTACAACCAGAAAATGAACTAATAAAGTACACCTAACAAGTGTTGATTTAGTTGCAATTAGGATCATTAAACTAACTTGACACATTTCATCATATTCACATTTCTTCACATTCGCATCTTCTTCAACTTCTACCTCTACAAACTCAAAGTCATCTGATATATATAGCTGATATATTTGCAAACACCAATTAGGTCGATCTAATTACATTCAACTCTTATTCATCAAAAATACCAATTGTCGGCTACAAGCTTTCACAAAATCTTTCCAAAAAAAATTCAAATGCTCATCATGCTACATCATGTCAGCTCATACATCCACAAGAAAAATAGTTCATCATTACATCATCTATCAATTAGGTTGGCCAAAGATAGACCTAATTGAAACAATAGAATAAGGCCAATACGCCATACAGACATCTAAATACATGAGATTCTGAATGTGTGTGCCTCCAACATCCATAAAAAAATTCCCAAAACTACAAGCAACAAAAATCAACAGCAAAGGATTACAGAGGATGATAACTTCATATCGGATCAGGTAACAGTTTAGAATACAAAGACTTGATATTGTAGTTGCAACTCATATATCATGGTGACATCAATGACAATAAAAACTATATAAAAAGGTGTTCTTCATTTTTTCAACAATCTCCCCCTTTTTCATTGATGGCAACATGTGCCAAAATTTTTTAAAAAAAACTTGCAAAAAAACCAAACTCTTATTTACAACACTCTCCCCCTATTACTGGTATCCTCCTTCCATTATAACATTTCTCTCCCCCTTTGACATCAAGGACAAAGGGCATCCCCAAAATTTGAAATATGAAAATAAAGAAAACAAAGCGACATGCATTAACAGGAGGATGGCGATCCTTGAAGCTCCTTAAGAATACCTTTCATTACTGATTTATCATTCTCCCAACTTTCCTTTGCAACAATCAACATCTTGTTTAGGGATTCCAACTCTACCAGAGTTTCTTCTACACCATCTAAAGTATCAGGAGTTAGATTTATCTTCTCAAATTTTTTTCTACCTTCCAAAGCCTTGCCAACCAGAGTGTACTCCACTCTTATAATTTCACTTAACTGATGGAATTTTCTGATAATCTCTTCCTTCTGCTTCTATAAAACAAAGAATTTATCTTTATACACAAAGGTGACATTCCAGGTTGATTTGTCTCTATCTTTAGATATATTGTAAGTACTAGAGACAACAGTCAATTGGGACTCAATGGAGTCCATAACAACCTTAATTTTCTAAGTGGTATCCGACTAGTTCAATCAATAAGAAATAACATTTTCTTCTGACTCACATATCTGCATAGCTTCCAGATTCTTTTCAACAATTTGTGTTTGGTAGAGCACACTTTCCATGCAATACCAACAACCTTTTCTCCATTAGCTTCTCCTCAACCTCTTTTTTTTGTCTTTTCACCAAGCCTGAAGGTATACTCCTTGAAATAATCTAATAACAATATAAAATTTTCTATAGGAGTGAGAGATGCATCTATAGATGTACCAAGTGTGGCCTCATGTAATTCCTTAAGAGCATCTTCTATGAGTTATGTTCCTTTCTAATGAGTTTCAAGAATCTCTTTCCTTCCAGATGCTTGCAATGCATCTCCTAATACCACTTTATGGACCGGAGACATCTTCTCCACATCCACATATGCTTTAATCATAGGAAGTTGTAGAATCTCCTGAGGAATGATTAGCTGGAATATGATTTTCTTGGATAGAAATCCTTTCAATACATCATTGTCGAAGGATGATTCTTCAAGACACTTAAGAGATTTTACAATCTTCTTTTGAATTTCTTCATTTTTCCCAATAGATTCCTCATTTTTCTTTTCTTCCTCTCCCTTTTCCCTTTCTTCTTCCTTATTTTCTTCTTCCACTTTCTCTTCTTCTTCTTCTTCTTCTTTCTCTTCTTCATTTTCATTTTCATCTTTATCTTTGTCCCTGTTGTCTTCATCATTTCCTTCATTTCCATTTTTATTTTGTTCTTTTGGATTATATTTTTTCTCCTTCTTCACTACCTTTTCCCTTTTTAGTATCATCTTTTTCATCATTTCCTTTTTCACCTTCAGTGTGCTCTAAAGGAGCATCATCATGTTTTTTAGGCTTAGCTTCACCTTCATTCTACTTCTCCATTTCGGGAGGATCATTTTCAACACCTATGTCTAGAGGGATATTTGCATCATATATTTCCATAGAAATACCTACATCATTTGTACCAGGAGGAATATCTTCATCAATATTTTCAATAGAAACATCTTCATCCATCTTAATGTCATATTTATCTATTGTATCCTAGATCACTTTTGTAGTTTTCTTCCTTATCTTCTTTATCTACTTTTAATCCTTTGTCATCAAGATATTCACTCTTTTCTTCATCCA
>VDFB02058242.1:485500489-485545796 GCA_007258455.2 Sequoia sempervirens | reverse complement strand
CCACTTTCTTTTTATCTTTGTAAACTTGTTTTTATCTTAGGAGGCATGACGAGATTGTTTTGGTTGTCTCTTGGTCATTTGTAGGAGATAGGAAAAGGAACTATCTTGGGTTGGTCTTGGTTACTTGGAAGAGATTTTCGTCCAATCATGGTTTTGTCAAGGATAGGAGGCTCAATCATGGGTTAAGGCATGTTTCAAAGGGATATTTCTACTATGTTTTTTCCTTAAAATTTTTATAGGATTTGAAAAATAAATCTTCATGAGGTTTAATAGGTTCAATAGGTTTGGGCCAAAAGAAATCCAATAAGAAATTCCCATGGGAAGACATAGGATTAAAGCCACTATGGTGCATAGTAAAGATCTCATTATCAAATGGAAACTTTAAATATTTATGCACAACATATAGGATGACTTCCATGAAGTGTAGCCGTGGATAACTTAGCTTCATAGAGAATTGATCTGACATCAGGATTATGGAGAATGAGAAATCTAATTGTTTTGGTGTAACTTTTAAAGAAAGGGTGATCAAACCTATCATAGGGAAAGCAAAACCATTATGTGATTTTATCCATTCTTTTAGTTTATCATATGTATCTTGATAGAGTTCATGCATAAGTAATAATTCTTCAGTGATCACATTCTCTACACAGACAATATCAATTAATATCCCATTAGTAGGCTTGTCATTGATTTAGCTGACTATGTAAAGAGGACCATTAGGTACCTTTCTGATTATATATTTTGATGAGAAAGCAATGTCAATAGGTATTTTAGTTTGGCCCTTATGAGGTTGAATTTTGATCAATCCAACCATATTATCCATAGGAATTTTTTCATTAGTATCCATGTTATCATCATTTGTGTCAACATTCATCACATCATTCTTAGTTTCACTAGCTTTGAAAAATGAAGCATTATGATTTGGCATGGGGTTGGTAAAGATTTGCAGGCTTTGGTTGGGAGGGGCAACAAAATTATTACCTTGATCATTGACACCACCACTTTGAATATGATTGGAATCAATGAGGTCTTGCACCATGTGTTTAAGATGCTTACAATGTTCCATATCATTTCCACTTTGACAGTGAAAATGACAATAGGAACTTGATCTAAAGTTTGGAGGTAATGGCTTAGTAGGATTAGGAGATTTAACTGGAGGTAAGGAAATCAAGTTCTTTTCTAGAAGTTGTAAGATGGTGTTATGGAGGGTATTAGGTAAGGGAGTAAATTGTCTATTCAGATCCCCAAATGTAAAAATATTTTTCTTCTTTATAGCAGCCACTTGGGTATCACCATGTTGGGTTGGTTGAGGGGGATTTAGTTGAAGAAAGCCTTTATTTTATTTCTTAAGAGGTTGGTAATTATTTGATTTGTGGATTCATACTTTTCATGACAACTAGAGGTGGGTTTTTTTTCATGACTACCAACTAAGTTTTGATAATCATGAAGGGCGGTACACAAGTGTATGAAGGAAGGAAATTTCATCATGCCAAGATTATTGTGAATATTAGTTTGTATGTTCTCAATGAACATTCATTGAAGTTGAGGATCAAAAATCTTTATGTCAATTTGGGAATAAAGCAATTGGTAGCATGAAATGAAATTAGTAACCTTTTCAGCATCCTTTTGCTTGCATCTCATCAAATTAGCTAAGGACATCTTAGGAGTCATGTGCACTTGGAAATGGTTGATAAAGGCCTCAAAAAGTTCATTGAATGAAAAAATTGAGTTATTTGATAAATGAGAAAAACCATTATAAAGCGGCATCTTTTAAGGACCTAGGGTAAAGCTTAGCCAAGAGCTTATCTTCAAGGACGAAATCACTACATAAAGTAGTGTAAGCAGAAACATGGTTATAAGGATATCATTTTCCTCCATATTTCTCAAATCTAGGAATCTTTATACCTCATGGTATTGGAATTCTTAATATCTCCAAGGATAAGGGATTGCTTTTGACATAGTATGAAGGTTGGCTATTTTTATTTTGGTTTATGGTGTAAATTTTCCATTGAAGGGGTGAAACATTTTGTAAGAGTTGGTTAAGGATGGTGTAGGATTTGAGAAACAAAAATCCACAGAACCTAAAGAACACTTGCACGCAATAAACTTGTCACAGAGAAAGAGAGAGAACAAAACAAGGGTTTGGCTCTGACAATGTGCAAAAATGTATTATTAGAGAAAAAATGAATCAAGAAGTGAATACAATACAAGAGATCAATCCTTATAAAAGGAGATCAAAACTGAAAGGAAAAACTAACCCTAAGGTGAGTGCATTTAATAATTAATAATAATTATTAAATGACTAATATATGTGCATAAAGTGAAGTCTTAAGAGGAGAATAAAGTTAATTAATTACTTTACTCTAACACCCCCCCTTAAGATGAGCTACAATGCAACTACAAACAATGCAGAAGAAAGCAAAGGAACTACAATGCAACTATGGGTCTCAGCAACATGGCCAAATCAGGTACCCGAATACAACAAAATCTCTATAAAGTGGAGTAAAGGAGAAAACCTAGTGGGAAAAAAATCCTCTCCAAAAAATAGATACAAAAACATGATGAAAGAAAAACATGAAGGAAGGAAGGCCTCACTGAGACCCCTCAAGGACAACTTCCTTCACCCCAAGCATGGAGCACAACTGAAGATAGCGTGGAGATGCCAAAGATTTAGTGAAGATGTATGCAACCTGCTCCTCTGAAGGAATGTACTCCAACATGAGAGAACCATCCTAAATCAACTGCCTGATGAAGTGCATGTGGATTTCAATGTGCTTTGTCTGCTAATGCTCCATTGGGTTGCAAGAAATGTGAATGGCACTCTGATTGTCACACCAAAGAATAGTGGGACTATCTGGAGGAAACCCAAACTCTGTCATCAACTGCCAAAGCCATAAAACCTCCTGACTGGCTAATACTGCTGCTCAGTACTTAGGCTCTATAGATGATAATGCAATAGCAGACTGCATCTTGCAAGACCATGTGATAGGACTAGAACCAAGGCAAAAAATGAAGCCAGAAGTAGACTTTCGATCATTGACATCACCAGCTCAATCGGAGTCAGTGAAGCCAATGATGTGAGGGGATCCTGAAGTGTAGTGAATGCCATAATGAGTGGTGCCCTAAATGTACCTCAAAATACATTTGGCTGCTTGCCAATGGCTCTCATGAGGATCATGGGAAAACCTAGAGATAAGACCAACCGCAAAGGAAAGATCAGGACGAGAATGTGTTAGGTACAACAAACTAACAACCAATTTCCTGTATAAAGTGGGATCCACTGAAGGAGTAGAACAAGTGGAAGACAAAACAACACCTGGCTGAAATGGAGTGGGGGAAGACTTGCAATCAAGCATGCCAAATCGATGAAGAATATCAAGAGCATATTTATCCTAAAATATGGAAATCCCATCCGAAGACTAAATAACCTGAAGACCCAGAAAGAAGTGCAGAAGACCAAGATTTGTCATCTCAAACTGCTCCATCAAAGCTCTTTGAACACTCTGAATCATGGAGGATGAGCTACCTATAAGAATGAGATCATCTACATATAGCACAAGAATCAAAAGATCACCATCCTGACGTTGAATACACACTGTGTGATTGGAATGACAGTGTGTGAAGTGAGAGGAAAGCAAGAAAGAGTCCATCTTCTCATACCAAGCCCGAGGGGCTTGAATGAGACCATATAATGAATGTTGAAGTCTACAAACAAAAGAAGTATCCTGCACAAATCCCTGAGGCTGCTCCATATAGATCTCCTCATGTAGGTCTCCATGCAAGAAGGCACTCTTCACATCCATTTGAAACACTGTCCATCCCTATGAAGCTGTAAGTGAAAGTACAAGGTGTATAGAGTTCATCTTGGTGACAGGAGCAAAGGTCCCATAGTAGTCAATACCCTCTACATGAGAAAACCCCTTCACAACAAGACGTGCCTTATACTTATCAATAGAACCATCTACAGCATACTTGGTACAATACACCCACTTGCACCGAACCAACTTTCTTCCCTTAGGAAAAGGACAAAGATCCCAAGTATGATTCTTCATCAAAGAAGAATACTCCTCATCCATGGTCTATCCCACTCAAGGTGAGATGTTGCCTCTGAAAGCTTTTGAGGATCATCCGAAATGGCATGACTCAAAAGACTAGAACTAGATGTTTGAGCATGAGTACGATGAGTATTTGAAGGATCACCTGCCAAAGAACTAGCTGCCTCAATAGTAACATGGGCCCACCTAGGAAAATGCAGAGCAACTGTAGGTGGTGGAGATGGTGGATCATCATCTACATCATCCTCAAGAGATAAGTAATCCTCAAGAGATGAAGAGGGAGGAGTAGGCAATGAGGGAGAAGCTGGTGATGGAGAATCCATCTGAGGATAGCGCTCATCAAACTGGACATCTTGCTAAAACAAGACCTCTCTGGAATTAGGATCAAACAACCTATATGCCTTAACATCCTCATAGTAGCCAAAAAATATGAGTGGTCGGCTCTTCCTCTCCATGGCTTTCCACTGAGCATCAGGAATAAATGCCCAAGCCTCACTACCAAAAACTCATAATGTAGAAACATTAGGCTTGACATGGGACCAAGCCTCCTCATGAGTCGTATGTCGCAATGCCTTATGAGGCATCCGATTCTGAATATAATGGGCACAATTGACTGCCTCAGCCCAAAATGAGGAACTCATAGCTCGAGACTGTATCATACAATTTTCCATCTCCTGTAAGGTTTTGTTCTTTCTCTCAGCTACACCATTCTACTGAGGGGTGTAAGGGACTGTAAACTAATGCTGTAAACCATGCTCAATGCAAAAATCTCTAAAATCCTAGTTAACATACTCCCCCCCATTATCTGTGCATATCCTCCTAATAGAAAGTCCAGATTGCTTCTCCACAAATGTCCTAAAAGTCCTGAGTGAGTCAAAGACATCAGACTTGTACTTAAGAAAGTACACCCATGTACGTCTGGAGAAGTCATCAATAAAAGTGAGCACATAGCGGGCCCCTAAAAATGGAGTCGGAAAGGACATAAGATCACTATGTACCAACTCTAGGGGTGCCCTAGCATGAGTGGCCCAACCCTTAGGAAAAGGATCTCGATGATGTTTGCCAAGGACACAACCTCGACATTCACCATCAGTACAAGAAATCTATGGGAGCCCAATCATAAGTGCCTGAGTACTCATTTGCTATAGATATCTGTAATTGACATGACCAAAATGCTCATGCCAAAGCCTACTCACTGAATCTGCATGTGCTATAAGAGAGGAACCAATAGTGTCTAAACTCTCAAAGCCATCAAATCTGTATAAGCATGATGCAGAATCCACACTCCTAGTAGCCACAACCAAGTTAGGATCATGAAGGTCTCGAATAACCACATCATGTGGTGAGAACTCAACTGTCTTACCAGAGCCAGAGTGGAAAATTTGATAAACAGATAGAAGGTTTGTTGAAATAGCAGGAACCAAAAGCACATCCTAAAGACAACCACCATCCAATGAATTAGTACCTGAACCCTGAACTAAAAGTTGTGCTGAGTCACCAACTGCAATATGTCTAGTGCCTGTAGTGGCAAGGGCAGTGACCAAATCCTCTATGTGTGTCATATGGTGAGAGGCACCAGAATCTAGAATCCAAGTGGATTCTGAGGACAATGCTCGTGCAGAAAGAGCATGAACTTTCCCTATGGGCTATGAAGGAGGCTAAGGTGTAGTGATATTATGCTGTTGCATGGCTTCCTCTAAAGCCTCTAAAAAATTCCAACACTTGGAAACTGGATGTCCTTCCTTGCCACAAAAACTGCGAGGATCACCAAATTTCTTCTTAGTCTTGGAGGAAGACTCACCAGACTTTGAAGTTTTTTGTTTGGGACGTGGTTTTGAATCAAACTTAGGTGGTGGCTTGGAGGGATTCTCACTAGCCCCTGAATCTTTCTTAGGCTTTGATTTCTACTTCTGTTTTCCCTTGGAGGACTGGGCTACCAACGCTTGGTTTTGTGAACCTAAAAGTGAATCCATCTGCTTGAGCTTGGCTTGCTCATGAGTCAGACGATCACAAAATACCTCAAAAGTAGGCATGACATGTCGAGCACCCAAGGAATCCATGGTGGAATAGAAGGTCGAAGAGAAGATTTGAAATGGACCCCGAAGCTTGGAGAGGATCAAGAAGATGCACTTTGTATCAGTCTTAACTTTGCCACAACCCTGCAAGATAGATCTTTACTGTTTGAATTTCACCAGAAAGTCCTCAATGGAGGGAAATGAATCAAGTACCAAGGAAGTTAACTCGGCCTCAAGCTACAATGCTCAGAACTAGTTGACAGTGCCAAAAAGTCCATCAAACTTGGTCCAAAAGGCTTGAGGAGTAAGACACCCATCAAGATGAAATAGAAAACTGTCTAAAATGTGCAAAGCCATCAATCCCATAGCCTGGTCCATATTGTTCCTGTGCTACATAACCTCAAAGGGGTGAGTCAACTGAGATTGAACCTCATCCAAATAGGACCATAACCCTCGAGACTGGAGAAGATTCATCATGCAACCCTTCCAAGTGTGATAATTATGCGGTGTGAGAGATTCAATAGATCTATCAGCCATCCTGTGAATTGTGCCTCAACTGCTTTGAAGTTTTATTATTATTATTATTTAGTGGTCTTTTAGAACTAGAAAAAAGATGCAGAAGGGGTTTTCTTGTTTAGTTTTGGTGTTTGTATATTCTAATTTTCTGATGTAAATGACAGAAAGCAAGAAAAAAAACACCCCCCCTCAATGCAAAAAACCAATCCCTAGTACAAACTAAAAGCTAGAAAATAAGAGAAAGTAGTAATTTTTTGAGACAAATCTTTGTGTACCTAAAGAATGTTCTGATGAAATAGACTATAGATCTGGAAAGAGAATAGTACCACCTTTCCGACGCTTATTCGCTTTCGAAAAATGGAGCAAAAATGAGCAAGTTATGCACCTCAGAGTGCAAAAAGATCATTGGACTTTGAATTCAAAAAACTATAGCCAAACTAGAAAATTATGAAAAAATTCCTACACCATCAGAATGGGCTTGGAACTAGCTTTCTAACGCCTACTTCCATTTGAAAAACAAAGAAAATCTGAGAATTTTATACCTGATTTAGTGAAAATAGGTTAAAATGCACAATCTAGCCTTAGAAGCCCTCAGGGGCCAAACAAAATAAGCCCTTGGTCACCTAGGCAAACCAGGGGGCTAGAGCCAAGGAGCTGGGTGTGGGCCCTGGTCACCCATGTGACCCTGCTATAGAAGGTTGAAGCCCTCAGGGAATGTCGGTGGGTGGCTAGCAGTTAATCGCTGGCGGTTACCATTGGCGGTTACCATTGGTCGCCGCTTGTGATGGTGGTTGGGCGGTTAACTGGTGGCTCCGCTGGCTGAAGCGGTTGGCGGGTGGCCGCTTGGTGACCGACGGGCAGTGGCCCAAAAATACAGCGGCACACAAAAAAAACTTGGGTTTTTTTGTTTTTTTGTTTTTTTGAAAATTTGGACCTTGATCTGCGTGCCCTAGGGCTGTACAGCCTTGGGGTAAATTTTTTTTCCTTCTAGTGCAACTGTGTTCGAATCAAACGTATTTTATATGAAAATAGGGGTTTTTGGACGATGTGAGCTCAACAGTGAGGTCTGTTTGACCTCAAAGTGCTCAAAAAAAAGAACCCCCCTATTCCAAATAAAAAATAGAAGACAAACACAGATCTGATGCAACCATAACCTAGATCTCTAATTCTTTCAAAAACTGAACAAGCTATAGCAAATCTAGCTTTAATACTATGTAGGATTTGAGAAACACAAATCCACAGAATGAATGTAGGAGCATCCAGTGGTGTAAGGGCAATCTTGCATCACCCAAAAATAGTTAAATTTCAAGTTTCTTGGTTTTTAAATATTTTTACATTTTTGGATACCCTTTTTTTCATAATGAAATTCTCAATTTACAGTTTTTATTTTCTATTCTTGGGTTGAAAGATATTGCAGTTTTAGTTTTCCAGATTTGCACTTGAAAATCTTCTGAGTTAGATTTAAGACACTTAGATTTCTTGGAATGGCCCCAAAACTTTTTGAATTGGCATAGCAAATTTCAAGCACGTTATTGACTTTGAGACCTTTCCAACAATTGAAACGGTTCACGAATCGGAGTCCCGGATCAAAAGTTATGGCCCCAGGAAGTTGGTGCACTTTCTAGAGGATACAATTGCAAATGTTCTTTTGGAATTTGAACTTCAAGTTGTAATTTTCGGCGCCAAACCGCCTAAACTCAAATTTGAATGTTTTTTTGGATCCAAACTAAAGATAAGCTCTATTTATGGGTGGGTTTATAATTTTTGGGTAGCTTTTTGGGGACAAGCTCGCATATTGCGAAAGGGTTATTTTGTAGCTTTCTGTAACTTGCATGTGTTGTAGAACTTGGAGATTTGAGATCCTCTACATGTAAGAAGCTCAATTTTTTTTAATAATAAAATTATTCTCTTGTTTGTGGGTTATTTTCTAAGTCTCAGGCTGCACCCTCATCAAGTGGTATCAGAGTGGGTTTTCTTGAGCGTGTGAACAGATCGTCGATCGTGAGGCAGTTCGCACCAGAACCATGGTTGTGGGTCGAAATCAAGAAATATGTCTCCAAGAGTGATGCCTGGTAGGCATGGTGGTGCCAGAGGTGGTCGAGGCAGTAGAAATGTTGGTGGAAGAGAAGCACTGGCATCCCTCCAGAGACAGATTGATGTGTTACAAGAGTAGTTGAGAAGAGGGTTAAACTCGAGGCAGAAAAGTGAGGATGAAGGAGAGGAAGAAGGTTCAAATGTAGAAGAGGAAGAAGAAGAAATTGATTAAGACCAAATGCGGCTAATAAGGGCTATTTCGAAGATTGGGAAAAGACCCAGAGTAGAAGTCCCCAGTTATCCCGGAAGAGTTGATTGACTAGATCAATGAGCTAGAAGAATATTTTGAGTATGAGGAAATAGAGGACACAGATCGGGTTAAGTTTACGAAAATGAAGCTGAAGGGCCATGTCAGTATTTGGTGGAAAGAGGTCCAGTTGGAAAGAAATCGAAGAGGAAAATGAAAGATCACCAGATGGGATCGCATGGTAGAGAAACTGGAGAAGCAGTTCATACTAGTGGACTACGAGTTAGATCTGTTGAAGAAATTGCAAGGGTTGAAGCAAGGAAGTAGATCTATGAAAAAATATATTGGAGATTTTCACAAGATAATCATCAGAATGGGTCACACAGAGGCCAATAAGGAGAAGGTAGCCCGATATCTTAATGGGTTATGATCGAGCATTCAGGAGGAGTTAAGCCTAGTCAGAATGACCACCATTGAGGATGTGTATCAATTTGCTCTAAAGGTGGAAGAGAAGCTGAACAAAAGATTTGATGGAAAGCAAAAAGGACGAGGAGGTCAAAGCGAAAGGGGTAGTGGAAGACCTTCAGGAAACCAAAATGATGATGAAAAAAAAGTGAAGATGAGGGTACCAGCCAAAGCCAAAGGAATGACAACTTCTACTGCCCTCGTGATCAAAACAGTGGTGATCAAAGAGGTAGAGGACGACGGAGATATGGACAAGGATATGGAAGAGGTGGTTTCAGAGGAACGTGTTTCCAGTGTGGTGAAGAAGGGCATCGAGCCTATGAATGTCCACAACACCAAAGAAGGGCAGACAAAAGGCCAGAAGGTCATGGAAGGGTTGCGCATGCAGATGAGGAGGCCCAATATGAACATTCAAATGATGCTGAAAGGAGAGAAGCCCTAGTGATTAGGAGAGCCCTAGTGACTGAGGAAAAGGAACCAAAATAGAGGAAGAATCTGTTTCGCACAAGGTGCAAGTGTGAAGAAAAATGTTGTGATATCATTATTGATGGTGGGAGCACCGATAATTTGGTGTCAGAGGAGATGGTCACAAAGTTGAAGCTAAAGAAGGAAAGACACCTGCATCTATATCAGATTGTCTGGTTGCAGAAAGACAACAAAGTTTTGGTCAATGAGCAGTGCCTAGTAAAGTTCAAGATCAGGAGCTGCCATGATGAGGTACTATGTGATATCATCCCCATGGATGCATGTCACATGTTGTTGGTGAGGCCGTGGCAGTTCGATAGGCGAGCTATACATGATGGCCATGCAAACACTTATTCCTTGACAAAGGATGGGGTTTGTCACAAGTTGAAATCCTTGAAGGACACTGAAGAAAAGGTATGTAGTAGTGCTAGAATTTGTTATGTAGATGGAAGAAAATTTTTTAGAAGGTATGAAGCATGAGCGTGTGTTATGCATTGATTCCTAGAGTAAGGAGGATAGTGAGAAGGTTTCAGAAGAAGTTTCTGGGATGTTGGATGAGTTTCAAGATACTGTTTCTGATAATGTACCTGAGGGTTTACCACCAATAAGAAAGATCGATCCTCCAGTTGACTTGATTCCTAGAGCTGATTTCCAAATAAAGGCAGCTCATAGAATGACTCCAACGAGAAAATGAGGAGTTGAACAGACAAGTTCAAGAGTTGTTGAGAAAGGGTTTGATACGGGAGAGTTTGATTCCATGTGCATTACCTACAGTACTAGCACCAAAGAAGGATGGGGAGTGGAGGATGTGTACAGATTCCTGAGCCATAAACAAGATAACAATCAAGTATAGATTTCCCCTGCCAAGGATGTATGACCTAATGGACTATTTAAGTGGAGCTCAATACTTCACAAATATTGATCTGAAGAGTGGATATCACCAGATTTGGATTTGAGAGGGAGATGAATGGAATATTGTCTTCAAGACCAAAGAGGGTCTGTACGAGTGGTTATTCATGCCTTTTGGGATAACCAGTGCACCGAGCACATTCATGCGGCTCATGAATGAGGTACTAAAAGAATTTTTGGGAAGTTTTGTTATTGTATATTTAGATGATATTTTGATTTTTAGTAAGACAATGGATGAGCATTTGATGCATATTCAGAGAGCTTTTGAGAAGTTAAGAGAAGAGAAACTGTTGATTAATCTGAAGAAGTGTAGTTTTGTGAAGAGGGAGTTAGTGTACTTGGGGTTTGTTGTCTTAGTAGGTCTCAAGATTGACCCAGAGAAGGTGAAGGCTATTCTGGAATGGCCTACCCCAAGAACTGCTATCGAGGTGAGATTTTTCCATGGTTTGGCTAGTTTTTATAGAAATTCCATTAGAAACTTCAGTAGTATTTGTGGACCCCTGACTGAAACAATGAGGGGATAGAAAAGAATTCAGGTGGAGCACTGAAGCAGCAAAAATTTTTGAACTGTTGAAGTAGAAGGTGATAGAGCAATCTGTTCTAGCCCTCCCAGATTTCAACAAGGTGTTTCAGGTGGATTGTGATGTTAGTGGTTGTGCCATTGGAGTGTTGAGCCAAGAAGGTAAGCCCATTGCCTATTTCAGTGAAAAGTTAAATGATGCCAGGAGAAAGTATTCTGTATATGATCAGGAATTTTGTGCAATAGGTCAAGCATTAAAAAAATGGAGATATTATTTGTTGCCGAAAGAATTTGTTCTATATACTGATCATCAGTCCTTGCAGTACCTAAATAGTCAAGGAAAATTAAATCAGAGGTATATGAAATGGGTAGAGTTTTTGCAGAGTTATACCTTTGTTTTGAAACATAGGAGTGGGAAGTCAAATAGGGTTGCAGATGCCTTAAGTAGGAGGCATACATTGATGACAAAGATGCAGATTGAAGTGGTTGGGTTCAATGAACTCAAGACACTATATGCAGAAGATCCTGATTTTGCAGAGACTTGGAAAGCTTGCAAGGAACCTGTTACAGTGGACATGACAAGGTGGCTAGTTTGCATAATCTAGGATGGCATGTTATTTAAGGGAAGTCAATTGTGTATCCCGAGGAGTTTCATGAGGGAGAACCTAATAAAGGAGAAGCATAGTGGAGGAATGGCAGGAAATTTTGGTCAAGATAAGACCATTGCCATTATTAGTGAGCATTATTATTGGCCTCAGTTGTCATAGGATGTGAAGAAGTTTGTAAAAAGCTGCAGGGTATGTCAGATGGCTAAAGTAGTGAGCCAGAATACAGGCTTATATCAGCCCTTATCTATACTAGAGAGGCCATGGGAGGATATAAGTATGGACTTTATTCTTGGTTTGCCAAGGACACAATGAGGGAATGATTCAGTCTTTGTGGTGGTTGATAGGTTTTCGAAGATGGCACATTTCATTCCATGTCAGAAGACCCATGATGCAATCCACATTTGTGACTTGTTCTTCAAAGAGGTGGTGAGGCTACATGGTCTGCTAAAGAGTATTGTTTCAGATCGTGACACCAAATTTGTGGGGTACTTTTGGAGGACCTTGTGGAAGAAGCTGAAGATAGAGTTGAAGTTCAGTTCTACACACTATCCACAAATAGATGGGCAGACAGAGGTTGTTAATAGGAGTTTGGGTAACCTACTGAGATTTTGGTAGGAAATAAACCCAAGGAATGGGACTTGATCTTACCCCAAGCGAAATTTTTCTTACAATAATTTTTTCAACAGAAGCAGTGGTAGATCACCGTTCCAGATTGTGTATGGAGGTAGCCCCAGAACATCTCCAAAATTGAGGAAGATGGACCAAGAGAAGAAAATAAGTGCTGAAGCTAAAGATTTTTCAGAGCACATCAAGAATATACATGAGAAGGTACGAGAACACATTAATAAGATGAATATGCAATATAAGGCTAAGGCAGATCAGAAAAGGAGGAATAAGGAGTTTCAGATTGGCGATGAAGTAATGATCCACTTGAGGAAAGAAAGGTTTCCCGTGGGAACCTATAACAAATTAAAGATGAAGAAATTTGGTCCCTATAAGATTTTGAAGAAGCATGATTTAGGGAATGCATATGAGGTAGAGTTGCCTGATGGAATCAACAAATCTCTTGTGTTCAACATTTCAGATTTGATAGAGTATCATGAAGGTGGAATAGAGGAAGCACCAGCAATAGGGTAGTATGGCATTCCAGCACCTACTTTAGAAAGGGAGGAGATTGAAGCAATCTTGAATAGTCATGTGGGAAGGAGTACCAGAAACAGGCAATATGAAGAATATCTAATGAAATAGAGAGGAAGGCCTGTGGAAGATTCATCCTGGCTATCTAAGGCAGTGGTTGACTGGTTGGGTTTTCCTCAACCATCTAAGATATGATGAGGTCACTTCTCAAATTATCTTGGGTGTCTGATGCAGGAGCATCCAGTGGTGTAAGGGCAATCTTGCATCACCCAAAAATAGTTAAATTTCAAGTTTCTCAGTTTTTATATTTTTTTATATTTTTGGATACCCTTTTTGTCATAATAAAATTTCCAATTCACGGTTTTTATTTTCTATTCTTGGGTTGAAAGATATTGCAGTTTTAGTTTCCCATATTTGCACCTGAAAATCTTCTAAGTTAGATTTGAGGGACTTAGATTTCTCAAAACGGCCCCAAAACTTGCCAAAATTGGTGTAACAAATTTTAAGTGCGTTATTGACTTTGAGACCTTTCCAATGGTTCAAACGGTTCGCGAATCGGAGTCCCGGATCAAAAGTTATGGCCCCAGGAAGTTGGCGCACTTTCTAGAAGATACAATTGCAAATGTTCTTTTGGAATTTGAGTTTCAAGTTGTAATTTTCAGTGCCAAACTGCCTAAACTCAAATTTGAATGTTGTTTTGGCTCCAAACTAAAGAGGAGCTCTATTTATGGGTGGGTTTCTAATTTTTGGGTAGCTTTTCTAGGACAAGCTTGCATATTGCGAAAGGGTTATTCTGTAGCTTTTTGTAACTTGCATGTGTTGTAGAACTCGGGGATTTGAGATCCTCTGCATGTAAGAAGCTCCATTTTCTTAATAATAAAATTATTCTCTTGTTTGTGGGTTGTTTTCTAAGTCTTGGGCTACGCCCTCATCAAGAACCCAAAGAACACCTACACGTAATAAACTTGTCACAAAGAAAGAGAGAGAAGAAAACAAGGGTTTTGACTCTGACAATGTGCGAAAATGTATTATTAGAGAAAAAATGGATCAAGAAGTGAATACAATACAAGAGATCAATCCTTATAAAAGGAAATCAAAACCGAAAGGAAAACCTAACCCTAAGGTGAGTGCATTTAATAATTAATATTAATTATTAAATGACTAATATATGTGCATAAAGTGAAGTCTTAAGAGGAGAATAAAGTTAATTATTTACTTTACTCTAACAAATGGCATCATTGGTTGTGTTTTAGGATAGAGGTAAATATGGTGGAGGTGTATATGTGTTTGAGGGGAAAGTGAATGGAACACTTATGGGAGGTAAAGTGGTAGGATATGACATGAGATGCCACAAAGGTACAAGGATTGCTAGTGGAAATACCCAAGGTAGGAAAGATATTGCTAGTAGGTTGTATTGTTATGGTGACTTGAGGGTTGGTGTAAGTAGGAATAGGGGAAATGGCTATAGGAGGAATTTGGGTTCCTCCTTGACTTTGAGAAATTTTCGAAGTTTGAGCGCAACTAGTCATTGAGGTAAAGTTTTTTCCAAAAAATTGAGCTAAGTTATGTGCAATCTCTATTCCTTTTTCACTTTCAATCATTCATCATATGTTATCTATGGCAAGAATAACAGTGTTGGAAATGTTCTCAATACTCACCATGCTTTGTAGATGTGCCAATTCTTCATGAATTTGAATTAGGCTTGCTTGAGGAACACTAGAAACCATTGTTTCAACATTTGTCATACCACTTGAAGGTAAGGAGTTATCAACAGTATTGTCCATACCTAGTGCATTAGTGTCAACAGTATGAGTGAAAGAGCTAGATGACCCAAGATCCACAACGAGTGTGTTATTGTTGATGTGTTTTTTATGCACTTCTCAACACAGGTAATGCATGGGTGCATCACCTCTCTTGAAAGACAATCTTCCACAATCAGATTGCAGAACACTATTCCAAGGTCTCTAATGTTAGGTCTTGACAGTGCTTGGAATATCTCAATTAATTTATGTGATTTATTGGAATCACAAGGCATACTTATGGATGAGTTACAAAACATGGGAATTGGGGTCTTGAAATGGAGTTCTTAAGATGGGAAAGTTGTTGTGCGTTTGTTGTAGGTTCAAACAGCAGTCTTGAACTCCATTTTTATCATTGGATTTAGCTTTACAATGTGCAATGAACCTTTCCTAAGGTCACTATTATAAAAAAGGAAAAAGGGCGAGGGAGAGAGGAAGTTCCTAGACCTGAAACTATGAATGAACAGTTATCATGAAGGCTACTACAGTAGACAAACTCCCTAAACTGGGTTTTGTTTGGCCAAGAGAAACCTATAGTTGTACAAAACTAGTGCAATCTTCTAAGGACTGCAAATTTTCATATTACATACACACATCATGTGCATGCAGTCGAACTAAGTTGCAGCAATAAAGGAAGGAGGCTCAAACTAGCTTTGCAAAGTGATTCATCATCAATGAACTAGAAAAAAATATAAGCTGAAAATTCATCAAATACTGAAACAGCAAACACCATCACCACTTCCATTCAAGAAACTAAACACCATCACCACTTCCATTCAAGAAACTAACACCTAAACTAATAGGGAAGTTGAACCATGCATACATAAAGAGAAAATTCAAAAGGAACACCCATAAATCATGCAATGTTGCTTTCTATTGCTACAGAATGTCTTTACATCAATTCTCCAACCCTTACAAATGAGGGGCAAGCCCCTATTTATAGTTTTCCAAAACCCAAATGAATGGCTAGGATTGAATTACATCGAATGGCCCAGATTTGATTACATTAGGGCTTCACCTATCCCTCATTATCCAACAATTTTAAAATACATCATTTGTTATTTTCCCTATTTTGTCACCTAGTGCCCAGGTGCTGTAGCAGTTTTGTCATTTAGCTGATTGCCCTTTTCATAGTGGCAGAAAATGCCTGAAAGCTACCTTCTTACTTAGTGTGTTTGCAATGTTCTTCCTTGGATCAAATGAGCCCATCGATGATTGGAATCAATAGATTGGCTGCTCCTGATTCGGGCAGACAACTCCCTCATGCCCTCTTATTTGATCACCCTCTTGCATTTTTGCCACTGACTTCCTTGGCACATGCCTTCTTTTAATGCTATCTCTATTGATGGGTGCTATGAGGAAAGGTGGGCATGAAATAAATGGTGGCAAGAGCTATGTTCATTCCTTGCTCAGCTTTCTCGATGGGTCTCCCTGACGGACCCGCGGTAGGCTCCTTGAATCCTATATACATGAAACACCGTAAGTGCTTTCATACAAAAAATAAGGAAAAAGTTAGTTAAATCTTGCAAAAACCTTGTTAGATTCATCCATGCATCATCAAAAGATCATAATATTCATATTTGGAGCTCATTTGGATCATAAACATTAATGCGGGCCTAAAGGGGTGGTAGCAAACGGGGGATAGCAAACTAGAAGGGAAGTTCCCGGATCTCACAAAACATAACAAAACCAAGAGTTTTCAATTATCGCACATGGGAAAAGGGGAAGAAAGAGTGCCTAGAAAAAATTCTTTAAGATTGGACTCATTTAAAAAAAATTGGAAGCTCAAAACGGCTACAGAGAGACGGAGTTTCGGAAATGACCACGGAGGGATCGGGCTCCAAAGGCCAGGCCGTCGGAGTTCAATGAATGTTCAAAACAGCCATGGAGGGATGGAGTCCCAAAAACGGCCACAGAAAGACGAAATCCTAGAAATGGCCACAGGGGGGCTGGGCTCCGGAGGCCAGGCTGCCAGGGCTCCACGAATGTTCAAAATAGCCAAAGGGGGATGAAGCTCTGAAACCATCGAAACTTAACAGAATGTTGAAAAAACCTTTTAAGCACCTCAAACACATCCCAAATCAAAAAAATGTGGAAACCGGAGCGACGGGAGTCTACGGATGTTTCCAAATAGCCAAAGAGGAAGGAAATTCTGGAGGGAAGTTCTGAAACCATTGAAACTTAACGGAATGTTGACGAAACCTTGGCAATTCGCTTAAGCACCCCAAACACATCCTAGATCCAAAAAAGTTGCCCCCAAAGTCAAAAATGTGGAAACCGGAGCGACGGGGGTTCACAGATGTTTCCAAACAGCTAAAGAGGAAGGGAATTTCGGAGGGAAAGTTCTGAAACCATCGAAACTTAACAGAATGTTGACAAAACCTTAACAGTTCATTTAAGCACCCCAAACACATTCTAGATCCAAAAAATGTTGCCCCCAAAATCAAAAATGTGGAAACCGGAGCGACGGGGGTCCACGGATGTTTCCAAATAGTCAAAGAGGAAGGGAATTCTAGAGGGAAAGTTCTGAAACCATTGAAACTTAACAGAATGTTGACGAAACCTTGGCAGCTCATTTAAGCACCCCAAACACATCCCAAATCCAAAAAATATTGCCCCCAAAGTAAAAAATGTGGAAACCGGAGCGACGGGGGTCCACAAATGTTTCCAAATAGCCAAAGAAGGGAATTCCGAAGGGAAAGTTCTGAAACCATCGAAACTTAATAGAATGTTGACGAAACCTTGACAGTTCATTTAAGCACCCCAAACACATCCCAAATCCAAAAAAGGTTGCCCCCAAAATCAAAAATGTGGAAACCAGAGCGACAAGGGTCCACGAATGTTTCCAAATAGCCAAAGAGGAAGGGAATTCCAGAGGGAAAGTTCCAAAACCATCGAAACTTAATAGAATGTTGACAAAACCTTGGCAGTTCATTTACGCACTTCAAACACATCCCAAATCCAAAAAAGGTTGCCCCCAAAGTCAAAAATGTGGAAACTCGAGCGACATGGGTCCACGGATATTTCCAAACAACCAAAAGGGAAGGGAATTCTGGAGGGAAAGTTCTGAAACCATCAAAACTTAATGGAATGTTGACGAAACCTTGGTAGTTCATTTAAGCACCTCAAACACATCCCAAATCCAAAAAAGGTTTCCTCCAAAGTCAAAAATGTGGAAACTAGAGCGATGGGGGTCCACAAATGTTTCCAAATAGCCAAAGAGGAAGGGAATTCCAGAGGGAAAGTTCTGAAACCATTGAAACTTAATGAAATGTTGACAAAACCTTAGCAGTTCATTTAAGCACCCAAAACACATCCTAAATCCAAAAAAGGTTGCCCCCAAAGTCAAAAATGTGGAAACCAGAGCGACGGGGGTCCACAGATGTTTCCAAACAGCAAGAACAAGACAAAAGACAAAAAATGGAAGATGGACCTCATTTCTCCGCGGATTTGAATACCCCAAGTAGGTGAATTTGGGTCGGGGGATTTGATCATTTGAAGACACATGACCAATTTGGGCTTGGAAATAAGGCACACAAAACAAGACAAGAGCAAAGCAGCCTGTCGGGAGCGAAAGAAAAAAAAAGAGGGGGTCCCTGCCTACGGCGGGGTGTGTGTGCAAAACATGCACAATAGTCATCATGGGATGACATGAGTCTCAAAATATGTCTCACTATTGTATTACCAATAGGAATCCAAGTTGTAAAGCTCATAAAATGGTCAATCTAATGTAGAGACAAAGGTTCTCAACATCCAACCTAGTTCATAAAATAGAATACTCTTTTTTTTAGGCAATTTCAACTATTCATTCTTGAGAAATAAGGCTCCAAAGAGGCCAATATAACAAAGCATGTACCCTCAAATCAACTCCAAAACCACAAATAACTAGAGGGAGCATCGAATTAACTCATAAAACTATCAACTCAATCATCTTTCTCAAGAAAAATCATCTATTAAAGCAGCAAATACAAAAACCCATATTCAAGGCTTGAACAAAGCTCCATTCAATGAGGGTTTGTAGAAAGTATGTTTTCTAAACCTCATACCAACTTGTCACACCTTCAATCATACTAGAATGTTTCTGCAAAAACTCAAACAATCATTAAAAATTGCTTCCCCAAAAGATTTCACACTTTTGCATCCTTGAACCTCTCAAATTCACCAAAAACATGCAATTTTAACAACTAGGGTAGCCTAGGGCATCACCAAAAACATAGAAAAAATTATTCAAATTCTCCGAAACCTTGGATATAGTAAGAACACCTCAAAATGAATCTTTCCACAAATTTTTAGAATTTTCCACTATACAAATTAGAAGAAATCGCATTTTTTTGTATGCAACCCCAAAAACCCTATGTTCAGAATAATTTTTAGGAAATGACTTGTTTGACCCATTAAATGGCATTATAAAAATTACTGGTAAAAATAAATTTTGTCCACCACATCAAGATATTTCCATATATTAAAGTTTTGGGTCCTTACCATTCTGTAATTGTTCGTACTAACATGTTTTCTAATTGCAATTTCTGAAAAACATTTTCTGAACTGCCTGCCTACACAAAAATCATCATAACTTTCTTATTACTCAATGAAAATGAGTTATAATTGAACCAATGGAAATATTATTCAATAACCTACACCATAAAACTAATTTTACAAATTTTTCAGGTTGTACTAAGTCGTACAAGGCCTGGAAACAAGGAAAAAACTGTTAAAACTTCAAAACAGGGTATTGAAATTGACAAAATTGATTCCAATTTACATTGCTTTCCTTTGGCTCACTTCTCCAAGGCTTAAATATATTTTTACAACATAAATAATGACTTACCCTTCATTTTCAACTAATTAAGTACCCTTTACAACCAATTGACCCTTCATATTCTTGCTTTTGTTCACATTTTGCACTTTTGCAATTTTACATGTTTTGCAACTTTTGCAACAAAATGACTCAACCAACCCCTTAGTGACTTTAAGTATATTAAAATATAACCACCCAAGACCTTTTACAATTCTTTTACATACATTTTACATTCAAAGATTCAATTTTTTCAAATTTAGCCTTTTGAAGGCATAGGTGCTCCTGCACCACAATCAAGGATAATGAATGTGAGATAAATGCAATGATCAAAAGATAAATGATATTCTTTAATTCCAACTCTTATGTTTACAAATGAACTTGAAATGAAACAAATTTAAAAAAAAAATCTAATGATAGTAGTTCTATAAACTAAAACAGTAATCTAAAGACATCAACCAGAAGCACAAATGCCAATATTTTAATGTTGTAAAATGTAAATTTAAACCTAATTAGGGACTAATATGTCCAGGCGAGTGTATGAGTCCGAATTAGGGTTTTGATAACTTTTCAAACACTGAAAAATAGAGAGCACAAAATACCCAAAAAAATTCAAAAAAGCCCTGTATAGGGACTAATACACCCAGGTGGGCGAATCAGTCCCAAATTAGGGTTTTTAAGCCTAAATCAACAAATTTTGAGTTGATTTTAATATTTCTAGGTTGTATGCTTAATTAACTATTTGCAATTATAGATTTCCAATGAAATTGAATGATGCAAAATGTAAAAATCCAACCTATATGCACTTCTCACTAATGCAATATTTAGAAGCCCTAAATGTAATTCAACTAATGCAAACCTTATGAAAATTTAATGCAACCTACATCTGGGAATATAATGTTCTCCAACTCAAAAATTCAAGGGTCCAAAGGTTGGGCTCACCAAAATGAACAAAAGGGAAATAGGGTTCCACCTTTTGGGAGATGGAATTGAACCTATTTCACACTTTAATTCATTAGGAAACTAGATAACTCAACCAAGTCTTGATTGTGGGATGGCTAATGGATTTGTTCATGTAATTAGATGGGGATTCACCATTAAACCATGCCTCAAAAGGGAGAAATGCAAACACTCATGAAAACTCACTATGAAACCTAGAAAATTGAAAGCATGAAATCAAACTGATAAACTAAAATTAATAGAAAAGAACCTAGATGAATGGAGATGCCAAGACAAGATTTGTAAACCCTGAAAAAAATTGTTAGGGTTTGCATCGGGACTAATATGTTAGGTAGGGAATACGAGTCCTACTTTAGGGTTTTTAGGGAAGGATATAGAATTATTTTCTCAACTTTCAAGATCTGTTGAATGGTTATCAAAACTATCTTGGGACTAATATGCTAGGTTGGGCGGTTTAGTCCATCTACAGGTTTTTCTGAGTATCTTTCTAATTCCTTTGAATCCAAATCTAAAACCATTGAATGTTGTCAAAAGGCTATGTCAAGGACTAAATCATCAAGCTGGATGAATGAGTCCAGTTGACATAAATCTACAAAACACACATCATAAGAGAGAGAAAACTATTGTTTTGTTAGAGGATGAGGTTTTCCTTGTTCAAACCTTGTTTTGGTAATTAAACCTTGAAATGAAATGAAATAACATGAAAGAATGATCAATGAAGAAATGCAATGTTGCAACTCACCAAACCCTTGAAATGAAGGTTGCAAACTTGTGTGAAATGGATAGCATGAATGTGGATCTTGACTCATGATTGAATGCTTAAATATTTGTCTTGAATGCTTGCTTGAATCATGAAACCTACATCACAAATGTTAGCCCACAAACACACATGATGCATGAAGACTTTGACATGATGCTCGAATATTGAATGTAGCTCCAAATGCTTAATGATTTTCTCTTGAATGCTCTTGTAAACTCTTGCATGAATACTTGAAGGCTTTTAGATTTCTTGCTAGGAAAAGCTTAAAGAAATGGCCTTGTATTTATACTTATTTATGATTAATTTATTTAAATTACAACACTAGACGCTAACATTTAGAAATTGAAACTAAGGATGATAAAATACTACCAAGAATTTGAATTAAAATAGGTCCTAGGTTAAAGCAAGACTAATACATCCAGTTGGGCATATGAGTCTTAGAGGCTTAAAATTGACACATAATTCAAGAAGCGTTATGTTTAATGTGACATTTTAAATTATGGCCTAAGACCTAGGGAGGACCCATACAACCAAATGGGTGTATGGGTCCCAAATCCCTAAATCTAAAACTCGTAGCCAAAAATATTAAATTATTATTTTCCATTTATTACATGTCGGGATTATCCTTAGAAAAATGAATTTAACTAGGCTTGTGGATGCAAAATTGGACCAATTAAGGTATAAATAAGCTAATCTTTAATAGGGAGGACCCAAATAAGTGTAAAAATGTAAAGGGATACATTTTTATACACTACAATATCTTCCATAATAGGATAGTTTATAAAAGAGAAGCTTTGAACATTTCCATGATTCTCAATGGGTGTATCTTCTAACACCAAAATACCTTTGTCAGAAATAGGAGAGGTACTGGGAGAAGAGAAACTATGATTATCATGATTGTCTATGCTTACATATTATTCTATCGCATCATTCCCACAAATAGGAGAGATGTGAGGGGGTGTGGAATTAAGGAATGTATCAAAATTTTCACTCTCTTGCACAAAGAGACCCTTATAAATAGGAAAAATATTAGAGGGATGACTAACATGCTTGTTGATGATCTTTTTATTGGCATACTTGGATAGGAAATATACTGACATTGTGAGTGAAAAGTAATCTATTTAACTTATGCAATGCTTCAAGATGTAAACAATTATCTAACATATTTGATGATTTTCACTACTAAAATGAGTTTGGAATTATTTTAAAAATGACTACACTAAATGGATGTTTAGACCTAGATGTATAAAACAAGAATTTTTGAAACTTTCCAACCTAATACTATAGGTTACTAGCAGACCTAGGAAGTACAAAAAACCACTAAAAACTCAAAAAATGTTGGTTTTTTTAGGCCTCCAAGGACTCATTCGCCCAGGGGTGAATGGGTCCTAGTACAAGGTTTTTTAAAATTAAAAAATGTAATTTCTAAGTGATTAGATGTGTTCTCTTTTTCAAGTCTTAGATTGGTATTTTTGTAACATATTTTTTTGAAATTTGATGTATAAATGCAAGTGCAATGAAGGACAAATGATGAACTATATGAGAATTTTTGAAATGTAATTTTGACTCAATTTTTGAATTGAAGGATGAAAAGTAGACTAATATGCAAGCACTATGCAAAATTAATGAAATATGCATGCAAATTTGATGTAGGAGCATCCCATGTTTCAAGTGTTTTGGAGATTATAGCACAAAGTTATCACTAATAGAATATCAGTTGTATTTGGACAAAGAGCATTCACAAACTAGTCTTGGCTTTTCAAGTGTGTGGACCTATCTCATGACTTGATGAGCTCAAGAAACCATTTCATAAGGATGCACGTTCATCAAGGAACCTTAGTTCTAATCCGCATTGTGCCTGTCTAAGGATCAAATGAAAATCATATTTTTTGGCTAACCTTTCACATGTTTCATCAACTTTGGGGTTTGGCACATCTCAAGGCCAACATAGACCTTTTATGGAGCTGGAAATTAGTATATATATGCATTGTGTAGCTGCATTAGGAAATCAATCAAGTTTAAGGATATAAGTGATAGATAAGGGCTTTGACCCACATTCTATTTCTAGGCTTAACACCATATCTTTTTGTAATCTATAAGTTGGAAGGAAAGGCATGTTGCCAGTGAATAATTGATCATTATCTATATTTCCATGTCTGATTATTGTTCCAATTCTTTGAGTTTTGGTTTCATTTACTCTTGTTGCAAGGTTGGATAGTCCTAGTTCTAGGCCCTCTATCCTTGACTACACCAAGTGATATCAAAGCAAAGTTATTAACCCTTGGGAGATCAAAGTGAAGTTGTGGACCTTGGAAGAGGAGAGCGAAGTTGAGCGAAGGCGATCCATAAGATCTTTGTGTGGAAAAATCATCAATTGTGAGGTATTTATGACCCTATAGCCATACCACTGACTTGAGGTAGTTGCACCAGATCCTAGGAAGAGATGTCCCCAAGGAGAATTCATACTACTTTTAATGTTGCTGGAAATATGGATGAGATGATGGAAATGATGCCAACAATGAAGGTGAGATTGGATGTTGTTGAAGAAGACAAAAGAAAAGGCTTAAACCCTAGACCTAATGATGAAAGTGATGATGATGAATTTCAAGCTGCAGATTGACCTGAAGAAACCTTCGAAGAGGAAGAACTAGATCAAATGAAAATGTTGAAGGCTATTTCAAAAATAGGAAAGTGACCTAGAATGGAGATTGTGAACTACACCAGTAACTTAAATCTAAAGGATTTGATTGATTGGATAAAGAAAATTGAAGAATACTTTGAATATGAAGAAATTGAAGATTCAAAGAGGGTGAGATTTGTGAAGACTAAGCTTAAAGGACATGCTGCAATATGGTGGAAGGAAGTTAAATTGGAGAGAAACAAAAAGGGTAAAGAGAAGATCGTGAAATGGGATAGAATGGTGACAAAATTGAAGAACTAGTTTATACCTATGGACTATGAGTTGGAGGTGCTAAATATTTTACAAAACATAAGACAGAAAGAAAATACTATGAAATAATACACTGAGGAATTCCATGAGATCATCATTAGGACTAGACATAGTGAAGCAATCAAGGAAAAAGTGACAAGATATATCAATGGGTTGAGGATGAACATTTCAAAAGATTTGAGTCTGGTGAGGATGAATTCAGTAGAGGAAGCATATTAGTTTTCATTAAAGGTGGAGGAAAATCTTAAAAAAATACATGAACAAAGGTAGAGAGGAAGGTCACATTCCAAAGGAGAAAAACAATATGTGGAGAAAAAAAAGGACAAAGATTCATACTGCAAGGAAGAGAAGGATTCTAATTCATACCAGAGAAGAAGAGATGACATAAATTCTTACTACCACAATAGAGGAGGCTACAATTCTTACCACAATGATCGATACAGGAGGGATGAGAATGGATATGGCAAAAGAAATTTTAGAGGAACCTATTTCAAGTGTGAAGGTGAAGGACATGGAGCATTTGAGTGTCGACAAGAAAGTAAGAAGAATGAAAACCATGCAAGAACCAGTGAAATCATTGAGTTCTAGAGGAAGTCCTGAGAAGGGAGAGTCATTATTCATGAGGAGAGTACTGTTCCAAGAGAAAGAAGTACCTAAGGAAGCATCGTAGAGGAAAATTTTGTTTTGGACAAGATGCAAAGTAGCAGGTAAGTGTTGCAAAGTTATCATTAATAGTGGTAGCATGGATAACCTAGTTTCTTAGGAAATAGTGAAAAAGTTGATTTTGGAAAGAAGGAAACATCTGAAACCTTATAGGATAGCTTGGATTTAAGATGAGCACAAGATACTAGTGAGTGAACAATGTCTAGTGAAATTCAAAATAGGATCATATCATGATGAAGTATTGTGTGATATCATGTCAATCGATGTATGTCATATGTTGTTGGGTAGACCTTGGTAGTATGATAAGAAAGCTATACATGATGGGAGAAAGAATACTTATACCATAACGTCTAATGGAAAGATAATCACCTTGACACCTTTGGAAGATGAACCTGAAAGTGAAGTATGTGGAACAAATAGAATCAATTTGGTATATGGAAGGAAATTTTTGGATGTATTGAGATATAATAACATGTATTTTTATTTGATTCCAAGGAGGTGTGGAGACCTAGAGGTAGGGAGGATCACAAGAGAAGAAGAATCATCAAAGAAGGAAGTCACTAAACTAATAACAAAGAACCAAGATCTTGTATCATAGAATGTGCTTGATGGATTACCACCAATCTAGACTATTATTCATCATATGGATCTTATTCCAAGAGATAGTTTTTTGAACAAAGTTGCACACCAGATGACACTAGCAGAGAATGTGGAGCTAAATAGACAAATACAAGAATTGTTGAAGGAAGGATTGATCAGAGAGAGTATGAGCCCATGTGTCGTACCATCTGTACTTGCACCTAAGAAATATGGAGAATGGAGGATGTTTATAGATTCAAGAGCTATTAATAAGATAACAGTGAAGTATAGATTCCCATTTCCTAGGATGGATGACATCATGGAAAGCCTGAGTGGAGCAAAGTATTTCACCAAGATAGATCTAAAGAGTGGATACCACTAGATCAAGATTAGAGAGGGAGATGAATGGAAGACTGATTTCAAGAAAAATGAAGGATTTTATGAGTAGTTGGTCATTCCATTTGGACTAACTAATGCACCTAGTACATTTATGAGGCTGATGAATGAGGTCTTGAAGAATCTCTTGGGAAAGTTTGTCATTGTTTATCTGGATGAAATTTTGATTTTTTGTAAGACTAAGGAAGAACATTTGGAGCACATCAAACAAGTATTTTAGAGACTAAGGTATGTGAACTTATTGATAAACATCAAGAAGTGTAGTTTCATGAAGAAAGAACTAGTGTACTTGGAATTTGTGATATGTGTGTGTTGTGCAGTTTTTGCACACACGCCCCACTTGGAGTGGGGACCCTTTTTTTTTTAAGGTCTTGACATGTTGGTCTAGTTAGCTTTGACCTTGCCCTGAGGTTTGAATTGACTAAAATGGAGTTTTAAGCAAAATTCGGGTTTTCACCTAACTCTGGGATTTTCCAGCTCCGGCGGATTTTCCCGGGCCCTGGTTCTTTGTCCGTTTCTGGCTGGATTCTCTGAATCTGGGTTTCTGCATGACCCTGGATTTTCCGGTTCTGGCGGATTTTCCTGGTCTGCACCAAAATCCCGAACATCGTTATATTCCTGGTTTCTACATTTCTGCAAAATTTATGTCCATCCGAATTTTCGTGTATTTTGAGATTTTCCAAAATTCCATCCTGGGCTCGGGTTTTCGGACTTGTCAGACGCGTCTTGTTGTTCATTAATGACCAAGGTACCTTTGCTCAGATGCATATATGGGCAGATCTAGAGCATTTTAAACATCATTCTGATTTCATTGTTCACCTTGCTTGCTGCTCTGGCAATTAAGTGTTTTTATTCGAGCTTTGAGCATTGATCCTATGCTGCTTGCGTGTGGATTGTTGGGCGTTGGTGTCTAGATTTGGTTGCTAAGGATGTGTTTTCTTCATGATTGCTTCTTCGACCCCGAGTTTCAATTGAATCAGTCCATGGTATGTTGTCGATGGCCCCTTTTATTTGCTTGCGTGATGATTGAGTGTTTAAATGCTAAATAATTGTCATTTCAGGTCGGCCTTTGCTTGGTCACGATTTTATATTTGTAGAACTTGGGTTCGACTTTTCCCTTCATCAATTTTTATCATCCTCTTTGTGTGCATTTTGTTTATCAATTTAGAGTTGGATGGGTTTTTCGTAGCCTTGGCTGAATAGGGCTAGTCCCTAAGTGTGTCGTTCGCCACACTCTGGGACGATTAGGGTTTTGGTTCATCTTGCCCAAATTGGCCAACTTCCTGTAGGGTTGTTGCTATTTTATGATGTATATTTGACCCAGCCTACTCGTACCTTGGAGAGATCCTTGTGTCCATTGGTTAATCACCCAAATGATAATTTTCTTTGAAATCATGAGCTGACCCGGGCTTTAATGGTGGAGGTCTAGTTATTGGAATTAGGGCATCGCCATTTCACCATGTGGACTCGTCATTTGAGAACTTTGGGAGTTTGGGATTATGTGCAACTTGAATTTTGTTGATTTGCGTCAGTTTTGAGACCATTAGAACTCAGGTAGAAAAGATTGCGTGATCATTTAATCGCCAGTTTGCGGGTCTCCCTTCGTTGGGTTCCCGTGGTGTCCGTGAAAGTTCTGCGCACCCGGATTTTCCCGGTTTAGGCTTATTCCACGAACTGGGGTAATTTCCGAAACATTTCTAGCTATCCACGAAAATCTGTCCCATCCAAATTTTTCCGGTTTTCCTGTCTGGCCTTATCCTTTTTGATTTTTTGAAGATAGGACTAATGGAGTGAATGCCAATCGCTTAAATTCTTGTTGCTAACAAGTAAATTTCATGATAATCTAATGATTTTTGGGCTGTACTAACGATTTATGTGACTTATGATGACTTGGCAACAGGAATCCATCTGGGTCGGATTTCTCAAAAATTCTGCCCCGACTGGATTTTCTCGATTTACATGGTTTTCCCGGACTGCTTCATTTCTCCGGATTCTCAAAGATTAGAAGTTTGCGGTGGATTTTGATTGCTTTATATGATTTTAGGCTAATTTTTGGGTTGGAATATGTATAATAATTGAATACTAATGATGTCTTTTGTGAGTACAGGCCGAATCAAGCAAGGCTGCTGTCAGAAAATCTAAGGGTGGCACGGAGGGGTCCTCCATTTCTGAGGCAGAGAGACTAAGATTGGATATGAAGAGTCAGCTTCCTGAGAGCAGGGTGTCTTCTGTATGGGCCGAGGTGTCTGATACCAATGTTGGGGCTTGGAGATATGAAGAATTTAAGCAGAGGACAGCTCAAAAGGATCTGTCCACCCTAAGGAATGGAATGATGAAGTCTGGGCTAGTGCATGTGGCTGGGTTTCCTCCAGCAATTCAATGTTATGAGCTGATTCTGGAATGTGCTCGACAGTATGATTTTGATACACGAAGGGTGGTTAGCACTGAGGGGAGAGTTTTGGCTAACTTCAGTCCTGTTTCCATTTCCCAGGCCTTCGACATGCCGAACTTGTCTTCTGTGTGTGCTCTGAACATAGACACAGCTAAAACATACTATGAGAGTGAGCCAGCCAAAGCTCAACAGATGATCAACTCATGGTTGGAGAAACCAAAATCCCATCACTCTAAACTACCCAAGCAACTGCACAGGGTTAAATTCAGGTCAGATATCTATGATGCTATAACATTTCTGAGCAGGGTAGCTAGTTTGAAGACCGCCGGGGTGTTAGAAAGCTGGATGGTGTATGTGATTAGCAAGATTGAACATGGCACCAATTACCATTGGGTAGGACTTATTAGTTCTGAGATTGACAAACAGTTAAGGAACATCCTAGAGACTATGAAATTCACCATGTCCTCGTATGTGCTGTATGTATTAGCTAGATTCTACCCATACAGGGGTCTGAATCCTTGAGGGACATTTGGACAAGACATAATTTATGAGATCTACCTGAAGTTGCATCTAGGACACAAAGACTACCAGAGAGCCAATGATGCATTCACGATGCATATCACCAGGATGCTCCAGAATGCTGAGCATATGAGATTATCAGATGGAGCCAAAGGGCTGATAAAGAATTATGGCACCTGGTTCATCCAATTTCCCACCTTCACCTACCTTAGAATTGATGGATGCCTGGTCACTCCATATAGGTTACATCAGTATCCTACTGATCACATTGTTTTGTTGGAGATTGTGAGGTAGATTGGTGAGTTTGATGCCATTGTGAAGAAAGAAAAGCATAAGACGGGCTTCGGTGGAGATTTTCCTCCTGGGATTGGTGTGGCAGAAGTGTGTCCTTCCATCCAGTCAGCACATACTGCAGGGGAGGAGTTGGCAGCGTATGGTTTCTCCTTCCATTCCAAGAGGATGAACTTCGATATCACAGGAGAGGCACAGAAGAAGGCCACTAGGGAGTACTGGCATAAAAGTGACCTAGAGGACTATTGGGCCAACATCAAGGATGATTTTGAAGCAAGGAAAAAGAGGTATTCTAGGTTCCCTGTCGATGCAATTAGACAGTATAATGTTAAGTTGATCCCAGACCAACTAGAAGATGATGGAAATCTGGTACAAGATCATGCCTATGAAGCTGTGAAAGACAAGTCGATCGAAGACATTAGCTGGAATGAGGATGAGGTCACAGAGTTAGAAGACCTAATGGCCTCGGTTACGAAATTCACCTCCTCTTGGTTGAAGCATAAGATTTGGGAGTTAGAGAACGAGAAGGTAGCCTGTACCTTCAATTTGATGGGAGACCTCAATCCCATGTCCACTTCAGAGGAATCCGGGGTAGATGACCCCAAAGGGAAAACTGCAAAGAGCTCTCATTTCAAGATAAAGATCAGAGGTCCCAAGGAAAGTGAGCCTGAACCAAAGAGGAGGCCAAAAGGGAAGAGGAGATGGAAGACTTTGACAATTAGTAAGTCCTCTAATGAGGAAGGGTCGGAAAAAGTAGAAGAGGAGGATGCTCCTCCACCACCGAAGAAGACAAGAACCTCCAGAACTTCAAGGAAGAAGGGTCAAGTTGCCTCAAAAGATGATCCCCCTATTGTGGACGTGGAGAGTTCAGGAGGAGAAACGACAAAAGTTTACATGAGGAGATCTAGGACTCCCTCTCCGAAGGACACTGTGCGAAAGGCAGATCCTCTGCCAAAATTGCCAACTGCAGAACCATCCAAGGCTGCTTCTCCTCCACCAAGTGCACTTGGACAGGAAATTCCGGAGAAGCATGAAACTAGCAGAGAGGCCGAGCCATTCGAGGAAGGGACACTCTTTGGTGAGGCAGCTGAGCTCGAAGTAGAAGGAGAGGAAACGCATACTTCTCCTCTAGTGATGTATGAGGATTCTCCGGAGAATGGCAGAGGTAACGGATCCCCTAAGCAGAAAGAAGACATCCTTGTTAAAACCCCATCACCGGTGCAACCAGAGGTGGATCTTGAAGAAATTGATCAAGGTGATCAGCTCCCTGAGAAAGAGGAGGATAAAGTAACTGCAAAGGAAGAAGAGAAAATGACAGAACAACTGGAAGAAATAAGAACAGAAGAAATCCAGGTGGAGCCTGCAGCCCTGGACTGGCTTAAGAAGGAGATTCCGAGAAAGAAACAGGTAGTAGTTGAAGACACTCCCTTGGATTGGGATGAGATGCTATCCAAAATCAGCAAGGGGAAGAAAATGAAGGTAGCTAAGGTGGTCTCAAGGGTGGAAAGAGATGAAACAAACAACAGGGTTATCCATATCGCCACCCCTACTACAGATAAGACTAGGGAGGAGGTCACTGGCCAAGACTACAGTGTGCAGACTATCAACCTTGGACCGACATCCATGGAGTAGGACATAGAGGAGTATGAAGGGTCCAGTGCAGTGATCATTGGTTGGTTGAGGAAGGAGACCCAGACCAAGCATGAGTTGAAGAAAGAGAATGAAAGACTAAGGAAATGCTTGGAGGAGGTGATGAAACCCCTGTAGTCTCTCCACCCTTCTTCTTCGGCTACTCCTGGTTTTTTACCTAAGGAAACAATCTCTGGGATTGAAAAGATGAAGGCCTCGGCTCAAATTGCAATAGATTGGCTGATGAATGTGCAAGTAAAGGGAGATGATACCATTAAGGAAATCCTATCCGTTGGAAAGGATGCAGCCAGGGCTAAAGAATTGTTGGAGCATGTGCTGTCCCAGGACAAGGAGAACATGGATCTCTTGCTACAGAAGTCTAGGGTCATCATGGGACATGGTAAAGAAAAATTAGCTACGGATGGAATTCTTCCTTCTTCCAGGTTGGATGAACCCTGGGAATGGTTTGAGGCTCTACAGATTAGACAGAAGGCTATAAAGAAGATCCAGAAATGAAAGAAATTAATTGATGGTGATCTTACTGCAGTGTATGATGAATGCATTGCCTTCTTTGAGGTGATGACTAGAAGGAGAAAGATTGCTCCATAATATCTAAGTTTGGAATAGCTGAAAGAGTTGTGGCATGAAGTTTATGCCCTAGATTCTGAGAGTGTTCCACCAGCTTGATGATGCAGCTACATACCTTGCAATAATGGATATATATCTAGCCAGCAAGGAGGATTGGGACAAGATTGTTGAACAGTCAAAAGATGAAATTGACTCCATTAAATGTCGGCTTAGGGTATTACCTTTGCCACCTGTCACTGAGCTGGATGGAGCGTTCTTGAGGGTCCAGGGGTCATCGGTTCAGAGAAAGGATAAGGTAAGTGGCAGTTAATTCCTATTTTGAGATTTGTGCTTCCCTATTATCATAGGGCATGCATTGGACTGGACTGCATTCAGGATTGTGTCAAGGCCGACCTTGATGGTGAATGGCATTTAATGTGTGCCTTAGTTTGACTCTTCCTTGGCCGACTTGTTTTGGTGGGTTTTTCTTATTTTGTAAATGTTTGGCTGGGCCGACATACCTTGAGATTTGCTATAAAGGGAATTCTTGCCTCATTGTAAAGGGTTAGCTAGAAAAGTAGTAGAGATAAGTAAGAGCAGAAAGAGCTAGAGCATTTTTTGTAGTAGAAGTATTAATTAATTTCTTGAAGCAAGTATTGTAATCAGAACAGTTGAATTGTTGCAGCATTGTGGTGATCTAATACAATAGATGCAATTGTGATTTATCTGGTGAAATCTCGTGTTATTTTATCTTGCATGGTTCTTATTGTTCTATCTTTTCAAAATTGCTTGAAGATTTAGGGTTTAGTGTTCAGAATTAGATTAGTTTTAGTTTGATGAATGATGTTTATGATTTCATATTTGGAATGTTTGTAGCTATTTCTGGTCTATACTCCCAATAACTATCTTATTGTAGTAGGCTGGTGAAGTCAACCTAGACCATACATTTAATGTGCTTAAGTTCGATTGTAGATGAATGTCTATGATTTGAAAATCTGTATACCTTAGAAGATTGCACCATTCTTGTAAGATTGCATTGTGGGTTGATCAAGAATTGGTTATTTGAGATAGGTCCATTCCAGATATATGTCACTTACATTGTTCATTCTAGGAATAGTATAGATTTTATCAAATCCCTACACCCTTATCTTTTGCTATTTCTTTATTATCTGGTTAGATTTAGGATTTAAGATCATCAAATTGCAAGATCTGATAAGTGGAAAGATATAGTTTACTTGTAGTAAGGTCCGATTGTGATTACCAGCATTTTCACATAATTATCTGAGTTGTTTATGCATTGTTATGACCTAACACCTGAGAGACCTTGGGGTGATTTTCAGTAATTTATTGTTGAAGATTACCTTTCAAGAGAGATAGGATATTGTATTCTGTCTAAGTTTTTGCTGTGCAGAAAACACCACCAAAAGATTGACGCTAGAAGGAGGGCCTGAATGAGCACACTGGATCATTTCTTGAACACCATCTCTCCAGAGATATATAGGAGGAATACCAGATCTACCATAGGAGAAGAGGACTTACAAGAATTGCAGTTCCCCACTAGGTTAAGAAGGACTCGAGAAAGGGGAGAATCATCATCACCCATCCCTTCACCAGTATCATCCGCATCTTCACATCCTAAGGTTGAGGCTATACCCATCCCTGAGGCCATTCTCGTTCAATAGCCCCATCCTGTCATTAACCAACCACAACCACCACCCCCACTTTTACCCATGGATTTCCTAACTAATAATCCATCTCCCTTATTCTTCCAGGCATATAATGTAATGCCCAAAAACCCTGAACACTTCTGCTCAAATTTTCATGTTAATGACTCAAATAGGACTGCAGAAGAACATATAAGGATCTTCCAAACCTGTCTCAAGGATAGAGGGATTGTCCATGAGGATGTTGCCTGTAGGTTGTTCCCTTATTCACTAGGAGAAGAGGCTTTTTATTGGTACAATCACCTCCCTTCTGGCTCAATTTTAAATTGGAATGATCTTGAAATTGCCTTTTTACAGAAGTTCAAAATACCCATCAGTGCCAATGAATTGTATTTACAATTCACTAGGGTCAAAAAAGAGGTCAATGAACCCATATCCAGTTTCAACAAGTTTCACCGCGCATACACCAGACTTCAAGATCCTTATGTTTTGGATGACAATACTGCCCTTGGAATCTATTATGAAGCTCTAGATAGCCTGACAACAACCTTCCTGAAATGGAGACCCAATCCTCCAGGTACCCTAACTGATGCTTATACAGAGGCTGTTAAGCTCAGCACAGATCTGAGGCAACATATAACTAGACCATTGCCTTCTTTGGGACCAGTTGCACACCCTAATCAGGTTCAAGCAGTAAATCAGGCACTCACCAACCATACTCCAATCATGAATCCAGTACCTTAGTTACCATTGGTGCCACATCATGGTCTTCCCATGAGCCAGGTTTCTCCTATGATGAATTTTCCCCAGCAGCAAGTTAATCAGCCTATGTATCAGTTACAACCAAATAGTTTCCCTGCTTATTTGCAAAATTTTGAGGTATTGCATCAGTCTATGGGATCTAATACAATGTCTGTCCCTCCTCAGAGTAACCCAAGCCAGCTTCCTTATCGAGATCCAAATAGGGAGAGGATTGATGAAATGGCTGAACAGATAAAGAAGTTGAATCTGGAGGTGACCTACTTAAGGAATCAAAATAGTCAACTGCAGGCTGCCCAGAAGAGTATGCAATCCAATCAGAACAAAGAATTTTCACAAGGGAAAAATTTTGACAGAGGACATCGTAATGATAGAGGATTCCATAATGACAGAGGATACAATTAGGATAGGGGTTACAACAATGATAGAGGCTATAATAATGATAGGAGACAGAACTTTGATAGAGGTCAAGGTAATGGATCTGGATTTGATAAGAGGCAATCACAAGGGCAAAGTAGGACTTGGAATACAGGCCCTAATAATGGAGGAGTCCCCACCCCATTGGATCAACTAGCTAATCAAGTAGTCAACCAATCTACAAATTAGCCAGTCAGTCATGACAAGCCTCCCAGTGGTGTATATCTAGCTGAAGCAGCCTTATCAGGATGGTGTAGGCTCCATAAGACAAGTCAGCATTTAGAATTAGAGTGTCCAAAATTCCAAACTGCTACCTCTATTTTCCAATATGAGGTAGAGAATAATGCAAATGGGCAGGAGATTGTTCCCTCTAGTCCTTATGATGCTCTTGTGCTGGTTTTGAACCACACTCCTTTCCCTGCTAGTAAGGAGAATGTACCTGAAGAGGAATTTGACTCTCAAGAAGAAAGGGAAGATCAGGTATGCAATGGAGATGAGGTTGCTCGATTGTTCAATGAAGAATAAATGAATGATAATGGTCCCCTCGATCAGGAAGAAAATTATGTTGAAGAAGTACAAATGTTCTAGAGACAGGGATTGAGAGATATGCCTCATAGGCGTCCCCAGGCTGGAGGACCTTTCACCACTTCCATTCCTCCTAACAACTTCAGTACTCCCCCAGATCCTAATGCTAGCAATAATCCATCTTTTCCACATGTTTCCAAGCAGTATCTTTCCAAGGAAAGATAGACTCAAACTGACTCACAAAAGGAAAATGTTGTTCAAACAAGCAAGGACAAGGTGGAGGAACCTTCTGAGGACATCTTCACCGATATGAGCGAGGAGCAGATGGCCTCATATGTTGCTGAGGAGTTCAAGAAATTAAAGGTAAATCTTTCAGCATTTGAGCTATTAAGGTTTTCTGCAATTAGGAAGGTTGTTTTAGGTACCTATGATGCACATTCCAAGCCTTCTGGAGAAAATATCAGCCAAACCTCCAGTTCTCAGCCTATGAGCACACAAAATCAAACCCAAAATAGGACTAACATGCCCCCTAGAGATAAAGGAAAAGAAAAGGATAAAAATCAAGTGGCTCAGGTAGACACTCAGCCCACTTTGTTTCAAGGGAAGACAGAAACTCCACCATTCCTGATCTCTGTCTGTATATTTGGTAAGAATCTGCATAATTGCTTATTAGATTCTGGTGCTTCCACCAATGTGATGTCTTTTGGAGTGTGTAGAGCTTTAGGAATTACACCTGCTAACTCTCAGAAGAAGGTGACTCAGTTGGATAGAACTGAGGTAAATGTGGTGGGAGAACTAAACATGATTCACATGCAGATAGCTTCAGATCCAAGAATTCAACAGGTTATCAATATTCAAGTAGCTGATATTCCTGATGCATACGGTTTGATCCTAGGAAGGGATTTTACTAAGGCTTTGAATGGTTATGTGTCTATTGATCATTCTCATATGTGGCTTCCATGGAAAGGAGTGCCCAATTAGATCAGAATTGAGAGAAAGCCAAGAATGAAGTATATGATTATAGAATACCAAAAGACTTCAACAGAGATTCTGGTATCAGAAGTTGGAATGGGAAATTACTTGTTATCAACTCAGTATGAGGAGTCAGACTCAGAGGAGGTATTGATGCTACATACAATGCCCATTGATCATGGAACAGAACTCAGCCCTGCTACCATTTTGATAGAATCAGTTGAGGAAGGAAAAGAACCTGAAGACAATCGGATTAGTCTCTTGGACAGTTTTTAGGAATTCATCAAGCGGTGTGCTAAAAATCAAATTCACCTAGGTAGAAGGGCAAGCTTTGAAGAATTACTCTTACCTAATTGGTGTAGAGTTCATAATGCTTCTCATTCAGAGTTGGAGTGTTGTTTATGCCAAACAGCAGTAGAACAAGTACAGAAATGCATGAATCCAATCATGGCAGCTCAAATAGATATACAAGATCCTCAGAAAGACTGTCAAGAAAGGAAGTTCGTGTCATCTGAAAAGCCACTCAGCAATATTAAGCCAAAGGATGTGATGAAGAATATTGCAGCTACTGAGTGTTGGACACTTAGATTTGATGGATCCAAGTCCAAGCACGAAGTTGGGGCAGGGTTTGAACTGATCAGCCCAAAAGGTAAGAATTTCTTTGCAGCCCATAGGCTCCAATTCTATTGCACCAATAATATAGCAGAGTATGAAGCACTAATTCATGGACTTCTTATGGCACTTAAGAAAAAGGTTAAGGTTTTGCAAATTTTTGGTGATTCTAAGTTAGTGGTTAAACAAGTAAGGAGACAATATTCATGCCATGATAGGAGAATGACTAATTATAGGCATAGAGTATGGGACCTCATTGAGGGATTTGATGCTTTCAACATTCAGCTAATACCACGGCAGAAGAATCAAACGGCTAATTCTCTGGCTCAGACAGCAAGCACCCTACAGCCTTTATCTCTGTTAGGATTAAAGAAATTCACTGTTGAATTGACTCCTGTGCCATCAGTCCCAGACAATGTTACTAACTTCCAGCTGTTCGAAGATGATAAACATATCCTGGATTTCATCACAAATACAGACGTTTTTGCTTCCCAGATCATTAATGAGATAGAGCTCCAGGAAGCGGAACTAGACCTGGAAGGTGTGCTGAATCTGAAGTCTAATACTATTCCAAGGGGAATGGTATAGTTGGAGCGAATTTTTGATATAGATAAGATCAAAGATCAGGAACAAGAGTCGAAGAAAGAATCAATCAGTGGGCAGTGTGACACTCACAATTTAGGAACTGAGGATAATTCCAAGAACATTTTCATTGGTAAGGTGTGCACTCCAAAAGAAAGACAAGGGATAATTGAAGCCTTGCATAGTTTTCTGGATATAGTAGCCTGGGGTTATGAAGATTTGAAGACTTCTGATACATCCATCATAACTCATACTATACCCTTGAAGCAGGTGCCAAGCCTTTCAGACAGAGACAGAGACCAATTAATACGTTATTGGAACCAGTCATACAGAAAGAAGTTCAGAAACTATTATCTGCCAGAATCATATTTCCTGTCAGACATTCAACATGGGTAGCAAACCTGGTTCCAGTGAGGAAAAAGAATGGTGAAATTAGACTCTGTGTTGATTTCAGGAATTTAAATAGATCTTCAGAAAAAGATAACTATCCAGTTCCCTCTTTGGATGAGGTGCTTCAAGTAGTCAATGGATCTCAGATGATGTCCTTTCTGGATGGTTATTTAGAGTACAATCAAGTGATGGTTCAGTATGAGGACAGACACAAGACAACTTTCACGACTAAGGGGTACTTTCGCCTACAGAAGGATGCCTTTTGGACTCATTAATGCAGGGGCTACATTTCAAAGGGCTATGGACATTGCCTTCAAGGATATCATAGGAAAATGCATCATCATTTAGATGGATGACCTGACTATTTTTTCAAAGAATAGAGGGGATCACGTCTCAGATTTACAAAAAGTGTTTCAGAAGTGCAGGGAATTTGGCATATCCCTGAATCCCAAGAAGTGTATTTTTGGAGTAACAGAGGGAAAGCTACTAGGACATGTCATATCAGAGAAAGGAATTTCCATTGACCTAGAAAGGGTGGAAGCCATCCTGAGGATTCAGCCACCTGCTAGTAAAAAGGAGATGAAGTCTTTCTTTGGTAAGATCAACTTCGTTAGAAAATTCATCACTGGATTTGCTGAAATTGTGAAACTATTAAATGCAATGTTAAAACAAGATGCCAAGATCGAATGGACTACAGAAGCGAAGGAAGCCGTTGTAGAAATCAAAAGAGCCATTGCTGACGCTCCAGTATTGGTAAGTCCTAATTACGGCAAACCATTTTATATCTATTCATTTACTTCAGACCATTCGTGTGCTGGAATGTTAACTCAAAAGTCTGATGAGGGAAATGAGCATCCTATTGCTTTTATGAGTGCACCGTTAAAATATGTTGAGTTGAAATATCCAAGTGTGGAAAAGCAGGCATATGCCCTGGTCAGAGCAGTAAAGAAATTTAGGCATTATATCCTCAGAAATAAGGTGTCTGCAATTGTCCCTGATTCTACAGTTAAGTTACTCTTGATGCAGAATGAATTAAGTGAGCGCAGAGCTAAATGGGTGACAATGCTACAAGAGTATGATATTGAAATCTAGCCCATGAGATTGGTGAGAGGATAGGGAATCACTCAGACTATGGAAAAAATAGGTCCTGAATTGACTGTTCAGAATTATAACGTTGAGGAGGTTTCTCCGGACGGTTGGTATGATGACCTAGTGTATTATCTGCTAAATCAATGACCTCCAGGTCATCTTAATGCAGTTCAGAGGAGAGCTTTACGATTAAAGAGTGATGGTTTCATGTTGAAAGGAGCTGTGCTGTACAAGAAAAATCATGAAGGTATTTATTTGAGGTGTCTCAGGAAACAAGAAGCTGAAAGAGTGATGAATGAATTTCATGAGAAATATGGTATTGGTCATGGCTCTACCATTGCCACAGCAAACCAGATCTTGAGGGCAGGATACTACTAGCCCACACTATTTAAGGATGTTCACCATCATGTCAGGACCTATCACACGTGCCAGACCACAGCAACAAGGGAAAGGTATGCAGCGCTCCCGCTCCAACCGGTCACTGAGGTAAGACCTTTTGCTCAATGGGGTATGGATTTCATAGGCCCTATCAATCCACCATCTTCTGCAGGACACAGGTACATTCTCACTATCACTGATTACTTCACAAGGTGGACTGAAGCTTTTGCTTGTAGACAATGTACATCAGATGTAGTGATTGATTTTTTAGAATCAACCATTCTTAATCGGTTTGGATGTCCTATTGTTGTTGTTTGTGATAATGGTCTTGCCTTTGCATCTTTGAAATTCTCAAATTGGGCTTTTGATCATGGCATTATTGTGAAGTTTGCATCTAATTATTATCCCCAGGGTAATGGCTTGGCTGAGTTCTCTAATAAGAACCTATTGACTGTCATCCGTAAGCTGTTAGAGAGGAACCCAAAGGATTGGCACACCCAGCTTCAGTTTTCCCTTTGGGCAGATCGTACCAGACTCAAGACTTCCATTGGAACATCTCCTTATCATTTAGTGTATGGTCTGGAGCTAGTATTCCCCATTCAACTCAAGATCCCAACTTTACAGTTTATAAATTAGTTTTATGATGAGGGGGACAGAAGGGAGGCTAGGTTGACAGAACTATTGCACCTTGAGGAGAAACGGGACAATTCCCCTGAGAATTTTGCCAAACATCAAGGGGTAGTTAAGAGATGGTTTGATAGGAGGGCTAAAGTCAAAGTCTTTAGGATTTCTGACCTTGTCCTATACTAGGATAAACCTCATGATCAGAAAGGGAACCATGGGAAGTTTGATAAATTATGGCTTGGCCCATATCAGATTGCTGAAATACTTGGAGATAATGCCTTCCGTTTGAAGACTCTCACGGGAGAAGATATCCCACTGCCTATCAATGGGTAGTATTTGAAATATTATTCCAGTCCTGAGTTATTTTTAGCTCTCCGCTTTGTACATAGTTAGTTTATGTTGCTTTGTTTGTTTTGCTTGGTTAGGGTAGGTTTCCCTTTTGGTTTGCTTGTTTGCTTGGTTAGTGTAGGTTTGCATTGGTTGCTTGTTTGTTTTGGTTTGCGTTGCTCTTGCTCTTGGTTCTTTCTCTTTTGGGGACCTTTGGGTGTATCTGTATGACAATGGTGACAAGGCAGGTCTAATGTTTCTGGTATTTCCCTTACAAACTCTAATCATCCTTCCAGGACACTATGGTACGAACTCTTTATCTTATGTCACTTTTCCTTATGCTGAGGCAAGGAGTTTTCTAGTCAATTTGAATGGGAATATATTGGGGTCTTATACTTTTTATTTTAATATACCTAAAGTTACTGAAGTTCCTTATAAGGTCTGAACAGGTGAAAAATCATTTTCTGCTCTAGTGCCACTATGGTTCTCAGCCCTGAGTGTGGACTTCACTGTCCATAGGTTGAATGAAATGAGTGAAAAGAAAAGAAATATCAGCAAAATTAAAAAAAAAAAAGAGAAGAAAATATTGAAAATCAAAAGGCTTGAATTCAACTCATCAGGAGGATCTGAATATCTCTACTGGGACTATAGACACCTGTCTGGTAGTAGAGCTATGTTCAGGAGGATCACAGTGATAACCTTGTCAGGGCTATGGACACCTGACTGGCAGCGAGGCTCTATCCAGGTTACTTTTAGAGTTTGAATATTTACGTAGCTTGTTCATACCAAGTTTGGCTCTTGGTGCAACTAAGGGTAGGTAATGAATGCATGTGCACACACTTTGACCCTGGTATAAGAAACTTTGAATGACTGGGAGCTTCTTTGTTTAAACATGGAGGGTGGTGGCTAGATATCTGAGTTGAAACTATGAGTTCTGGGTTCTTGATTCCAGTTTGCCATCGAAATGCTCAGGAGCATTTCCCCAGCAGAGTCGCCATTTGTTGTGCAATTTTTGCACACACGCCCCACTTGGAGTGGGGACCCTTTTTTTTTTTGAAGGTCTTTTGACCTTTGGTTTTATTGGACTTATCTTTTAAGGGTCTTGACATGTTGGTCTGGTTAGATTTGACCTTGCCCTAAGGTTTGAATTGACTAAAATGGAGTTTTAAGCAAAATCCAGGTTTTCACCTAACTCTGAGATTTTCCAGCTCCGGCGGATTTTCCCGGGCCCTGGTTCTTTGTCCGTTTCTGGTTGGATTCTCCGAATCTGGGTTTCTGCATGACCCTGGGATTTTTTGGTTCTAGCGGATTTTCCCGGTCTGCGCCAAAATCCCGAACGTCATTATATTCCTGGTTTCTGCATTTCTGCGAAATTTTTGTTCATCTGGATTTCCGTGTATTTTGAGATTTTCTAAAATTCCATCATGGGCTCGGGTTTCTAGACTTGTCAGACACATCTTGTCATTCATTAATGACCAAGGTACCTTTGCTCAAACGCGTATATGGGCAGATCTAGGGCATTTTAAACATCATTTTGATTTCATTGTTCACCTTGCTTGCTGCTCTGGCGATTAAGTGTTTTTATTCGACCTTTGAGCATTGATCCTGTGCTACTTGCGTGTGGATTGTTGGGCGTCGATGTCTGGATTTGGTTGCTAAGGATATGTTTGCTTCGTGATTGCTTCTTCGACCCCGAGTTTCAACTGAATCAGTCCATGGTATGTTATCGATGGCCCCTTTTGTTTGCTTGCGTGATGATTGAGTGTTTAAATGCTGAATAATTGTCATTTCAGGTCAGCCTTTGCTTGGTCACAATTTTATATTTGTAGAACTTGAGTTTGACTTTTCCCTTCATCAATTTTTATCATCCTCTTTGTGTGCGTTTTGTTTATCAATTTAGAGTTGGATGGGTTTTTCGTAGCCTTGGCTGAATAGGGCTAGTCCCTAAGTGTGTCGTTCGCCGCACTCTGGGACGATTAGGGTTTCGGTTCATCTTGCCCAAATTGGCCAACTTCCTATAGGGTTGTTGCTATTTCATGATGTATATTTGACCCAGCCTCCTCGTACCTTGGAGACATCCTTGTGTCCATTGGTTAATCACCCAAATGATAATTTTCTTTGAAATCATGAGCTTACCCGGGCTTTAATTTCGGAGGTCTAGTTATTGGAATTAGGGCATCGCCATTTCACCATATGGACTCGTCATTTAAGAACTTTGGGAGTTTGGGATCATGTGCAACTTGAATTCTGTTAATTTGCATCAGTTTTGAGACCATTAGAACTCAGGTAGAAAAGATTGCGTGATCATTTAATCGCCAGTTTGCGGGTCTCCCTTCGTCAGGGTTCCCATGGTGTCCGCAGAAGTTCTGTGCACCTGGATTTTCCTGGTTTAGGCTTATTCCGTGGACTGGGCTAATTTTCGAAACATTTCTAGCTGTCCGCAAAAATCCATCCCATCCATATTTTTCCGGTTTTCCTGTCTGGCCTTATCCTTTTTGATTTTTTGAAGATAGGACTAATGGAGTGAATGCCAATCGCTTAAATTCTTGTTGCTAACAAGTAAATTTCATGATAATCTAATGATTTTTGGGCTGTACTAACGATTTATGTGACTTATGATGACTTGGCAACAGGAATCCGTCTGGGTCGGATTTCTCCGAAATTCCGCCCCAACTGGATTTTCCCGATTTACATGGTTTTCCCTGACTGCTTCATTTCTCCAGATTCTCAAAGATTAGAAGTTTGCGGTGGATTTTGATTGCTTTATATAATTTTAGGCTAATCTTTGGGTTGGAATATGTATAATAATTGAATACTAATGATGTCTTTTGTAAGTACAGGCGGAATCAAGCAAGGCTCCTGTCGGAAAATCTAAGGGTGGCACGGAGGGGTCCTCCATTTCTGAGGCAGAGAGACTAAGATTGGATATGAAGAGTCAGCTTCATGAGAGCAGGGTGTCTTCTGTATGGGTCGAGGTGTCTGATACCAATGTTGGGGCCTGGAGATATGAAGAATTTAAGCAGAGGAAGGCTCAAAAGGATTTGTCCACCCTAAGGAATGGAATGATGAAGTCCAGGCTAGTGCATGTGGCTGGGTTTCCTCCGGCAATTCAATGTTATGAGCTAATTCTGGAATGTGCTCGGCAGTACGATTTTGATACATGAAGGGTGGTTAGCACTGAGGGGAGAGTTTTGGCTAACTTCAGTCCTGTTTCCATTTCCCAGGCCTTCAACATGCCAGACTTGTCTTCTGTGTGTGCTCTGAACATAGACATGGCTAAAACATACTATGAGAGTGAGCCAGCCAAAGCTCAACAGATGATCAACTCATGGTTAGAGAAACCAAAATCCAATCACTCTAAACTACCCAAGCAACTGCACAGGGTTAAATTCAGGTCAGATATCTATGATGCTATAACATTTCTGAGCAGGGTAGCTAGTTTGAAGACCGTCAGGGAGTTAGAAAGCTGGATGGTGCATGTGATTAGCAAGATTGAACAGGGCACCAATTACCATTGGGCAGGACTTATTAGTTCTGAGATTGAAAAATAGTTAAGGAACATCCTAGAGACTAAGAAATTCACCATGTCCTCGTATGTGATGTATGTATTAGCTAGATTCTACCCATATAGGGGTCTGAATCCTCGAGGGACATTTGGATAGGACAAAATTTATGAGATCTACCCGGAGTTGCATCTAGGACACAAAGACTACCGGAGAGCCAATGATGCATTCACGATGCATATCACCAGGATGCTCCAGAATGCTGAGCATATGAGATTATCAGATGGAGCCAAAGGGTTGATAAAGAATTATGGCACCTGGTTCATCCAATTTCCCACCTTCACCTACCTTAGAATTGATGGATGCCCGATCGCTCCATATAGGTTACCTCGGTATCCTACTGATCACATTGTTTTGTTGGAGGTTGTGAGGCAGATTGGTGAGTTTGATGCCATTGTGAAGAAAGAAAAGCATAAGACGAGCTTCGGTGAAGATTTTCCTCTTGGGATTGGTGTGGCAGAAGTGTGTCCTTCCATCCAGTCAGCACATACTGCAGGGGAGGAGTTGGCAGCGTATGGTTTCTCCTTCCATTCCAAGAGGATGAACTTTGATATCACAGGATAGGCACAGAAGAAGGCCACTAGGGAGTACCGGCATAAAAGTGACCTAGAGGACTATTGGGCCAACATCAAGGATGATTTTGAAGCAAGGAAAAAGAGGTATTCTAGATTCCTTGTCGATGCAATCAGACAGTATAATGTTAAGTTGATCCCAGACCAACTAGAAGATGATGGAAATCTGGTACAGGATCATGCCTATGAAGCTGTGAAAGACAAGTCGATTGGAGACATCAGCTGGAATGAGGATGAGGTCACAGAGTTAGAAGACCTAATGGCACCGGTTACGAAATTCACCTCCTCTTGGTTGAAGCATAAGATTTGGGAGTTAGAGAATGAGAAGGTAGCTTTTACCTTCAATTTGATGGGAGACCTCAATCCCATGTCCACTTCAGAGGAATTCGGGGAAGATGACCCCAAAGGGAAAACTGCAAAGAGCTCTCATTTCAAGATAAAGATCAGAGGTCCCAAGGAAAGTGACCCTGAACCAAAGAGGAGGCCAAAAGGGAAGAGGAGATGGAAGACTTTGACAATTAGTAAGTCCTCTGATGAGGAAGGGTCGGAAAAAGTAGAAGAGGAGGATGCTCCTCCACCACCGAAGAAGACAAGAACCTCCAGAACTTCAAGGAAGAAGGGTCAGGTTGCCTCAAAAGATGAGCCCCCTATTGTGGATGTGGAGAGTTCAGGAGGAGAAAGGACAAAAGTTTACATGAAGAGATCTAGGACTCCCTCTCCGAAGGACACTATGCCAAAGGCAGATCCTCCACCAAAATTGCCAACTGCAGAACCATCCAATGCTGCTTCTCCTCCACCAAGTGCACTTGGATAGGAAATTCCGGAGAAGCATGAAACTAGCGGAGAGGCGGAGCCATTCAAGGAAGGGACACTCTTTGGCGAGGCAGCTGAGCTCGAAGTAGAAGGAGAGGAAAGGCATACTTCTCCTCTAGTGATGTATGAGGATTCTTCTAAGAATGGCAGAGGTAACGGATCCCCTGAGCAGAAAGAAGACATCCCTATTAAAACCCCATCACCGGTGCAACCAGAGGTGGAGCTTGAAGAAATTGATCAAGGTGAGCAGCTCCCTGAGAAAGAGGAGGATAAAGTAACTACAGAGGAAGAAGAGAAAATGATAGAACAGCCAGAGGAAACAAGAACAGAAGAAATCCAGGTGGAGCCTACAGCCCCAGACTGGCTTGAGAAGGAGATTGCGAGAAAGAAATAGGTAGTAGTTGAAGACACTCCCTTGGATTGGGATGAGATGCTATCCAAAATCGGCAAGGGGAAGAAAAAGAAGGCAGCTAAGGTGGTCTCAAGGGTGGAAAGAGATGAAACAAACAACAGGGTTATCCATATCGCCACCCCTGCTACAGACAAGACTAGGGAAGAGGTCACTGGCCAAGACTATAGTGTGCAGACTATCAACCTTGGACCGGCATCCATGGAGCAGGACAAAGAGGAGTATGAAGGGTCCAGTGCAGTGATCATTGGTCGGTTGAGGAAGGAGACCCAGACCAAGCATGAGTTGAAGAAAGAGAATGAAAGACTAAGGAAATGCTTGGAGGAGGTGATGAAACCCC
>VDFB02058242.1:485386699-485500389 GCA_007258455.2 Sequoia sempervirens | reverse complement strand
GGGCTATGGACATTGCCTTCAAGGATATCATAGGAAAATGCATCATCATTTAGATGGATGACCTGACTATTTTTTCAAAGAATAGAGGGGATCACGTCTCAGATTTACAAAAAGTGTTTCAGAAGTGCAGGGAATTTGGCATATCCCTGAATCCCAAGAAGTGTATTTTTGGAGTAACAGAGGGAAAGCTACTAGGACATGTCATATCAGAGAAAGGAATTTCCATTGACCTAGAAAGGGTGGAAGCCATCCTGAGGATTCAGCCACCTGCTAGTAAAAAGGAGATGAAGTCTTTCTTTGGTAAGATCAACTTCGTTAGAAAATTCATCACTGGATTTGCTGAAATTGTGAAACTATTAAATGCAATGTTAAAACAAGATGCCAAGATCGAATGGACTACAGAAGCGAAGGAAGCCGTTGTAGAAATCAAAAGAGCCATTGCTGACGCTCCAGTATTGGTAAGTCCTAATTACGGCAAACCATTTTATATCTATTCATTTACTTCAGACCATTCGTGTGCTGGAATGTTAACTCAAAAGTCTGATGAGGGAAATGAGCATCCTATTGCTTTTATGAGTGCACCGTTAAAATATGTTGAGTTGAAATATCCAAGTGTGGAAAAGCAGGCATATGCCCTGGTCAGAGCAGTAAAGAAATTTAGGCATTATATCCTCAGAAATAAGGTGTCTGCAATTGTCCCTGATTCTACAGTTAAGTTACTCTTGATGCAGAATGAATTAAGTGAGCGCAGAGCTAAATGGGTGACAATGCTACAAGAGTATGATATTGAAATCTAGCCCATGAGATTGGTGAGAGGATAGGGAATCACTCAGACTATGGAAAAAATAGGTCCTGAATTGACTGTTCAGAATTATAACGTTGAGGAGGTTTCTCCGGACGGTTGGTATGATGACCTAGTGTATTATCTGCTAAATCAATGACCTCCAGGTCATCTTAATGCAGTTCAGAGGAGAGCTTTACGATTAAAGAGTGATGGTTTCATGTTGAAAGGAGCTGTGCTGTACAAGAAAAATCATGAAGGTATTTATTTGAGGTGTCTCAGGAAACAAGAAGCTGAAAGAGTGATGAATGAATTTCATGAGAAATATGGTATTGGTCATGGCTCTACCATTGCCACAGCAAACCAGATCTTGAGGGCAGGATACTACTAGCCCACACTATTTAAGGATGTTCACCATCATGTCAGGACCTATCACACGTGCCAGACCACAGCAACAAGGGAAAGGTATGCAGCGCTCCCGCTCCAACCGGTCACTGAGGTAAGACCTTTTGCTCAATGGGGTATGGATTTCATAGGCCCTATCAATCCACCATCTTCTGCAGGACACAGGTACATTCTCACTATCACTGATTACTTCACAAGGTGGACTGAAGCTTTTGCTTGTAGACAATGTACATCAGATGTAGTGATTGATTTTTTAGAATCAACCATTCTTAATCGGTTTGGATGTCCTATTGTTGTTGTTTGTGATAATGGTCTTGCCTTTGCATCTTTGAAATTCTCAAATTGGGCTTTTGATCATGGCATTATTGTGAAGTTTGCATCTAATTATTATCCCCAGGGTAATGGCTTGGCTGAGTTCTCTAATAAGAACCTATTGACTGTCATCCGTAAGCTGTTAGAGAGGAACCCAAAGGATTGGCACACCCAGCTTCAGTTTTCCCTTTGGGCAGATCGTACCAGACTCAAGACTTCCATTGGAACATCTCCTTATCATTTAGTGTATGGTCTGGAGCTAGTATTCCCCATTCAACTCAAGATCCCAACTTTACAGTTTATAAATTAGTTTTATGATGAGGGGGACAGAAGGGAGGCTAGGTTGACAGAACTATTGCACCTTGAGGAGAAACGGGACAATTCCCCTGAGAATTTTGCCAAACATCAAGGGGTAGTTAAGAGATGGTTTGATAGGAGGGCTAAAGTCAAAGTCTTTAGGATTTCTGACCTTGTCCTATACTAGGATAAACCTCATGATCAGAAAGGGAACCATGGGAAGTTTGATAAATTATGGCTTGGCCCATATCAGATTGCTGAAATACTTGGAGATAATGCCTTCCGTTTGAAGACTCTCACGGGAGAAGATATCCCACTGCCTATCAATGGGTAGTATTTGAAATATTATTCCAGTCCTGAGTTATTTTTAGCTCTCCGCTTTGTACATAGTTAGTTTATGTTGCTTTGTTTGTTTTGCTTGGTTAGGGTAGGTTTCCCTTTTGGTTTGCTTGTTTGCTTGGTTAGTGTAGGTTTGCATTGGTTGCTTGTTTGTTTTGGTTTGCGTTGCTCTTGCTCTTGGTTCTTTCTCTTTTGGGGACCTTTGGGTGTATCTGTATGACAATGGTGACAAGGCAGGTCTAATGTTTCTGGTATTTCCCTTACAAACTCTAATCATCCTTCCAGGACACTATGGTACGAACTCTTTATCTTATGTCACTTTTCCTTATGCTGAGGCAAGGAGTTTTCTAGTCAATTTGAATGGGAATATATTGGGGTCTTATACTTTTTATTTTAATATACCTAAAGTTACTGAAGTTCCTTATAAGGTCTGAACAGGTGAAAAATCATTTTCTGCTCTAGTGCCACTATGGTTCTCAGCCCTGAGTGTGGACTTCACTGTCCATAGGTTGAATGAAATGAGTGAAAAGAAAAGAAATATCAGCAAAATTAAAAAAAAAAAAGAGAAGAAAATATTGAAAATCAAAAGGCTTGAATTCAACTCATCAGGAGGATCTGAATATCTCTACTGGGACTATAGACACCTGTCTGGTAGTAGAGCTATGTTCAGGAGGATCACAGTGATAACCTTGTCAGGGCTATGGACACCTGACTGGCAGCGAGGCTCTATCCAGGTTACTTTTAGAGTTTGAATATTTACGTAGCTTGTTCATACCAAGTTTGGCTCTTGGTGCAACTAAGGGTAGGTAATGAATGCATGTGCACACACTTTGACCCTGGTATAAGAAACTTTGAATGACTGGGAGCTTCTTTGTTTAAACATGGAGGGTGGTGGCTAGATATCTGAGTTGAAACTATGAGTTCTGGGTTCTTGATTCCAGTTTGCCATCGAAATGCTCAGGAGCATTTCCCCAGCAGAGTCGCCATTTGTTGTGCAATTTTTGCACACACGCCCCACTTGGAGTGGGGACCCTTTTTTTTTTTGAAGGTCTTTTGACCTTTGGTTTTATTGGACTTATCTTTTAAGGGTCTTGACATGTTGGTCTGGTTAGATTTGACCTTGCCCTAAGGTTTGAATTGACTAAAATGGAGTTTTAAGCAAAATCCAGGTTTTCACCTAACTCTGAGATTTTCCAGCTCCGGCGGATTTTCCCGGGCCCTGGTTCTTTGTCCGTTTCTGGTTGGATTCTCCGAATCTGGGTTTCTGCATGACCCTGGGATTTTTTGGTTCTAGCGGATTTTCCCGGTCTGCGCCAAAATCCCGAACGTCATTATATTCCTGGTTTCTGCATTTCTGCGAAATTTTTGTTCATCTGGATTTCCGTGTATTTTGAGATTTTCTAAAATTCCATCATGGGCTCGGGTTTCTAGACTTGTCAGACACATCTTGTCATTCATTAATGACCAAGGTACCTTTGCTCAAACGCGTATATGGGCAGATCTAGGGCATTTTAAACATCATTTTGATTTCATTGTTCACCTTGCTTGCTGCTCTGGCGATTAAGTGTTTTTATTCGACCTTTGAGCATTGATCCTGTGCTACTTGCGTGTGGATTGTTGGGCGTCGATGTCTGGATTTGGTTGCTAAGGATATGTTTGCTTCGTGATTGCTTCTTCGACCCCGAGTTTCAACTGAATCAGTCCATGGTATGTTATCGATGGCCCCTTTTGTTTGCTTGCGTGATGATTGAGTGTTTAAATGCTGAATAATTGTCATTTCAGGTCAGCCTTTGCTTGGTCACAATTTTATATTTGTAGAACTTGAGTTTGACTTTTCCCTTCATCAATTTTTATCATCCTCTTTGTGTGCGTTTTGTTTATCAATTTAGAGTTGGATGGGTTTTTCGTAGCCTTGGCTGAATAGGGCTAGTCCCTAAGTGTGTCGTTCGCCGCACTCTGGGACGATTAGGGTTTCGGTTCATCTTGCCCAAATTGGCCAACTTCCTATAGGGTTGTTGCTATTTCATGATGTATATTTGACCCAGCCTCCTCGTACCTTGGAGACATCCTTGTGTCCATTGGTTAATCACCCAAATGATAATTTTCTTTGAAATCATGAGCTTACCCGGGCTTTAATTTCGGAGGTCTAGTTATTGGAATTAGGGCATCGCCATTTCACCATATGGACTCGTCATTTAAGAACTTTGGGAGTTTGGGATCATGTGCAACTTGAATTCTGTTAATTTGCATCAGTTTTGAGACCATTAGAACTCAGGTAGAAAAGATTGCGTGATCATTTAATCGCCAGTTTGCGGGTCTCCCTTCGTCAGGGTTCCCATGGTGTCCGCAGAAGTTCTGTGCACCTGGATTTTCCTGGTTTAGGCTTATTCCGTGGACTGGGCTAATTTTCGAAACATTTCTAGCTGTCCGCAAAAATCCATCCCATCCATATTTTTCCGGTTTTCCTGTCTGGCCTTATCCTTTTTGATTTTTTGAAGATAGGACTAATGGAGTGAATGCCAATCGCTTAAATTCTTGTTGCTAACAAGTAAATTTCATGATAATCTAATGATTTTTGGGCTGTACTAACGATTTATGTGACTTATGATGACTTGGCAACAGGAATCCGTCTGGGTCGGATTTCTCCGAAATTCCGCCCCAACTGGATTTTCCCGATTTACATGGTTTTCCCTGACTGCTTCATTTCTCCAGATTCTCAAAGATTAGAAGTTTGCGGTGGATTTTGATTGCTTTATATAATTTTAGGCTAATCTTTGGGTTGGAATATGTATAATAATTGAATACTAATGATGTCTTTTGTAAGTACAGGCGGAATCAAGCAAGGCTCCTGTCGGAAAATCTAAGGGTGGCACGGAGGGGTCCTCCATTTCTGAGGCAGAGAGACTAAGATTGGATATGAAGAGTCAGCTTCATGAGAGCAGGGTGTCTTCTGTATGGGTCGAGGTGTCTGATACCAATGTTGGGGCCTGGAGATATGAAGAATTTAAGCAGAGGAAGGCTCAAAAGGATTTGTCCACCCTAAGGAATGGAATGATGAAGTCCAGGCTAGTGCATGTGGCTGGGTTTCCTCCGGCAATTCAATGTTATGAGCTAATTCTGGAATGTGCTCGGCAGTACGATTTTGATACATGAAGGGTGGTTAGCACTGAGGGGAGAGTTTTGGCTAACTTCAGTCCTGTTTCCATTTCCCAGGCCTTCAACATGCCAGACTTGTCTTCTGTGTGTGCTCTGAACATAGACATGGCTAAAACATACTATGAGAGTGAGCCAGCCAAAGCTCAACAGATGATCAACTCATGGTTAGAGAAACCAAAATCCAATCACTCTAAACTACCCAAGCAACTGCACAGGGTTAAATTCAGGTCAGATATCTATGATGCTATAACATTTCTGAGCAGGGTAGCTAGTTTGAAGACCGTCAGGGAGTTAGAAAGCTGGATGGTGCATGTGATTAGCAAGATTGAACAGGGCACCAATTACCATTGGGCAGGACTTATTAGTTCTGAGATTGAAAAATAGTTAAGGAACATCCTAGAGACTAAGAAATTCACCATGTCCTCGTATGTGATGTATGTATTAGCTAGATTCTACCCATATAGGGGTCTGAATCCTCGAGGGACATTTGGATAGGACAAAATTTATGAGATCTACCCGGAGTTGCATCTAGGACACAAAGACTACCGGAGAGCCAATGATGCATTCACGATGCATATCACCAGGATGCTCCAGAATGCTGAGCATATGAGATTATCAGATGGAGCCAAAGGGTTGATAAAGAATTATGGCACCTGGTTCATCCAATTTCCCACCTTCACCTACCTTAGAATTGATGGATGCCCGATCGCTCCATATAGGTTACCTCGGTATCCTACTGATCACATTGTTTTGTTGGAGGTTGTGAGGCAGATTGGTGAGTTTGATGCCATTGTGAAGAAAGAAAAGCATAAGACGAGCTTCGGTGAAGATTTTCCTCTTGGGATTGGTGTGGCAGAAGTGTGTCCTTCCATCCAGTCAGCACATACTGCAGGGGAGGAGTTGGCAGCGTATGGTTTCTCCTTCCATTCCAAGAGGATGAACTTTGATATCACAGGATAGGCACAGAAGAAGGCCACTAGGGAGTACCGGCATAAAAGTGACCTAGAGGACTATTGGGCCAACATCAAGGATGATTTTGAAGCAAGGAAAAAGAGGTATTCTAGATTCCTTGTCGATGCAATCAGACAGTATAATGTTAAGTTGATCCCAGACCAACTAGAAGATGATGGAAATCTGGTACAGGATCATGCCTATGAAGCTGTGAAAGACAAGTCGATTGGAGACATCAGCTGGAATGAGGATGAGGTCACAGAGTTAGAAGACCTAATGGCACCGGTTACGAAATTCACCTCCTCTTGGTTGAAGCATAAGATTTGGGAGTTAGAGAATGAGAAGGTAGCTTTTACCTTCAATTTGATGGGAGACCTCAATCCCATGTCCACTTCAGAGGAATTCGGGGAAGATGACCCCAAAGGGAAAACTGCAAAGAGCTCTCATTTCAAGATAAAGATCAGAGGTCCCAAGGAAAGTGACCCTGAACCAAAGAGGAGGCCAAAAGGGAAGAGGAGATGGAAGACTTTGACAATTAGTAAGTCCTCTGATGAGGAAGGGTCGGAAAAAGTAGAAGAGGAGGATGCTCCTCCACCACCGAAGAAGACAAGAACCTCCAGAACTTCAAGGAAGAAGGGTCAGGTTGCCTCAAAAGATGAGCCCCCTATTGTGGATGTGGAGAGTTCAGGAGGAGAAAGGACAAAAGTTTACATGAAGAGATCTAGGACTCCCTCTCCGAAGGACACTATGCCAAAGGCAGATCCTCCACCAAAATTGCCAACTGCAGAACCATCCAATGCTGCTTCTCCTCCACCAAGTGCACTTGGATAGGAAATTCCGGAGAAGCATGAAACTAGCGGAGAGGCGGAGCCATTCAAGGAAGGGACACTCTTTGGCGAGGCAGCTGAGCTCGAAGTAGAAGGAGAGGAAAGGCATACTTCTCCTCTAGTGATGTATGAGGATTCTTCTAAGAATGGCAGAGGTAACGGATCCCCTGAGCAGAAAGAAGACATCCCTATTAAAACCCCATCACCGGTGCAACCAGAGGTGGAGCTTGAAGAAATTGATCAAGGTGAGCAGCTCCCTGAGAAAGAGGAGGATAAAGTAACTGCAGAGGAAGAAGAGAAAATGACAGAATAGCCGGAAGAAACAAGAACAGAAGAAATCCGGGTTGAGCCTGCAGCCCTGGACTGGCTTAAGAAGGAGATTGCGAGAAAGAAACAGGTAGTAGTTGAAGACACTCCCTTGGATTGGGATGAGATGCTATCCAAAATCGGCAAGGGGAAGAAAATGAAGACAGCTAAGGTGGTCTCAAGGGTGGAAAGAGATGAAACAAACAACAGGGTTATCCATATCGCCACCCCTACTGCAGACAAAACTAGGGAGGAGGTCACTGGCCAAGACTACAGTGTGCAGACTATCAACCTTGGACTGGCATCCATGGAGCAGGACATAGAGGAGTATGAAGGGTCCAGTGTAGTGATCATTGGTCGGTTGAGGAAGGAGACCCAGACCAAGCATGAGTTGAAGAAAGAGAATGAAAGACTAAGAAAATGCTTGGAGGAGGTGATGAAACCCCTGCAGTCTCTCCACCCTTCTTCTTTGGCTACTCCTGGTTTTCTGCCTAAGGAAACAATCTTCGGGATTGAAAAGATGAAGGCCTCAGCTCAAACTGTAATAGATTGGCTGATGAATGTGCAAGTAAAGGGAGATGATACCATTAAGGAAATCTTATTGGTTGGAAAGGATGCAGCCAGGGCTAAAGAATTGTTGGAGCATGTGTTGTCCCAGGGCAAGGAGGACATGGATCTCTTGCTGCAGAAGTCTAGGGAAATCATGGGACATGGTAAAGAACAATTAGCTACAGATGGAATTCTTCCTTCTTCCAGGTTGGATGAACCTTGGGAATGGTTTGAGGCTCTGCAGATTAGACAGAAGGCTATAAAGAAGATCCAAAAATGAATGAAATTAATTGATGATGATCTTACTATAGTGTATGATGGATGCATTGCCTTCTTTGAGGTGACGACTAGAAGGAGAAAGATTGCTTCAAAATATCTATGTTTGGAACAGCTGAAAGAGTGGTGGCATGAAGTTTATGCCCCAGATTCTGAGAGTGTTCTAACTGGCCACCAGCTCGATGATGCAGCTACATACCTTGCAGTAATGGATAGATATATGGCCAGCAAGGAGGATTGGGACAAGATTGTTGAACAGTCAAAAGATGAAATTGACTCCATTAAATGTCGGCTTAGGGTATTACCTTTGCCACCTGTCACCAAGCTGGATGGAGCGTTCTTGAGGGTCTAGGGGTCATCGGTTCAGAGAAAGGATAAGGTAAGTGGCAGTTAATTCCTATTTTGAGATTTGTGCTTCCCTATTATCATAGGGCATGCATTGGACCGGACTGCATTCAGGATTGTGTCAAGGCCAACCTTGATGGTGAATGGCATTTAATGTGTGCCTTAGTTTGACTCTTCCTTGGCCGACTTGTTTTGGTGGGTTTTTCTTATTTTGTAAATGTCTAGCTGGGCCGACATACCTTGAGATTTGCTATAAAGGGCATTCTTGCCTCATTGTAAAGGATTAGCTAGAAAAGTAGTAGAGATAAGTAAGAGCAGAAAGAGCTAGAGCATTTTTTGTAGTAGAAGTATTAATTAATTTCATGAAGCAAGTATTGTAATAAGAACAGTTGAATTGTTGCAGCATTGTGGTGATCTAATATAATAGATGCAATTGTGATTTATCTGGTAAAATCTCTTGTGTTATTTTATCTTGCATGGTTCTTATTGTTCTATCTTTTCAAAATTGCTTGAAGATTTAGGGTTTAGTGTTCAGAATTAGATTAGTTTTAGTTTGATGAATGATGTTTATGATTTCATATTTGGAATGTTTGTAGCTATCTCTGGTCTATACTCCCAGTAACTATTTGATTGTAGTAGGCTGGTGAAGTCAACCTGGACCATACATTTAATGTGCTTAAGTTCGATTGTAGATGAATGTCTATGATTTGAAAATCTGTATACCTCAGAAGATTGCACCGTTCTTGTAAGATTGCATTGTGGGTTGATCAAGAATTGGTTATTTGAGATAGGTCCATTCCAGATATATGTCACTTACATTGTTCATTCTAGGAATAGTATAGATTTTATCAAATCCCTGCACCCTTATCTTTTGCTATTTCTTTATTATCTGGTCAGATTTAGGATTTAAGATCATCAGATTGCAAGATCTGATAAGTGGAAAGATACAGTTTGCTTGTAGTAAGGTCCGATTGTGATTACCAGCATTTTCACATAATTATCTGAGTTGTTTATGCATTGTTATGACCTAACACCCAAGAGACCTTGGGATGATTTTCAGTAATTTATTGTTGAATTTTACCTTTCAAGAGAGATAGGATATTGTATTCTATCTGAGTTGTTGATGTGCAGAAAACACCACCAACAGTGTGGAGGGATTGAAGATGGGTCCTGAGAAGGTTAGATCAATAGTTGAGTGGCCTACACCTATGAATGTTGGAGAAGTAAGATCATTTCATGGACTAGCAAATTTCTATCGAACATTCATTAGAAACTTTAGTTGTATTTACACACCTATGATAGAGAAAATTATGGGTGAATAGAAGGATTTCAAGTGGACATTAGGAGCACAAAAGAGTTTCGAGATGTTGAAGAAAAATGTGATAGAAAAACCTGTGTTGCAGTTACCAAACTTTGATAAGGTATTCCATGTAGATTGTGATGCTAGTGGAAGTGCAATAGTTGTGTTAAGTCAAGAAGGGAGACCAATAGCCTACTTCAGTGAAAAATTGAATGATGTTAGGAGAAAATATTTAGATTATGATTAGGAATTCTATGCAATTATACAAGCCTTGAAGAATTGGAGACATTACTTGTTTCCTAAGGAATTTGTGTTGTATACAGATCATCAAGCTTTACAATATTTGAATAGTCATGGGAAGTTGAATCAAAAGCATATGAGATGGGTAGATTTCTTACAGAGTTATAGATTTGTGTTGAACCACCAAAGTGGAAAGTCAAACAAGGTTGCAGATGCATTGAGTAGGAGAAATAGCTTGTTGACAGAGATGAGAGTTGAAGTATTGGTTTTTGAAGTACCGAAGCATATGTATGAGGAGAAAATTGATTTTTTTGAGGCATGGAAGGCTTGCGAGGAACTTGTAGAGATAGATAGAAGAAAATGGTTGGACTATTTCATTCAAGAAGGTATGTTGTTCAAGAACAATTAGTTATGTATCCCTAGAAGTTCAATGAGAGAGAATTTTGTCAAGGAAAAACATTATGGAGGATTAGCAGGACATTTTGGGGTTGATACGACTGTAACATTGGTGTGCAAGAACTATTTTTGGCCATAGTTGTATAAGGATGTTAGGAAGTATGTTCAAAGTTACATAACTTGTCAAGTTACAAAAGGGAATAGTTAGAACACTAGGAAGTATACATCATCAATAGTCCTGGAGAGACCATGGGAAGACATTAGCATGGATTTTGTGTTGGGATTACCTAAAACACTAAGGGGATTTTATTATGTATTTGTGGTTGTGGATAGATTTTCTAAGATGGAACATTTCATACCTTGTAAGAATATGAGTGATGCAATACATGTTGTAGACCTATTTTTCAAGGATATTGTGAGATTACATGGAATACCAAAGAGCATAGTATCAGATAGTGACACTAAGTTCATTGGATATTTCTAGAAAACATTGTGGAAGAAGACGAAGAAAAACTTGAAGTATAGTTCAGCATTTCACCCATAGATAGATGGGGAAAAAAAGTGGTAAATAGGAGTTTGGAGAAGTTTGGTGAACCTATTGAGGTTTTTGACTAAAGGAAAAGTAGGAAATTGGGATTTGATACTATTGCAAGCAAAATTTACATACAACAATTCAGTAAACTAGAGCACAAGGAAGACACCAATTGAGATTGTGATAGGACACCAACCTAGAGGAGTAGCAAAAGTAAGGAATATCAGTATGGAGAATAAAAGGAGTGTGGAGGAATAATTTGTAGGATTCATGGAAAGAATGCATACTCAAGTCAAAGAACACCTAGAGAAGATGAACAATACCTATACGGAGAAAGTAGATAAGAAGAGGAGACATAAGGAGTTTATAGTAGGGGAGGAAGTAATAGTATATTTGAGAAGAGAAATATTTCTAGTTGGGACATACAATAAGTTGAAGATGAAGAAGTTTGGACCTTGTAAGATCATCAAGAAGTTTGATTCTGGAAATGTATATGAAGTGGAACTACCAGAGGAGTTTGGCATATCACCTATATTCAACATTGCAGACATATACTAGTATCATGAAGGAGAGTCACCAGAGGATAGAGAAGCTAGTTTTCTATACTAGATAGCACATCATCCAAAGGAAATTGAGGAAATTTTAGACAGTAGAGTTGGCTGTAGTACCAAAGGAAGGCAATATAAGGAATATCTAGTCAGATGGAAAGGAAGACCGAAGGAAGATTCATCATGGATTTCTCAGGCTGAGGTGGAACACATTGGTTTTCCTCTAGCCCCTAGAAAGTGAGAGGATCACTTTTCTTCAACCTCAAGTATCTAATGTAGGAGCATCCTAGGTTTCAAGTAATCTTGCATCAACCAAAAATATATGCATCTTTGTTCTCTTGCATTTTAGTAGTTATCTATCAGGACCCAGTCTTAGTATTTCATACTACATTGTACCACATCATAGCATCAGAGCTCATAGAGAAGGATATATGATCTTCATTGAGACATCTACATCATATCAAAAATTCAAGTGTTTTGGAGATTCCAACATAAAACTATCGCAAACAAAATTTCAACTATATTTGGACAAAGAGCATTCACAAACCAGTCTTGGATTTTCAAGTGTGAAGACCTATCCCATGACTTCTAGAGCTTAGGAAACCATTTCATAAGGATTCACATTCATCAAGGAACCTTAGTTCCAATCCATATCATGTTTTTCCAAGGACCAAAGGAAAATCATATGTTTTGGCTGACCTTTCACACATTTCATCAACTTTGGGGTTTGACACTTCTCAAGGCCGACACAGACCTTTTTTGGAGTTAGGAATTAGTATATATATGAGTTTTGTAGTTTCATTAGGAAATCAATTAATTAGAAGGATAAAAGTGATAGATAAGGGCTTTAACCCACATTGTATTTTTGGGCTTAACGCCATATCTTTCTGTAATCTGTAAGCTAGAAGGCAAGGCATGTTGCTAATGAATAATTGATCATTATCTATATTTCGATGTGTGATTTTTGTTCCAATTATTTGAGTTAATGCTGTTTTTACTCTTGCTACAAGATTGGACAGTCCTAGTTTTGGGCCCTTCATCCTTGAATGCACCAATTTTTTTGAATTTTTTAGATTTAAACAATGCAAAGATGCAAATTTAAACCCGTATATGTATTGCAAACTAATAAAAAAAATAAAGAACCCTAAAGATAATGCAACTAATGAAAACCTAATGCAATCTATTGAAAAACTTAGATCAAGGGTTAAAATTACTCCAATTTTCAAAGTGTTGTACAAGTTCTGGTTCACCAAATGAAATATAGAAAAATGGAATAGGGGAGTTTCCTAAAATGGAAAAGTGGATCCAAAGAGGGAAAAGGGGTCCGACTTCTCTAATTCCATTAGGAAATGAGATCCACACAATGAAAGGACTATCAACCATAAAGTGAGTCAAGTCAATTTGTGAATCTATAGATTTACCTTTTTTACAAGGATGGGGTAATGAGTCAAACAACAGTTTGGGGAGAAAGATTAAAAATAGAAAATCAACTCCAAATTGCAATCTATAAAGTGGATTCAGAATATTTAGCATAAAACTAATGGAATGATAGAATTTTTGGAGAATCTAGAAGAGATAAATCTTGCATACCTCTGAAAAAAAGGTGTTTATGGAAAATGACTAAGGATTCATTCACCCTATGGCGTATGGGTCCTAGATAGGGATCTCTAAAATTTGTTTCTAGATTCTCTTCTTATGTTTCTACAGTTCCAAATCCCTAATTTTCACCATTGGATAGTAAAAAATAAACCCTGTAGATGAGTTTTCATGAGATGAAAACAAAGATGACAACTTTGACAACTTTACAATTTTGCACTTTTGAGATCTTCAACTTTTCTTCAACTTGCAAATATGTAACACACAAAGAGAGGGGGAAAATGTTGTGTTATTGGTAAATGGGGGTTTACCTTGGTCAAACCCCCATTTTGGTAAATAAACCTTGAAATGAACTGAAATAGCATGAAAGTGATGACGAATAAATAAAGAAATGTCACAACTCACCACACCCTTGGATAAACCTTGATAATGGAGGCTTGCAACTTGCATGAAATGGTTTTAATGGATGTGGATCTTGATAATAAAACTTTACTTGCAAAATTTCCTTTGAATGCTTGAACAGATCGTTAACACTACATCAACATATTAGCTCAAACAACATGCATGATGCAAGAAGACTTAGACATGATAATGGGATCTTAATTGATACAATGATGTTCAATAATTATACCCTTGAATGCCTTGAAATTATCTTGATATCATAAACTTGTTATAGGAGTGCTCACTTTAAAAATTCTAGGTGAAACTTAGTGAAATGGCCTCTTATTTATACATATGTTAACATTATGAACAATGGGGAAAATGGGTGCTTTATAACCTAGGTCATAGAACACAACTCTTTTCCAATTGTCATTCAAGAATGCCCTAGGATACCAAATTGGATTCACTATCAACCCAAAGGTGAGTCAATTCTCAACAAGGAAGACCTAGGAGGGGTTCTTTTAGGCTTTGAAGGGTTCACCACCAAGCAAAAGCTTGGAAAGGACAACTTAACATTCAACTCACAAAACCTAGTAATGCAAGCCAGATGATGAGTGAAAATGGCAAATTTAAGTAAAAGTAAGTTACGATGTGTGTACCTAGGAATTCTAGAAATGTGATGAGGATTCTAGAAATGAAAAAAAGTTGTCAAAATATGCTAGGTAGGACTAAGATACCCTTACTATTGTCTTATCCTTGCTACTATTTTTCAAGGGAAATGTGAAATCTTTGGATGTTGGAACAAAATCTGAAAGAATCTCTGAAAAATACCCTTGGGAGGACTAAGTCACCCTTACTATTGTCTTAGTCTTGTCTTGAATTTCTAAAATATTTGAATGTGATCCTAAGGCTCAAGGTCTGCACTTCCTTCTTTACTAAATCTTCAAGAACTGAAACTTTTAGATCTAGCTTGTAGGTGAATTTTTGTGAAGATGACAACTTTGGAACTTTGAAACTTTTCACTTCAAATGATCTTCAAGTCTTCAACCTAAATTTTCAAACACAAATATGCAAGAGAGGAAAAACTTGTTGATTGTTAGTAAATGGGGGTTTTCCTTGGTCAAACCCTTTTGTTGGTAATTAAAACTTGAAATGAAATAGAATAATGAAGGGAAATGATGAATGAACAAAGCGAGATGTTGCAACTCACCAAACCCTTGTTATGAAATCTGCAAACTTGTGTGAAGTGGCTAGCTTGAATCTATATCTTGAAATGCTTGATTGCTTGATAGATCTTGACTTGGATTACTTGCTTGAATCAAAACCCTACATCACAAATTTTAGTTCAAAAATGCACATGATGCAAGAATCATGATTGAATCTTGATAATGGCTCCAAATGCTTGTTGAATTGCTCTTGAATGCTCTCTTGATCATAAACTTATTGTAATGCATGAATACTTGAATACTTAGATGATAATTGAGTGAAATAACCTTGTATTTATACTTATCCATGCTTAATATCCTAAAATTACACCACACCAAACAAATATATGAATTCATTAATTAAAGGAGGCTAAATCCTGCCAAGATTTGAAATTAAATATCAAAAATAACTTAAGGGGGACTAAGATGCCCTATGCAGGCATTTTAGTCCTGAGACTTGAAACTCAAGGCACAAACTCTAAAAATGAGCCCATTTAAGGTGCATTTGAAATAAGAGTCCCAAGAAATTTGGAGGAAAAAGATGCCCTAGGTGGCATCTTAGTCCTAGTCCAAAAATTACGGACACACAGCCAAAATCATTAAATTATCATTTATCCTTTGATGTTTTTCAGGATTATCCATAAAAAGATATAATTTATTAGGCTTGTGGATGCAAAATAGGACCAATTAAGACATATATACGGATAAAAAAAGAAAGGCAGGCCCAAACAAGTGTGAAAATACAAAGGTATGTATTTTCCTACACTAAATTTACCCCCCACTTTAGTGAGAGGATGAACTTGATTCAAACTCACACTAAAGTAGCCAACCACACAATCAATAGGGGTTCAAATGTGCAAATATTTGTAAGATAGGATGATAATAACCAAGAGGGTGGCCAAGCTCCCGAGATCAAGATCCTATGAAAAAACAACATAGGCACAAAAGGAGCACACTTGTGGATGATATATGGAGCCATAACCAAATCACCAACATACACCATAAAAGATTAAAAAAGGAAAAAGGAAAAAGAAAAATGCAATGGATCAAGCTTCAACTGGCCATCCAATGCACTATGAACTAGGTCTAGGTTGTTTGTCCAAAAGAGGCTTACAAGTGGAACGTGATGTCCACTATGCTAAAAAAATGCATGCTCACAAGGAGTGAAGCTAGTTGTCCATCAAGAGAGCTCCAAGAGATATATATCAAGGTCATACCCTCATGACTAGAATAAGTACAAAAAGAAAATGCATGCTCACAAGGGCTAGTGAAGCTAGTTGTTCACTAGGTGAGCCTCAGGAACCATATCGTAGCCATACCTCCATGAATTTAATAAGGTACAAAAAGAAAATGCAACAAGAAAAAGGGATGTTTGAAGGTATTTTGTTTAGTTCCTGCAAGGTCTCATCTTAGGGAACATTGTACTTAATATTTACAAGAGAGGAAAAGTGTGGGGAAATATCATGCTCTCAGAGGAAATCAAACCCAATGACACCACCAAGAAAGGAACACATCACAAGAAGAATGAAAATTGCACATTGAAACATGAGTGTCAATGTATGCCCCCACTTTAAAGTGGTTGCTATTACCATTGTTGTGAGCAATTTCTTTAAAGTAGAAGACAAGGGAGCTTACTCAAAAATCCCTATACCAAGTCATATGTTTCCAATAAGCTATGTCATGAGAAGGGAAGGGGTTGCCCCAAAAATGCATAACTCAGTACGTCACATGTGATCCAACTGAAGGAATTTCATCCACATCCCAAGCTTTCTCTTATATATACATGAAAGGTGGTAAACTAGCCAAAAGATACAACAAGTGACATACAAGGACAAGGCTACCTAACTCCTTTCCTACACTTAGTGCGGGATAAGGGTGAGCCAATAAGAAACATGCTAAAGTGAAAATCAGTATCAATTAGAGGAATTGGGTACTCCCTCATAAGGACGAACAAAACACTCCTTAAGATGTTGAATTTTATCACTTAAAGCCTTACATTCATTAGTAGCATGACCATGAAATCTATGATATCCATAGAATGAATTCTTGTAGTAAAATTTATTTCATGTTCTTGGAGAGAGGGATATCAAACAATCTTGGAGGAGTCTCAACAAGATACTTTCTTGATCAAAAGTAGGAGATGTTGCTTTTTTTTGTGACAAAGACATATCTTGCTTAGTACAAGATGTCATACCTAAACAAGACTCTTTAGATTGCGAGATTTTGTTCTCTCCTTTACAGGAGGATGTAAACTCTATGAAATTTGAATCATAAGTGTTTTGCATGATGAAATTGAAATTAAGAGAAGATTTCTTTGTTTGTTTTGTTGCTTTCAAAGGATAATAATCATGACCACTAGTGTCTATCAATTCAACATGCACTACTGTTAAATTTGGTTTAGAGGAATCCTTTTTAAGAGTGTTGATATTGAGTGAAGTTTTGTTTGATGGTTTGATTTCTATCAAAGGACAATAACCAAGATCACAGGTTGTTTCATGCATGTTAGGCTCTATAGGGACATGGATACCTTGTTCTCTAGCACCACATCCTTTTCCACTATATCCAAGTTGTTTCATAAGTTTGTAACCTTTTCCATAAATATTTTTCATTTCTTTAGGATTTGGTGGTTGTTGACAGTCAATTTCATCGAAGTTTGTTGTGTAATATTTTTTTCTTCTAAAGTGGTTGAGGTGAATACTTTCGAAGGGTCTTCCGAATTTTGTGTTGAAATTACAATTTTTCTTTTCTATTTTCTAAATCTTTGTTTATGATCGTGTATTCTCCCATGAATGTTGTTCAAAGTCTAAGGAACCCCAATCATCTTCTAATAGCTTCATAATTTCCTCAGTATTTTTTTCTTTGTCCTTCTTTTACACAGGTTCTACTTGTGTAGTTAGTTTTTATGTTTTCAAGGGGTTCTCTTTGTTTTTATCAAGTTGTAGGACACTATAAGGCTCAGGATCAGTGTCAAGTGTGTACACTTTGTTGTTGTACACAGACTTCATTTTATGATGAAGAGTAGAAGGCACACCATTCATTTCATGAATCCATGGCCTCCCTAAAAGGAGGTTATATGAAATATTGTGAGGAATAACATGGATCAATGTTTCTAATGTGGCTTTTCTAGTTGTAATAGGAAAAGTAATCACACCAAGTTGTTTTTTTCCTACATTGTAAAATACCTTAATAGATCAAGAATGGGGTTGAATTTTTTATTTATCCATGTTGAGTCTATCCAAAAGGGTCACACTACACAAATTAAGGGCTGAGCCATTTTCAACAAGCATTCACTTTATACCTCTTCCCTTGTGGTGAACTATTATCATGAAAGCATCATGTTGTTTTTGTACTTCCAAAGGAGGGAGCTCACTTTGGTGGAAAATAATGTCAACATTTATTCCTTAAAAAATTATTTCTATGTAATTTGGTTGCACATTAGAAGGGATAGGAACTTGTTGTAAGGAATTTTGAATCATGTTATGGTAGTGATGATATTCTTGAATAAGGTCCCATAATGATATCTTAGCAGAAGTATTCTTTAGTTCTTTGACAAGATCATACTACTTTCTGCGAGGAGGACTTGGTAAGATAGGGTTGGGTAGGGTAGGATTAGGCAATGGGAGGGATGTTGAAGTTGTTTGTCTTGGTTGTGGATTGTTCCTAGTGTTGTATGTATGAGAAACTATATTGTAACTCAGTTGCTACAAAACATTGTTCTTAGGTGGTTTAAGGATAAGGTTGGGTTTTTTTTGAACTTGTTGTTTTTGAGACGGTGGATAGATGATAAGTTTAGGTTCAAAAGAGTACTTCAAGGGGTATCTAATGCACATAAGCTCAAGAGACTTATCCTTATTTTCATGATATATTAGTGAAGGGGATTCTAATGTTATTTCATCATCTTCATCTAAGGAATTACTATTGTCAATGTTCTCATTTTCTTCCACTGTGATATCTTCCCTAAGAGAGTTTTTAGGAGAACTACAAACCAAATTTCCTTGACATTCAAGGATTGGTTCTTCTACAATGACTTCATCACATGCAAGGCTTTTATCAATGGTTGGAATGTCTTGTTCAATAAGGTTTTCCCTAGGGGAATAGAAACTCATAAGATTACCATTAATCAAAGTATTGTCTTCGCAACTAGGAGAGGAATATATGTGATTGTCATGTTTATCTATGTTTTCATGCTCTTTAAATAGGAAATTCTCATGAGCAAGGGATGAATGGAGGCTAGGTAAGGTGATGTTTAGGAATGTTTCTATGATCTCATTCTCTTATGCCATAATATCTTCCCATGGGGGATGAGGAGAAGGACAAACAAGACCTCCATGATTCTCAATGATTGTATCTTCTTTCACCAAGATACCTTCATCACTAATAGGAGAGGTTTTGGGAGAAGAAAAATCATGATCATCATGGTTATCTATGTGTGTGTTCTCTTCTATCACATCATTCTCATAAATAGGAGAGATAAGAGGGGGGTAGGTTTAACGCAAGCATTGCTATTTGCACTCTCTTGCACTAAGAGACCCTCACAACTAGGAAATGCATTGAATGAATGACTAACTTGCTTATTCACTAAATTTTTCTTTGAAAACATGGAAAGGATAGATACTAACATTTGTGAAAATTAATCTATGCAAACTAAAAGTACACTATGCAATAAAATGTTGTGAATGAAAATTTGGAATGAAGCAATGCATGAAATGAACCACTTTAAGCTAGATTTAGTAAAATTCATGAAATAGAAGGTCAACCCAATGAAACAGACAACCAATGGTAGTAAATAGAAGCACAAAAAAGTAAATTTAAACCCTAAAAATTGCAACTTCAAAGTCAACAAGGACTAAGATGCAAACAAGGGTGTCTTGGTCCTATTGATGAAATTTTGAGGTTCTAGGAACTGGAATAGAAAGCACAAAAGATAGAGAGGATTCTAAGCCAAAAACCCATAGAGGGACTAAGAGGCCAAGAAGGGCGTTTTAGTTCTAGTAAATGATTTTTTTCCAAAAAAACAACAAAATTTGGATTTTCTACAATGTTCCCAAGTTTCCTACTCAAGGACCTAATGTTTAGAAATAGAAAAGTGTGCAAATGAATGCAAGGAAAAGTGACTAATAGCAAGCAATTGAATGAAAAATTAAAATGCAATTTTTTCAATTTTTAATGCATTAAAAATGTCCTTAAATGCAATTAGGATGATTGACAAACACTTTTCAGTTTTTCAATGAGATAAGATGATGCAAGAAAGAAAAAATGCAACCTATATGAACTTTCACTAATGCAAATGTAAGAAACCGTAGATGCACTTTCACTAATGCAAAAATGAATGTAACCTAGATCTAGGACCTTAATGAGCTCCAAATTAGAAAAATGAATGCCTAGATTGTTGAGTTCACCAAAATGAACAATGGGGAAAATGGGTACTTTATAACCCAGGTCATAGAACACCACTCTTTTCCAATTGTCATTCAAGAATGCCCTAGGATCCCAAATTGGATTGATTATCAGCCCAAAGGTGAGTCAATTCTCAACAAGGAAGACCCAGGAGGGGTTCTTTTAGGCTTTGAAGGGTTCACCACCAAGAAAAATCTTGGAAAAGAAAACTTAACATTCAACTCACCAAACCTAGTAATACAAGCCAAATGATGAGTGCAAATGGAAAAATTAAGTAACAATATGTTAGGATGTGTGTACCTAGGAATTCTAGAAATGTGATGAAGATTTTGGAGATGCAAAAGTGTTGTCAAACTATGCTAGGGAGGACTAAGATTCCCTTAATGTTGTCTTAGTCCCATTGCTATTTTTCAAGGGAAATGCAAAATATTCAGATGTCGAAATAGAATTCAAAAGAATCTCTGCAAAATATCCTTGGGAGGACTAAGACACCCTTACTATTGCCTTAGTTCCATCTTGAATTTTTGAAATCTCTGAATGTGATCCTGAGGGTCAAGGTTTGTACTTCCTTCTTCACTAAATCTTTAGGTCTTACAACTTACAAATCTAGCTTGTAGGTGAGTTTCTGTGAAGATGACAACTTTGCAATGCAACTTTGCAACTTTGCACTTCAAATGATATTCAAGTCTTCAACCTAAATATGCAAAAAAAATAATGAAAGAGAGGAAAAACTTATTGATTGTTAGTAAATGGGGGTTTTCCTTGGTCAAACCCCTTGTTGGTAATTAAACCTTGAAACAAAATAAAATAATGAATGAACAAAGTGTTATGTTGAAACTCACCAAAACCTTGTTATGAAATCTACAAGCTTGAATGTAGATCTTGAAATGCTTGAATGATTGATAGATTGCTTGCTTGAATCAAAACCCTACATCATAAATGTTAGATAAAAAACACACATGATACAAGAATGATGCTCGAATCTTGATGATGGCTCCAAATGCTTGATGAATTGCTCTTGAATTCTCTCTTGATCACAAACTTGTTGTAATGCATGAATACTTGAATTCTTAGATGATAAACATAAGTGAAAGAACCTTGTATTTATACTTATCAATGCTTAATATCCCAAAATTACACCACTCCAAAGCTGAAATATGAATTCACTAATTAAAGGAGGCTAAATCCAGCCAAGATTTGAAATTAAATCTCAAAAATAGCTTAAGGGCAACTAAGACACCCTAGGTGGCATCTTAGTCCTGAGGCTAGAAACTCAGGGTACAAAATAAAAAAAGGGGCCCATTTAAGATTCATTTGAAATCAAGGTCCCAAGACCTTTGGAGGATGAAGATTCCCTAAGTGGAATCTTAGTCCCAATCGAAAAATTAGGGACATAGCCAAAATCATTAAATTATCATTTATCCTTTGATGTTTGTCGGGATTAGCCATAAAAAGATATAATTTATTAAGCTTGTGAATGCAAAATAGGACCAACTAAGACATAAATAAGGATAAACAAAGCAAGGTGGGCCCAAACAAGTGTGAAAATGAAAAGGTATGAATTTTCCTACACTACACATTAATTCATGAAATTCAAATAACACAAGCCAACATGTGAATATACATTTAAAACCATTGAAATACTGCCAAAAACATAATAAAAATTTAGGTCCTAGGCCTAAGTGAGGACCCATTCACCCTTGGGTGGATGGGTCCTAGGTCACTTACCTAGGATGCACATTCTCCAATGTTAAGTTTTATGTTATGGCATTAGTGAATGTCAAGTTTTACCCTTCAAAAATTGTAATTAATTAGGATTGGATTTGAATTAAAGGGTCTAGTTAAGGCATAATTAACCTCAAGTAATTAATAAAGCCATAGATGAGTGTTAAAGTGTAAAGGTGCACCTTACAACACCATAAATAAGGCTCAATTAAGTCCCTTTTATTTAATAGGTTCCTAAACTTAATGTGAATATGTAAAATACATATTACAACACTAAATTAAGGTATAACTAAGCTCATTTTTATTATTAATATTTCCAAAATTAAGTGTGAAAAATTGATACTTTTTCCTACACTACAACCAATAACCATTGCAAAAGACCATCCATATTCTCATTAAATATTATCCATGGCTTACTACACACTATAACAACAACAACCTAGAACCAAAATCTTGAAATAAAGAAGATAAAACACATTTTGTAGTTGCATAAAGCTCCCACTAAAAGTAATACCAAGTTATACATGGAATCATTACCAGTATCATTTCCAACACTCTACTCAAAGTGAACAAAACTTCTCATGTACCATAAAAAACTATTATAGATTCAAAAGAACAACTATATTAGGTACTCCTAATAACCATCTTTGGCTGCAATAAACATACCAATGCAATAATAGTGATCAATAATATAGCCTACCAAATATAATCCACATTAGAAAATTTACAAGATCTTCACATTTACAACATCTTAAATTAGAAATACATAATCAGTGCTCTAATCTAAAATAATTTAAAAATAGATTCATCCCCACATTAGTATCATGCAAAAAATATATATTCAAGTATAACATGTGGATTTCCAAGACTCAAACACTAGAATCAATGCTAGATCTTATTTTCCAAACAAAATGACATAGGATTAATCATAGATGAATAAGAACCCTCCAAACAACCATGCAAACCTATAATTTTTTTTCATCTTGAACACCTTGAATACAGTCTCATCATAGATCTACATACCACATATTTTAGTTAACATGTAAAACATGCAAAACCATATCTATAAATTTGGAATCCATTTAACCACCTAGGAATTTACATCAAACATATAATTTGAATAATAGAATAAACACAAATCTACAAGCCTATAGATGAAAACAAGAGTAAACTACAACCCAATAGGAAAAACCAATTTTTCAAGGAGCTTGTAACTATTCAATGCACAAGACAACTAAGAGGGGGGTGAATCAGTTTTACCTTATTACTTCAAAAACCCTATTTAATATTCAGATCCAAATTCATTCATTAAATCTGTAAATCTATTATGATAAATTAGCATGAAAAGAAAATAATATAAATTGAAACAACTTAACACCATACACAAGAGCACCAAATTTACATGTAAAACCCAAGAAGGGATTTGTATTAACTCACAATATAATTAATATCAAAATTGAATACAATAGGGCTCACTACCCAAGGAAAGAAAGGCTCACTGACAAAAGGCTCACTGCTAGAATAAAAAAGAAGATAGAGAAGAAAGGTTACATAGAAAAATAAATCTCAATGCAATAGAGAATCCACCACAATGTCATCGACACCTTTGTAACATTACTAAAGAATTGTAGACACCTTCTGCTCACTGTATCCAGTAATCTAACACATGAAATCTTACACTGCACTTCTCAATTTCACACGCTAACACTCAAAACTTCATATCATTCACATCTCTCTTGTCTATCTCTACATCCCTCAAAAACTTAACTTTTCTTTATACATTCCTCAACCTTGAAACCCTTCTCCAAGGTCGGCTATGCACATCAACCATGTAAATTCAAATTAGGTTGGTGCCAAAACACTTCCATGGTAGGTAGAAGTGAAAGTACAACACATCACACCTTAACTAGGACCTAAATAAACAACACCATACTACAACATACTTCTACAAATAGTATATATCCATCACTAGTAGTGTAAACACTTGGTCAGCTATTACCCATGTAAACTCCATTAAAATTTTAAGTACATGCTTCCTCAAATCAAAGGATGAATTGCGAACAACACACCACACTTGGACATGATCTAAAATATTCCACAAACACTCTAAAATCCAATAAAATCCTTTGCAACAACTTACACATGAAGAATGTACACACCCAATACACTTAGATAACTCTTGCATACACTGTTACTTGAGAAACTAACTTTTGAAGCACCAAACCTTGAACCATCTTGACCAAACAAAAATATCAACACTATAAACACTCCAAATCTGCAAGACCTAAAACCATTATGTGGAGAAATTTTGAGCAAAGAGATTTCTCCCAGACACCTCTATAATGCATTGTTCACACACTGGTGAACACAACTTCTTCTATACAATAATCTAGCACACCAAATTCTACATGTAACACCTCTAAACAACTCTGATCAACATATACGCATTGCAAAAGTAGATATTCAACCTAGAAGAAATTCAAAGCAACACAAGAACACATATCTATATCCCAAAAGACCACCACCACCTTGGAAACCAAGCACAAGAGGCACATCCTCATCACCTTCATCACTTTCTCATTACCACCAAGCCAAATGCAACATAGTAACTCAACCACATATCCATATAAATAAGATTATCAAACAAACACTAGAGGTTGACACCAATAACTTTACTAATGACAATATAATGCAACTAATCAAAGAATGGATAACATCAAATACTCACACTTTCATCCAACAATAGAAATCAATGACAACACTAACTGCTCATACTTGCAACAATCTCCCCCTTTATAATTGATGGAAAAACATGATGTGAAAAACCATCAAAGACACAACTCTGAATACCAACATAATGTAACTCTTCTCATTACTTCTCCCCCTTACTCAACTAGCTTATTAATCTCTCTCTCTCTCCCTTCGTATGACTTTCTCTTCTTAACATTTGTTTTCTTTTCCACATGGCTCTCTCTCCCTTGATAACTTATTCTTTTACACATGACTTTCTCTCCCCCTTTGACATTAATGACAAAGGACCAAAATATTTGCATTATTTATTCTATCCCTTTGACATCAATCAATTTGATTACTACTGCTCTGCAACATCTTTCCTTTAATTCTCTATATACTCCCCTTAGGAGCACACACCAAACTACACCAAATTAGTAACAACTACACAATGACAACACACACTCTTTTGACTACAACAACCAACATTGCTACTACCTACTCCCCTTGAGAGGTAGCCACCAACATTAGTCTAGAATAAAGAATGAATCTTGAGATCCATTTTAATGATGCATATCCTTATACATCTAGTTGAAGAAAGTGTAGACACTTGAAAATGACCTAGGCCTACAAGTCCTATTGGTACCACTTTCATCCTAGCATAATTATGACATTTAATTATGTCTTTGGTCCACGTTCAACTATTAATTAAATAATTCATTATTGTTTAATTAATTTGTGTCCTTTTATTCTTCAGGATTATTAAATAAATAAATTTTTATTTATTTATTCAATATGTCTTTAATTGTCTAAAGTCTTCCTTTAATTAAATAAATTTCGTAATTTGTTTAATTACCTTAGTTCATTAATTCTTCCTCATTACTAAATAAATGAATTTCATTTATTTATTTAATATGTCACTAATACTCACAATTAAATAAATTCATTAATTTATTTAATTCTTAACCATATCTTCTAAATTGAATAATTAATGTTCAATTATTTAATTATCTGAATTAATATTCCTCTCATTTTAAATAAATGAAATTATTTAAAATGTCATCACATTATTAACTAATGGTCCATTTTGGTAAATAATCTGAAAAAAGATTACTTATTGTCTCACAAAATCCATATTTTGAATTGATTTAATTCAAAATGGGAGCTTCCTTCCAAAAAATCAAATAAACTTATTTATTTATCCCATTTATGAATTAAACCATTCTTTAATTCATAAGTGAACATTCCACCATGAATTAAATAATTTATATTATTCCCACTAACTTATTTATTATTCCCACTAACTTATTTATTTATCCCATTTATGAATTAAACCATTATGTAATTCATAAGTGGACTTTCCACCTTTTATCTTTTTGATTTTTTAAATCTCACAAGGTGGGCTATCTTATCTTTTTAATTTTAAAAATCTTTATTTTTAAAATTAACTATCTCATCTTTTCTCCACCACTGATCTGATTTTCGCATATGGCATCTTGACCATTCATTTAAGGATTTTTCCCTAACCCTAATTAGGGATGGTCAGATTTAATCTTGGCCTCTAATTTTAGGTTTCTATCAAAATTCAATCTTGTTTGTCCATTCAAAATTGTGTTTTCTATAAAATGTCAATTTTGTTCATAATGAGGGACTCTTGGATCTATGAGAAGCATTATAGTCATTTATCATTTAGTCATTTGTCATTGTCATAGGCATAGGCATAATTCTACTTAAATCCTGCAAAATTTGCATAGGACAATGGCATAGTCAAATTGCTCACATATTCGATCTGAGGACATCAATCATACGCTGTAAACTAGAAGGTGCTATGGAGGTGATTCATGGAAGCTTCGTGAATATCTGGTATAATCGTTTCATTATTATTTGCTTTCTTTGTGCTTCATAACTTCCTTGGGTTTATATTATTGATATTCATTGCTAATACCTTAATCCTGAATTTTACCCATTGATACATTGGTGAACCTGACATGAATGGACAAATAAAGAGCAATTTTTGGAGTTGGTTTCTTTTTGTTGCAATTTTTGTTTGTTTTTTGTTGCAGGTTTTGCATCATTTTGGATAAAGCCCTAGTTTCCAAATATTCAACCATAACTTTCAAACGGCTATTTATTTCTTCACAAAAACTTTTCATGCGCTTTCATTCCGAAAATCATATTGTTTGGATCTGTTTTTATTTTTTTATAATTTTTTTTTTCTGTTTTTGATGAAAAATTAATTTTGAGAGAAAATTATAATTTTTTTCAAATATGTTTACATTTCTAGAAATCTCTCTAAATTTTAACATGGGTCTATTCTTTATCTTTTAAATTTGGATGCACAATTATGAGTCAAATAACAGATCTTTTAAAATTGGGGTTTCACAAACATTTTCTTAGATCTCACAAATGGTTGCAAATCTGATTACAAAAAAAATTCTAAAGATTTGGAATGACATCAAACATATCCAATCCAGAAATCAGAATTTTTCGAGCTGGTTTGTACTTTTTATAAATTTTTTATGATTTTTCATAAAAAATTAATTTCAGGTGTAAAACAACAATTTTTTCTAATTTCTTTACATTTTTGGAAACCTCTTGAAATTGTAGACAAGATTTGTTCTCTGTATTTTTAATTTTACTATCAAAAAAATTTCTAAAAATCAGATTTGTCTTGACTAGCTAACCCTCTAATAGTAAGTGATCAATTATCTTGTTAGGGTTTTTGCTTTGTTGTTGGTTTTGTGCTTGTGCAAAAAATAAACACTTCAAATGACACATTGGATAAAGTGGAAAAAAATGACACATATAACTATTTTTGCAGGTCAATAGTCAAAGATCATTATCAAACTACTAATGAATCTTTCTGCAGAATGCATGTCAAAGACCCTAGTTAATTTTTTTGAAACAGATCGTCTAGTAGTGTAGAAAATCTTTCATTTGGATTAAAATTAACAAGTATCTACTATGTTTGGTGCAAAAGAATATTTTTTTTATTACCCTCACAATTTGGTATATTGAAGTATCCTCTCCCCTTGTGCATCTATATGATCCTAGGTGTAAGAGAAATGGTTACTAACTCTAGAATTTGGGCTTGTTATGGTGGGAAAAAGTACTCACCCTAGGACAACTAAGACCGGTAGCACCCTGAACCCAAGGGAGTTCTAGCCCGTATATAAAAGTGGATTCTTGGGGAAAGCCCAAGAATCACACGTATGGTTCCGACAAGATGGATCCGAAAGGGGACTCTCACCGCATGGATAATGCCCTACGAATGGAATGCCCAAATTAAACACCTCTTGTTTTAGTGTCCAACTATTCTTTGGCCGTTGCTTGGTATAGTGCAGGGAACAATATCATGCCTGAAGACACTCACTACTGACCCCCTTGAGTAGAGATAGCAGTTCTTGGAAAGTCACTACCCAAGAATTTGAATTTGGTGTGCTCGAATGACGTTAATGAGCCATGGAGGGGAGCCAATGCCACCAAAATTCTAAGCTATCTACTCTCAAGAAGGAAGGGTGTTTATCACTAATCCGAGGTATATTGGTGGGCTATACCAAGTATACAAACCCCTAGCCTATTAGTCTTTTAGGATTGTACTTGTTTTATGTGCGCTTGCTTACACCCAAAACACTGTGTTTTTCAAGTGATTTCTAGATTACGGAAACATTATCCACCATATTTACATTTTTGGACAAAACATTTACCATTAGATAGATCAAATCTTCCATCAAAATGACAAGAAACTAAATTGTTACAAACTATGTCGCATATGTGAAACCGCAATCGTTCTTCTGTTAAACCTCATTCAACATTTAAAGCACCACATCTATAGGCGTCGTGACACAATTGAACCTCATAGAGTCACAGTTTTTAGTCCCTAAGCCACATTTTCTCAAACTGTGATGCATTCACCAAATTGAGACACATTTGTTGCCTCAAATGACGCATTTTCCTATCACATATAAAATATTCATACAAAGTCAAATCTAAAGTCTACACCTTGTCAATCATTTGTCAAACATTGGTTCTAAGGAGATTCTGTCAGAAACCAATTTTGAAGTTGCTCAAAATTTTTGACCATTAGTTTGCATTCTTGACTATAGGTTTCATCGTTTATTTTTATTCTAGTTGCATAAATTAGGTATTAGTTTTTCCCTAGGTGTTCCATATTGCATACTTCAAATTAGGAAAATCTCAGCACAATTAGCAACGTCATTGCATTCGAAACTAGGTTCTCTTGGACTTTATTGTCAATCCCTTTTTCAGTCATTGTCCCTTTTGTGAGACTTTTCCGACTCAACAGTCTAGTTAGGGAAACTCACTAGTCATTTTTGTTGGTGTGTGGCGATTGATCATGCTATACTGTATAGCCCATGGTATACTATACACCCTGACATGTATCCTCGCCGAGGTCCGGGGCTGGGCCAGGCCCCAGACGGGGGTTCAGGGGCAGCAGCCCCTAAGAAAAATTTTCTTCCTACTTTTTCGCGTCATCACCGAAAAAATCAATGAAAAAAGAAAAATTCAATTTTGTAGAACCCTAAATCTGGAAGCTTCTAAGCTTGTTAAAAAGGGGTTTAGTTGGGTATTACAGTATGATGAAAAACATGATTATTCACAAGAATGTAATAGGTTTCACACTAGATAATAAAAGTATTGGATGGCTACGGTTTGGTGGATGTAGCCCAGATTGGGTGAACCACGTTAAATTCTCTGTGTTATGATTTATTCTGTGTGTGTTTTTAGTTTCTCTATTTATTAATTAAATCTGCATTTAATTGTTAGATATCTGCCATCTCTAACCATAACAATTTTGGCCTTGTCCTTGTCCTTTTCAATAAAGTCCTTTAGTAACCAAAATCAAAAACAAAGATTGAGCTTAGAAGTGCTTAGGTATCCTTGTCTTAAGTTGCATTATAAGTTTAGACATTGCATATTTTATTCCCAAAAATCCAAAAACATTGTTCATCCTAGTCGTCATCTTTAAACTTAGGCCTTGCATAGTACACTCCTTAGTTGTCATTTTTCTTTGAGCAATCTCATTTTATGGTGGAGACTAGACTCCAAAAATAGAAATGGCAAATGACAAACTTTAGACAAGACCCCACTTCCACTATCAACAATCCCACATAAAACCCAAATTGGACATTTGAGGATCCATTCGCCAACACGAATAATCAACCTCTCATGACCATACCATCCTCATCAAATAGTCCATTTGAACTATTCTTACGTAAGGATGAGTACGCTCAAATACTTAAGGAAAACCTAGAGGTAGCGGCACAAGATCCAAAAGCCTCTCAATTTGTAGAACAAATGGTCCTATACGACAGAGACAGATACTTAGCCATACTCCTAAGTCAAGGAGCTAAGTTACCTCAAGGATTCAACATTAACACATTGAGATCAACATATCCTGACCCTAATGTCCACAATTCACACAACATGAAAAATAGTGGTCAAACTCCAAACGCTATGAGCAATACTTTCTTTGACACTATGACCACAGTGCATGCTACCTCCAATGTTTCAAACAACTCCAACAAAATAAATGCTACATCCATTGAAGGATCAGAAGCTACCACGACAGTAAATGACACAGGGGCATCATTAGGTCACGACAATCCCCCCCTGACAGTCACACCTACTACCATGAGCACACCTTTGACATATCCACTCATTGGTATTTCACAAAATCCTTTGGGAGGAGGAAAAAGATGTATCTTTATCCAAGGACAACAACAAAATGTTAACACGACAACACAGTCACATGTAATTGCCTTCCAAGGATCAACTATGAACAATCCCCTTGGATAACCTCAACAATTTGGACAAAGTGGCCAAATGACACAACCTATGGCATCATTAGTACATCACAATGTTCAAGGTCACCATATTCCCCAAATAACAACACAAATGGTTTTGAGACACATCCCAACCTACTCATCTCAGATTCATACCCACCAACATTCACCCAATCCAATCTTTCAACACCAACAACACGCCAACCCGAACACATCATACATGTCACAATAGTCCATCCCTCCACAATATACCAATATTCATGCACAAAAAATAGGGACCTATGGTGTACCAATCAATCCATCATGTGGAACCACAAATAACCCTTTTATGGATTCCTTACAAACAAGATTGATGGGTCTAGAGAAAACTATCCAAAACATACAAATATCAGGCAAGAAATTAGAAGTGTCATACGACCTAAACGTATACCCATTTGACATGAGCCTATACATGCCTCCATTTCCTCTGGGATATGTGTCACCTAATTTCACAAAATACAGAGGCAAGACAAACCCCATCGAACATGTTCACGAATTTGCAACCAATTGTATGGATGTCGCCTATGAACAAACGTACTTGATGAGACTCTTTTCCAAAAGTCTCGCAGGTCCTACCCTTGAGTGGTTCTCCACTCAAAAATATATCCCAATGTGGGATGAGCTAAAAAAAAAGTTCATAAAAAATTACGCATACAACATTGACATGGACACCTCTATCGCTAGCTTGTGCAATCTCACATAGGAGGATGCTGGTGAGACATTCATCCCATTCTTTCAAAAATGGAGAAGTTTAGCTAGTCGGTGTCATATTGACATACCCAAAAGGGAAAAGGTTGACATGTTTGTGCAAACACTTCTGGGGCCCCTAACATATGCATCGCAAGTACATTGTTGCACAAACTTCATAGACTTGGTCGAAAAGGGGGTCCAAATTGAGAAAGCCCTTATCGCAAAGGGAGAACTAAGGTATGGTCCCAAAATTGCAAATCTAAATCCTCCCACCTACAAGAATAAATACTAGGTAAAAAATAAACATGTTACAAATGACGGTGTTGTTGACACCAAGATTGCAAACATTGTGGGTCCTGTACTGGCACTAAAATGGGTTCAACCACAAAACAAACCAACAACAACATTGACACCCCCTACTAATGTTCTTTCAAACAACCAGAATAGTCAGACTAATCAGGGACAGTACCATCAGATAAGACAATTTCCTAGGGGTTGCACATACACTTCTTTGGGTGAACCCATTGAAGAAGTCCTCAAGAAATGCCTCTAGAATGGGGTCATCACACTTCAAGAACTCAAACCATACTACATAGGACAATTCAAACCAGCATGGTGTAACGATAATGCATTTTGCAAGTATCATCGAGCAAAAGGACATACAACCTCTAACTATCGACAATTGAAAAACTTAATACAAGATCTTATTGAAAGTCGCATCATTGCGATAAGTGGATCACAATTCGCCTCCAATTCAGATCATATTATCCACAAGAATCCACTACAAGACCATGGTTCTCATAATTCTTCCACGTTAGGTCCAAAGATAAACAATAATCACACCAATTTCACCCAAACCAAGTACGACTATTCTGGTGGACCTATTATAAATAATGTCTGAACCAATGATGAATACATTAATACCATTATGGTCAAGAGAGCACCTCAGTGTAATGCTACTACTCGTAGTGGCAAGGTCACCATAGCTGGTCCACCTCCCGCTAGACAACCCAAAATCACTATACCTGGCCCATCTGCTAAATAACCAAAACCTGTCTCAGCCACAAAGCAAGGGCAACCCAAAAGTCAGCTCAACCTTATCAACCTACTAGGAAAAACACCCGCGCAAATCTCTATACTTGAGCTACTTCGTATCTCTCTCACACACAAGGATATACTAGATAAAACCCTGCAAGAGTCATCACTCCCCAAGGACATTGATTTCAATTAGTTTGAGACCATGGTGGGATACCTCACCACGCCTCATCACGTCACCTTCTCAGATCAAGACTACTTGTTGCCCAAGACCAACCACAATGATGCATTGTACATAGAAACTTTTGTCCACAAGCATAAAGTTAGATGGATTTTAGTAGATGGCAGAGTAGGATTGAACATATGTTCCCTCAAATTGGTTAAGGCTCTAGGATTCTTTGAGGCATGCGTAGACCCGACAAAGAGTATAGTGATCAAAGCATATGATGATGATGAATGCTCTTCACGTGGTGTTATATCTCTCCCCATCAGAGTGGGACCAGCCATTGTGGACACAACCTGCCAAGTCCTGGATTTAGAACTACCATATAACATCTTGCTTGGCCGTCCATGGATTCATGCCTTAAAAGTCGTTCTGTCCACATATCACCAATGCCTAAAGTTTCCATTTGACGGAACATAAATAACCATATATGGAGACTCCGACCCTTTCCAATATTGTACCAACCTAAGGGTTATTTCTAAAAATCAAGTGCCTATTAACCAAGAATCACTTGGCTCCTCGTCATCCAAATACATTGACCCATCCACACTCATATCATTTTCCACATCCGCTCCACCCACGTCTTCTACTACATCACCACCTCCCGCAAACCCTAAGGCTGAATCCACTATCAAGATCCAAGACCTTGGCTGTGGGGATTTCAAACTACATACAACAATACCCAAGCCTCCAAAGGAATATGGTCAGCCATTTTTCAGAATGGAACTTAAGGAAACTTTCAAGGTTCCACCAAAAATAGTTTTTACCAAATGGGGAGAAATGAGTAATGAGGACCTTGCTGATATAATATGGTGGATCTATAAGGATACTATCACACTACCCCCATTACTAGTTCAAAAATATGGCAAAGGTTATGAAATAATGAAGGCTAAAGGCTACGACAGTACTAGTGGCCTTGGCAAAAATAAAGCTAGATGAAAAGAACCCATTGAACCTTTCCAAATTCCCAAGTATCTTGGATTAGGGTTCGGATTGTCAGATAATGATGATTGACGTACCATTGGACTTTCAAGTGAGCGAGTACATGCATCAGAAAGTGTTGAGACCACTAAGGAAACCCTCACCGAAACTGACTCCCAAGAGTGGGAAGTTGACTCAAAATGATCCTTAAGTGACTGTTGCCTTGATGATTTGTTTGTCGAAGAAGGGGAACTGACCTCTAAAAAAATATTTTGGCAAACATTTAAAATTGAGCAGGCACCAAATAGTCAAAGTCCCACTACCACTCCCCATGGAATACAAGACCCACCATTTGAATCCCTCTAGTTCAATCCATCTGAAATACCTGATGGCACTGAAAACCAGGACTCCAAGTCCTTCAACCCTTATTTTTCCAACTTAAATGAGACTAGTGAAGGGGAATATTGGATAGAGTCCGATGTTGAGTGGGACGATAATAATATCATTTACAACATCACTGAATCTGTCTGCATGCTTTCCACATTCTCCCCTCAATTCACCAACAAGGATGATGGCATTTCCCTAGTTTATCCCTAGTTAGTCGATTGGGACCAATAAGGCCCACCAGTCTTGGATACATTTCAGAATGATGAGGCAATTACAGAATTTGTGGGATTATGCGAGGACATATCTAGTGGTGATCATAAGTCTAGATTTTCCATTGATTTAGATTGCATGGCATACTTCGGTGAGACTACTCCATCCTCCTGTCACAAAAGCAGAAATAAAAATAAAATAAAAAATGAAACATCTCTAGGTGAAAACTGAAAGGCACCTTTTGACGACAAAATGATTAAAACAAAGGATGTATCTATGGGTGAAAACCTCTCTAGGGCGCCCAAATATGGAGGACTAGAATTTCTTCCTATGCAACAAGAGAACTGGTTTTACACCATTTACCATTATTGTCTAATGCTAAACCAATCAAATAGAAGTTGTGCAAAATGCATCCTTAGGTCACTCTATTAGTCAAGGCTGAGTTGAAGAAACTTCTAGATGTAGGATTCATACGATCTATTGATTATGCAAAATGGATATCTAACTTGGTGCTAGTAACAAATCCAAATGGAATGATCCGTGTTTGTGCAAATTTTAGAGACCTGAATAAGGCATGCCCAAAAGACAACTTTCCTTTACCAAATATTGATATCATAGTTGACCTCACAGCAGGATACAAGATGTTGTCCCTCATGGATGGTTTCTCTGGCTACAATTAGATTTGCATTGCCCCTGAAGACCAGCATAAAACAACATTCACTTGCCCTTGGGGAACATACTATTGGAATATCATTCCATTTGGTATCAAAAATGTAGGTACTACATATCAAAGAGCAATGACCACAATCTTTCATGACATGATGCATAAAATAATGGAAGATTATGTGGATGACCTTTTAGCTAGATCACTGACAAGGGAAGATCATTTGAAGGTGTTAGATACAATCTTCAAGAGGCTAGAAGAATATAAGGTCAAACTGAATCCTAAGAAATGTGTCTTCGGTGTCACATCTGGAAAACTGTTAGGATACATAGTGTCTCAACGAGGCATTGAGGTCGATCCAATGAAAGTAAAAGCCATCATAGACATGCCCCCGCCTAGAGGAATCAGTGAGCTTCGAACCCTACAAGGAAAAGTACAATCCATTTGGCGCTTCATAGCCCAATTGGCTGATAAATGTCAACCATTCCAATATCTCCTGCACAAGGGTATCCCCTTTGTGTGGACAGATAAATTCCAAGAAGCGTTTTAGCACATAAAAGATTACTTATTGTCACCACAAATCCTCATGCCACCCATTCATGGGAAACCATTGATCCTATACATTTTTTCCACTACTTCAACACTGGGGGCATTGTTAGCACAGAATGACCACGAGGACAAAGAAACAGCTATATATTATATCAGTCAGACATTGGTCGGATATGAATTGAATTACACACCAATTGAATGAGCTTTTCTAGTTGTGGTCTTTGTAGCACAGAAGCTAAGACATTATATGTTAAGTCATCAAACACGACTGGTAGCAAAGATTGACCCTCTCAAATATCTGTTAAGTCGGGCAGCATTAACAGGACGTCTAGAAAAATGGGTCATGATTCTAAGTGAATATGACGTTCAATATGTAGAAAGAAAGACAATAAAAGGACAAGTCATAGCAGACCAGCCGGCAGACACACCCTTACAAAGTGATCACCCGTTAGTGGTGGATTTTCCAGAAGAGTCGATATTCTATACAGAACCAAAGGAACCTTGGTGACTCTATTTTGACAGATCACACACAAATCATGGCTCGGGGGCAGGAATCCTATTCATCACCCCTCAAGGAGATTCCATTCCTAAGTCTTTTTGCATTGCCTTCCCATGCACGAATAATGTGGTGGAATATGAGGCACTAGTTATAGGACTAAAAATGGCAATAAAATGGAAAATCAGAACACTACATGTCTACGGGGATTCTCAACTCATCATCAACTAGGTTAATGATGACTATGACACAAAAGATTAGAAGTTGATTCCCTACAAACGAATGGTGGATAGTTTCCAAATTTACTTTCATATGGTAACTTTTGAACAAATTCTGAGAGCGCAAAACAAGGCAGCAGATGCAATGGCTACAATAGGCTCCCTGCTCGACATACCAAACAACATGCCTTAGTTGGAATTCCTAATAGAAAAATTGTTGATCCCCACCTATGACATTCCAGAGTCTGAGATGGTCTGCGAACTTGTTGGTCCCGACTCTCCCTGGTACCAGGATATTTATGACTATCTTAAGTCTCAAACCCTTCCACTAAACCTATCCAATAACCAAAGGAAGTCTTTTATCCAAAAGGCCGCAAGGTATGCCATCATCAGTGACACCCTTTACTGTTGTAGCTTTGACGAGACTCTCCTTAGATGTCTCGACACCAACGAAGCATGTACAACCTTACGTGAAGTACATGGCAGTATATGTGGGTCTCATTCGAGTGGTCCTACTCTAGCCAAGAAAGTAATGAGACTTGGGTACTACTGGCTGACCGTTGAAAAGGATGCAATAGAATATGTTAGGACTTGTCACAAATGTCAGTTTCACAGTGATTTGATCCATGCTCTAGCACAGGAACTTCGGCCGATCACTTCTTCTTGGCCTTTCGCTCAATGTGGACTTGACCTCATGGGTAAGATTCATTTCACCTCATCCAATGGCCATAAATTCATCATCACCACCACTGAGTATTTTATGAAGTGGATTGAAGCCATCCCTCTGACATACATAACCAGAAAGAAAATATCCAAGTTCATCCTTAACTACATTTTTTGGTATGGCTTTCCACAATCCATCATCACTAACAATGGACGTCCATTTAAAAACCAAGACGTTCAAGAGTTATGTGAGCGATTTCATATCCAACATCATTTTTCATCTCCATATTACCCACAAGGAAACAGTCAAGCTGAGGCGTCAAATAAAACCATTGTCAAAATCCTCATAAATGCTATCAAGGATGTTGGTCATGACTAGTATATCCAACTCAACCCTACTTTGTGGGCTTACTGCACTAGTATTCGTATGCCTACAAGAGCTATGCCATTTTCCCTGGTCTTTAGGGCTGAGGCTATCTTTCCCATTGAGGTTGAAATACCTTCTTTACAAGTCTCCTTGAAGGGTCTAACAGATGACGAAGAATATAGAAAGTCATGCCTGGATGAGATGGAAATATTAGAGGAAAGAAGGAAAAATTCCCTAAACCATCTACAAGCATATCAAAACCATCTCTGTTGTAGTTAAAACAAGAAGGTTATGATCAGGAAATTTGACATTGGTGACTTAGTTCTCATGCAAAACCCTAAAAACCAGGCTGACAGAGAAAAGCCAAGAAAGTTTGAACCAAACTGGTTGGGTCCTTACGTTATCATATCTTCTTTTGGTTTTGGAGCGTATCAATTGGCTACCCCAGAGGGAGAACAACTAACAAAACCTATTAATAGTCTACATCTCTGAAAATTCTATGCATAGCATTAGTAGATCAAGCTGAAAACTGTAAAATGAAATAAAAATAAAAATAAAAAATAAAAAAAAATTATTAAAAAATTACAAGAATAGTAAAGAAAAATGATTTGTCCAATAGTGAGAACCTAGCCAACAGGAACTTTGGATAAGTATGATGGTGAAAACCTGAAAAATAGGCACCATGCGTAATCAATCATTGCTCTGCCATCTACTGTCACTTTGTCTAATATGGCCTAGGATGAAATATGTTTTCTGTCACTACCACATTATACTCTTCCTTTCATGGTTGATAACGGTTGACATCAAGTCCTCTATACTGTCTATTTGGTACTCTAGGCACGTCCCTTTCATATCCCTTAAAATTGGCTGAGTCTTGGACCTTATTGGGGGCAAAACGTTTATCATATAATTGCAGTGGATGACACACATGGTTTCAGAAAATTAGCAAAATGTCCTAATAAAAGACAAAAACATCGCAAAATGTCCTAAAAAAAAGAAGTCCAAAAACATTGCAAAATGTCCTGAAGAAAGTGTAGAAGTTGAAAAAACAACTTCACAGTCCCCAAGAACACCTACAAGCAATCACCTATCACATGCACAGATATTCAGAGCAAGAAATGAAAGATGTTCTGTAAACTCTCAGAGAAAAGTTGTGCAAGCAAAAATCAGAAAAATTGATTATTGAGAATAATTTTTTACAAATAATAAAAAAGCCTTCGAAAAGGCGATGATGCAATAAAGCAGGAAAAAGCAACCCTAATCTTATCTTGAGCAAAAGACAGCTCAATAAGATAAGATAAGAATTAAATGATAATTATCCTAGGAAATAAATAATTACCTAAGTAAACTTATCCTAAAGTGTAATTAAATAATTAATTACACCAACACCCCCCCATAGGTGCAACTTAGGGAGAAGCAAATTATTATGCAAAGATGAGTCCCGGCAACAAGGCCTAATCAGGTACTCATTTACAAATGCAATGAAAACTAAATCGAATGGGGTAAAGGAGAAAACCACATGGGAACAAAACTCCTCCCCAAAATAGAATGTAATAAACTACCTAAGTGATGAAAAATGGAGGACTCCATAAGACCCCCCAAGGACACCATTCATCACAAAGATACATGAAAGAATCTCCCCATAAGAGAGGAACAAAGAGACCACAGATCCCCCCTAGAATGAAGTAACTCCAAAAGAAGTGAAGAAACTGCATCTCCAGAAAGAAGTGAGAGGGAAGAGGTTGAATGAAACAAATCTCTGAAGGTGGAATAGGTGCAGCCCAAGATGTCTCCACAGAAGCAGGTGTGACCTCAACAAATGAAGAAGCCAAAGTAGGTGAAGACTCAATCGAAACCTCCAAAGATGTATGATCAACTGGATCCTGCTGCATTGAAACAAAAGAAGCAACAGGAGGTGGAGGAGATGGAATGGAAGGCTCAAGAATAAGATCCGAAGTGAGAACACCAATGTTCAAGAAGCCAAATCTCTCCTCTAAAAGATGATGCACACTCGAAGTGTGAGGAACAATTGTAGGAATAGAAGCACCGCCAGTAGCAAAATCAGTGAAAGAATACAACAGAGATGAGTGATCCACTATCCCAATAGCAATAACTGTTGTACTCTCCAAGTCTCTAATGATAACCGAATCAAGTGTGAACTCCACAGATCTCCCATTGCCTCCATGTGTTATCTGATAGATGGAAAGAAGGTTATTTTTCAAGTGAGGGACACACAAGACATCCTGAAAGGAGTGGTCCCCAAAACTAATAGATCCCTTCCCTATAACACTCATGTAAGTGTTGTTTCCCATCAAAATGGGAGACATAGTGCAAGGCTCAAAGGAAGTGAACATAGACTATGAAGATGCCATATGATGAGATGCTCTTGAATCTAGAAGCCATCTCCCTGAACCAATACCTGAAGAAGCACAAAGAGCATGTCCCTTCATATTTGATGAAGTAGGTAAACCAGCTATGCCTGTGTTATGCTACTCTAAAGAAGAATGAGGAGAAGAAGATGATGTAGACATCCTAGAAGGAAAATCAATCTGATGTTTCTGAAGAAGATGTTTCAGTTCATCAATGTCCTTCCCTCTTGCAATATGCACATGTAGACTTCTCCTTCCTAAATGATGTCCCCTTAGAAGAGGAGGATGAATCTGAGGACTCCTTTTACTGCTCATGAGGTTTGGAATCCTTTTGTTTCTGTTTCTTTCCTTTGCCTGAAGAAACCTTCTGATCTCTAGGCTCCTTTGATGCAATAATTTCCTGTGAAGAGGAAGAAGGTTTCACCGTGCCCATGCTAGCTAACTTAGCTTGCTCTCGAGTGAGAGATGAAGAAAAGTCATCAAGAGATGGCATAGTGAATCTCGTACCAAGTGCATCCCTAGTGGCATAAAAGGTAGAAACAAAAACTAAATAATCTGGTCCAAGCTTAGAAAGAATGGACAATATCAACTGAGAGTCTTCTTTCTGAACACCACACTATGACAACTGTAATCTAAGAGACTTGAGTTTGGTGAAAAACTCTTGGATGCTGTCAAAATCCCTAGGATTTAAGCCAATAAGCTCATTCTCTAACTGAAACCCTCTCATAGTATCCTGCTTCCCAAACAAAGACTCCAAAGTAGCCCATATCTCATTTGGTGTAGTGCAAGATTCAATGTGAAAAAGAAGGTCAGAGGAAAGATAAAGACATAAAGTACCATAAGCTTCATCACACCTATTAAACCATTTTCTCTTTTTAGTAGCACCTGTAGGTTCAATTTCTGTACCCATGGTTACCCTATATAGCCCTTTATGTTTCAAGTGAATCTCCATTTGTTTTTTCCAACCAAAATAGTTGAATGGAGTAAGGGGTACAATGTTGTGTAAATCCACGATAGAAAACAGCAATATATACTCTCAAATAAAAAACAATGCTCGCTGATCTCAAAAAAATAGCCTGATTGCACACTTCCAAAAAAAGAACTAAAAATGTAAATGCTGAGATAAAACAGAAATATCAGATACTTGGTAAAAAAACTGAAAAAATAGGTCTGAGATCTATGTAGAGCACTAAACCAGCTTTCCAACGCCTGCTTTTTTTCGAAAAACGGAGCCAAAACGCAAAAGTTATGCCTCCTAGAGTGAAAACAACAACTTCTGGCTTTGATAGGCGAAAAAAGCCTCAAAATGACAAAATCAGAAAATCAAACCACCACCATCAGATTCATCATTGAATCAGCTTTCCGGCAATATCCCGTTTGCAAAAAAATACCTCTGTTTGACCAAGTTATGAAAAAATGAAAAAAAAGGCCTGTTTTAGGAACCAGGCAGACTAAACAGGGTCAAAAAAATGGCCCTCGAGGGCTGAAAATTTTTGGCCTCTGGTCTTGCATATGATTGCCAGCTTCACAGTGGGGCAGGGGCTTAGGCACGAAGCCCTTGGTCTGCAATACGACCTCGGCGGGGTCTTTTCCTGCGGGGACTATGGGCTCAGAAGCTCCTAGTTGCCAAACGACCGTGGGCGGAGAGAAAGGGCCTGCGGGGGCTGAATGCTGGTGGCAGACTAGCGCAGAAGGATCAGCATGGCTAGTGAATGGTGGCCGTCGGGCTGAGCTTGGGTGGTGGAGCTCTTTTCTATGGGCGGTGCCCAAACTTTGAAAAAAACTTTTTTTTTGAAATTTTTTTTGAAATTTTTTTCGTTTTTCAGCCTCGAAGATCATGCCCTGGGGCCTACGGCCTTGGGGCTAAATTTTTTTTTTCCTTTTTTTCAACTTTCACCTAAATCGATGAAACGAAAGGCATTTCTAGGGTTTTTGGATGCTCTCATCATAATGGCGACTTCCATTCGAGCCCAAAGTGCTCCAAAAAATTTGGCTACCCCCAGATCCACAAAAAATCAGTCTGACTTGAAACCCTTGCACAGAAAAATATGCTATGAGAGAATATCTTCAGATCACGAATAGGCAGCGATAGGTCTGGAGCTCTGATACCATGTAGAAGTTGAAAAACCAACTTCACAATCCCCAAGAACACCTGCAAGCAATCACCTATCACATGCACAGATATTCAGAACAAGAAATGAAAGATGTTCTGTAAACTCTCAGAGAAAAGTTGTGCAAGCAAAAATCAGAAGAATTGATTATTGAGAATAATGTTTTACAAATAATACAAAAGCCTTCAAAAAGGTGATGATGTAATAAAGCAGGAAAAAGCAACCCTAATCTTATCTTGAGCAAAAGACAGCTCAATAAGATAAGATAAGAATTAAATGATAATTATCCTAGGAAATAAATAATTACCTAAGTAAACTTATCCTAAAGTGTAATTAAATAATTAATTACACCAACAGAAAGGCCTAAAAATTGAAAAATGTCATGAAGAAATCCAAAGAAATTGAAACATGTAAAAAAAAAAAAATCCAAATCAATGTCAAAATCCTAAAAATGGAGTCAAAGTTAGTCATGTCAGTTAGTCCATGTCATTGTCCAAACTACGTTTTCATTGTGCATTTGCTACGTAGGAAAGGCTCATTCTTTTTGAGTTCCTAAGACATTAGGTCAGTCCTTGTAGGTTTGTCAAAATAAAATCATGGTGTAATCTTTGGTCATCAAGACAAAGTCATTGGTCGTGTCAAACTACAAGGTATATGAGTGCATGACATAGGCAAGGCCATCTGTCGATGAGCCCCTGAAGCCACACTAGGTTAGTCCATTAGGGTTCATAACACTACACTGGTGCACATGTCATAAATCTTCAAGTCAAGACAAATCATTTGCCAAACAGGAAAACTCTTAAAACAAGGTATGGCAATCTGTTATTCAAACGCGTCAATCATATTATCACAGAAAAATTGACATATACTCAACACAAGTCAAACTCAGCCAAACTTTGGTCAAGAATTGGACAAAACAAGTCACATTATCATAATTGGTCAAACTGTCAACTCTTAGTTCACTTTTAGATGTGTCCTTCTGAAAGATAACCTCTGTCATTCATGCCTTAGGATGTGTCCTTCCTAGGCATCGTCATTGTCTTCATATATGTCCTTTTGAAGAACAAACTCTATCATTTATGCCTTAGGATGTGTCCTTCCTCGGCATCATCATTATCTTCAGATATGTCCTTCTGAAGAACAATCTTTGTCACTTATGCCTTAGGATGAGTCCTTCCTAGGCATCATCATCTGTCATCTAGCATTTTGAGGGGTCCCTTTGACCTTTAAGGATCAAAATCCTCTCAACATCAACATTCTTCAGGATGTGTCCTTCCCGAATTTGACAATCTTTGACATTTCATTATCTTGGCATCGACAAAACATGACACCTGGGCATCTCGACATCATCAAACCTGACATCTTAAACACTCGGAGTCCAGACACACTTGGCAAACACTTGGCACTTGTTTTTTGGCTTTCATCATGGTACTAGCTTTTCAATGAGATCCTGCCAATGGGGTTTAGAAAAGTAGCGACATATCATAATTATCTTATCTTGTCTTTTGGCTTTTTATCATGTTACTAGTCTTTCAGCAAGATTCCAACAACAGGATTTAGAGAAGCAGTGATGTATCATGACATTTGTCTTGACTTTTGACACGCATGATTACTAGTTTCTCAGCAAGATCCTGATTTGGGGATTTAGAAAAACAACGACGTATCACGATGAGGCCTCATTTTGTATTTTGACAATCATGTTGCTAGTTTCTCAAGGATGTCCTGGCAATAGGATTTAGAGAAGCAACAATGTTTCATGATTTGTCCTGCTTGTCTTTTTCTGCTTGTGGTTGCACATGAAAAAAAGATGGGCAATTGCGCTCTTGGTATGAGTCATGATCATCCTTGTTTGTGACTACTTTTCTTAGGTGATGATACGATCTTGCACACCTTGATCTATGCCATATCATGGTGTTTGTTGGTCATCACAACAATCTGTCCAATGATGATTAAGAGCAATAAATATTAAAGTCCTATGGTAAAGTTTTGAAGGATTCATTCTAGGAACTAACATGCATCTCCTCTGGTCTGGTCATCTTCTCTCGTCAGTCTGGTCATCTTCTCTTGTCGGCCTGGTCATCTTCTCTCATCCATCTCACGATGATATCCTTCCTAATTGACCATTGCAGTTGCGTTGCGACGCATCGAATGTGTCGAATGCGAAGGTGAATGTAGCTTACGTGAACGTGTATGCATCACGGTGCATTCATTCTTTTTCCTACAAACCTAATTCTGGAATGCAAAACAAAAAAATTACAAAGAAAGGAGGGGGTACGTACCGCTAGCTCCGAGCCCTCTAGCTGCCTGAAAGTCCGCACGAGCTTGCCGCGATGCTCTGTCACTGGAATCATCATTCTCGCTATTGTGTTTTTCACTCTGAGCTCTCAAAATCTACAAGGTAAATAGTGAAAGTGAATTGACTTTTACCCCTTTGTCAACCTATTTATAAAGTCAAAATGGCATTTTTCAACCAAGGTATTATTGGATGCTCATTTGACCAACTTTGACTATCCCGTTGGCCGCTTTAAACATGTCAAAATCCAAAACTGACTGTGACATCATATTTCTAGTCATTGAATTGACTTATCGGGACCCTTTTCCAATTTTTTCTACCGTCGACCCAAAATTTGAAAAATTTCCCGAGGGAGCATTGATACTCTATACCTTCACTGGGGCATGGCTTTGACTTATTTTCTTTGTCACAATGCGACAAGTGACATTATGACAAAGAGGGGCAAAATGTACACTTGAAAATGACCTAGGCGTGCAAGTCCTATTGGTACCACTTTCATCCTAGCATAATTATGACATTTAACTATGTCCTTGGTCCATGTTCGACTATTAATTAAATTATTCATTATTGTTTAATTAATTTGTGTCCTTTTATTCTTCAGGATTATCAATACATCTTTAATTGTCTGAAGTCTTCCTTTAATTAAATAAATTTCGTAATTTGTTTAATTACCTTAATTCGTTAATTCTTCCTCATTACTAAATAAATGAATTTCATTTATTTATTTAATATGTCACTAATACTCACAATTAAATAAATTCATTAATTTATTTAATTCTTAACCATATCTTCTAAATTGAATAATTAATGTTTAATTATTTAATTGTCTGAATTAATATTTCTCTCATTTTAAATGAATGAAATTATTTAAAATGTCATCACATTCTTAACTAATGGTCCATTTTGGTAAATAATCTGAAAAAAGATTATTTATTGTCTCACAAAATCCATATTTTGAGTTGATTTAATTCAATATGGGAGCTTTATTCCAAAAAATCAAATAAACTTATTTATTTATCTCATTTATGAATTAAACCATTATTTAATTCATAAGTGAACATTCCACCATGAATTAAATAATTTATATTATTCCCACTAGCTTATTTATTTATCCCATTTATGAACTAAATCAGTATTTAATTCATAAGTGAACATTCCACCATGAATTAAATAATTTATATTATTCCCACTAACTTATTTATTTATCCCATTTATGAATTAAACCATTATTTAATTCATAAGTGAACATTCCACCATGAATTAAACAATTTATATTATTCCCACTAACTTATTTATTATTCTCACTAACTTATTTTTTATTCCCACTAACCTATTTATTTATCCCATTTGTGAATTAAACCATTATTTAATTCATAAGTGGACTTTCCACCTTTTATCTTTTTGATTTTTTAAATCTCACAAGGTAGGCTATCTTATCTTTTTAATTTTAAAAATTAACTATCTCATCTTTTCTCCACCACTGATCTGATTTTCTCAGATGGCATATTGACTATTCATTTAAGGATTTTTCCCTAACCCTAATTAGGGATGGTCAGATTTAATCTTGGCCTCTGATTTTAGGTTTTTGTCAAAATTCAATCTTGTCCATCCATTTTGTTTGTGTAATTAAATGTGTTGTACCTTTTCCTAGGTCATAATTACACCTTAGTTAAGTTTACTTAGGAACCACATAAGAGGTTGTTGGAGAATTTCTACTTTTGGTGGACTTGACATGTCATTACCTCATCACTTCCACCTTTTGTGGACACATCATGTGATTATCTCTCCACCTTAAGTGGAGTGATAGGTCTTCATAGTTGTCTCATGTCATAAGATTATGGCACTTGTCATAATCTTATGCCCTTCTATGTTCTCACCTTGGCTATATAACGAAGGGGTCTCTCTCATTTTTAATCAATCAAATTGAATACAGTCTATTCTTGTCATATTCTCTTTCTCTCTTTTTGTGCTTTCCATTTGGTCCATAGATCTTGGGTGGCAGCCATAGCCAATTCTAACATGGTATCAGAGCGGGTTGGGTGCCATTAGAGAGTCTTTTTCTAAAGAGAGATTACATATCTGAGGAGGTTCCATTTTGTGGCTCTTTGTTGCAGGTTCATATCTGAGCTTGTTGGTGCAAATCTGAGCTCACCATTGCGTCCGGAAGGTTCAAGATAGTTGATTTTTCCTTTTGTTTTGTCCAAATTGGACATACGAGGCCAAATCTATGAGGGTTTGAAGTTGAAGGGTGGTTGCTAGATCCATAAGGTAGATACATTTTTGGAGCATTTTGGGTCAAATCCGACCTTGCCATCGCGTCCAGAAGGGCCAAAAACCTTAAGATCGACTGTCAATTCATCCGATTCGGAGCAAGTCATCCGGTGAGGCAAAAAAAAATTTCCCAAGAGCCGTACGGCCCCCAGGTTGTGATTATGACAGCGGTACAATTTTATTTAAAAATATTTTATTCATCAGAAAAATTTTGAAAATTTTTTTGGAAAAGTTTTTGTATCAATGAAATATTTTTTATTGTAAATTTTGATTTGAAAAATCAAAAATTAAATAAAAGAAAAAGAAGAAATTTTAATTTCTGTGGATGAAGTACTACTAGTACTCTGCAGAGTACGCGTGGTACCCGCAGAGTACCAATGTACTGGGGTTTGCCACATGGCTTGAAGCCACTCACGAGCCGGAGTTCATCCACTGGAAAAATCGACTAGCGGTGAATAAGAAACCCGACGGCCCTTCAAAAATTCTATCCGAACTCAAAAAATCAGTGCACATTTCCAATCCGGTGGCATTTTCCTAGATAGAGAATATTTCGTCTGTACAATAGCATATTCCGGCATCGACATCTAGCGAATATTCCAGCGATATTGGTATATTCCAACAACTTGTGAATATTCTGGCAAAGAAGAGCAACGGAAAAGGTGACGGCTAAACGACCGTCAACTTTAATTGGTTGGTTTGCTGGCGTTAGCAGGGCATCAGCATTTTTTTTTTTAAATTGCCCCCTCACCATTTGCATTTTTCTTTTTGAAGTCAATCTTTGAAGCTCAATATCTCGGTCATTTTGACTCCTTTTCTCAAGATTTTTTTTTTTATTTGGGCTAATTTTTCGTGCTCTACACATTGGTGTAATTAGTTTTTGGTTTTGGTGCATGGTTTTTCCAAAAATTGCAGATGCTCACAGGTGTTGTTGCTTCATCCTCATTTTGGGAACTTCGGGAGCTCATATCTTGCTCCTACAGTAACATTTTTGGGTGTAGTTTTTTTTAAAGTGCATGATTTTTCATGTACTTCTTAGTGGTATGATTAGATTGATCTCATTTTGTACCAAAATTTGTACTTGATATTGTGGCCTATTTTGGCATTTGTAAGCATTAAGATCAAGTCTAGTTTGTTGTTTTTGGCATCTAGAAACTGTAAACGCACTAAATATAAAGTGCCAAATCGGATATTGCTTGGGGGGTTTCCTTGATTGAGTGATTTGGGGGGATCTCTTGGTGCATTGCTTTGATCTGTTTGTTTTTGCTCTCTCATTTTCATGGATCATTCTAAGGTTCCTTTGCTCACATCATATAATTATTCAACATGGAATCAAAATGCATGGAATATTCTAATGACAGAAGGTTACTCTCTATATGTTGAAAATAAGGTACCTAAACCTACAGATGTAGATAAAAAGTTAAAATGGATGATCAAACATACCAAAGCTCTTGGGTGTCTTCGTAGACTAGTTTCTCAAGATTTTTTGTTCCAAACTGAATCATGTAAAAATTCTCATAAAGCTTGGAAAAAATTGAAAACATTGTATGGTACAAAAGATGAAGTAAGAGGCTATCAAATTGATAATGATTTGATGAATCTTGATCCTAAGAACTTTGACAACATCAAGGACTACATCACTAAGGTTAATGATCTAAAAGATCAATGTAAAGCATGTGGAATTGATAAGGACATCCAGTGGTGTAATACAATGAACAAACTTGGTCCTAATTATGCTTCTTTTGTTTCTAGCTTTCATACTCATAGATTGACAATGGGGTTTGCATACACTACACCTTCATTTGCATCATTTTCTGAGATGTTGATACATGAGCAACAAAAGCTTATCTCAATGGGTCTCATCAAGACTTCTAAATTTTGAGCATTATTGGTTAGTCAGGTGAAAGAATCAAAATCAGATAAGAAACAAAAGAAAGCAAAGAATAATCAACATTCAGATCAAGTAAATCCACATTTAGATCAATCAAAGAAAAAATCTTCTTCAAAAGGAGAATCAACTAAGAAGGAGAAGCCTTTTTGTGCATATTTCAAGAAGGATGGACATGAAGAACATTATTGTTATAAGAAGGATATTGATGAGTTGAAAAATCTTCTCAAAAAGAATCATATTGATTTTTCTTCTAGAATGTCTGAATCTTCTTCTCCTTCTACTTCAAAACAGTCTAAAAAGGACAAAGGTCAAACATCAGGATATAAAGGACAAGCTCTTTGTGCTCATTCAAGTCCAAGATTAGGGAGATGGCTTCTAGATTCAGGAGCATCACATCATATGGCATCTTCAAATACTATCTTCTCTTCATTTCAGCCTTGTTCTATGTCTCTTATCTTGATGGGAAACAATACATACATGAGTGTAATAGGGAAGGGATCTATTAGCATTGGGGAGAACACTTTTTAGGATGTATTGTGTGTTCCTCATTTGACAAACAATCTACTTTCCATTTATCAGATTACACATGGTGGAGATGGGAGAACTATGGAGTTCACTCCTTATGTTGTTATCATTGGAGATTTGGAGAGTCGAGAGATCATTGCTACTAGGGTGGTTGATCATTCATCTCAGTTGTATTCCTTTGCATAGTTTGCTTCTGATGGTGACAATGTTCCTTTGACTATTGATCACATACACCATGATTCAGAGGAGACATTTGGCCTTTTGAACTTGGGCATACTCACATCAGATCTAGTCCTTGAGCCATGCATTTCATCTCCTCCATCTACTATTGTACTTGATGATACTTGTGTTGCTACAGTTTTGGCTCCTAGTGATTTAGTGCAGCAGGATTTTAATTGTCTTCCAGATATGGCTACTTTGGATGGCTTCCTAACAGGTATTTTAGACTTGTTTGTGGAGTCTCATCTTGCAGATTTGGAGGACACCATCGATAGCATTCATCTTATCTTTGATGAAGATGAACCTTCTTCAATTGTTGTGAGGAAACACCTTGACCCTCTTGTTCATTCTCTACATGACCATTCTTCACAGATTGGCATGAGTGTGGATTCTTTTGGACAAGATTTGGAGGAGGCTTCTTTGTCTTCAGAGGGGATATCTTTGTCTTTGGATTGTGCTCTACATTCTTCTCTACTAGATGTTGGATTGTCTTCTTCTGCAGTGTGGCCTAGAACACCTTATTGGAGTATGTCAACTTTCAATATCGACATGGAGACACTTGAGCATGCTTCAGAGACATCACACATCATCCATATTCATGATATCCTACATACATCCTTGGTTTTGTTTCTTCCTAAGGGGAGGAATGTTGTTTGGCGATATTGGATCATCTTCAACATTCAATGTCGAGCTTCTACCATCATTGCAGGCGACTCAACATTGAGGGGGGGCTACCTTGCTTCTCTTCTACTTCTCTGTTATGGGGGGGTCTTTTTCCTCACATGGGGTTTTTACCTTCTCATTCTTCATTGAGAGAATTTCTATTTTTTATTTCATCTCTCTTTTGAGTGGGAGTTTTTCCCATGAGGTTTTCTCCTTTTCCTCGCTTGTGGGAGATTGCATTGATTGCATTGTTTGTACATGGGTACCTAACATGGCCTAGTAGCCGGGACCCATCTTGCATTGTTTACTTTTTTGTAAATTCTCCCTAAGTTGCACTTAAATGGGGGTGTTGGTGTAATTAAATATGTTGTACCTTGTCCTAGGTCATAATTACACCTTAGTTAAGTTTACCTAGGGACCACATAGGAGATTGTTGGAGAATTTCTACTTTTGGTGGACTTGACATGTCATTACCTCATCACTTCCACCTTTTGTGGACACATCATGTGATTATCTCTCCACCTTAAGTGGAGTGATAGGTATTCATAGTTATCTCATGTCATAAGATTATGGCACTTGTCATAATCTTATGCCCTTCTATGTTCTCACCTTGGCTATATAACGAAGGGGTCTCTCTCATTTGTAATCAATCACAATCATATCATATCAATCACATTGAATACAGTCTATTCTTGTCATATTCTCTTTCTCTCTTTTTGTGCTTTCCATTTGGTCCATAGATCTTGGGTGGCAGCCATAGCCAATTCTAACACACTCAAAATTGTGTTTTCTATAAAATGTCAATTTTGTTCATAATGAGGGACTCTTGGATCTATGAGAGGCATTATAGTCATTTATCATTTAGTCATTTTTCATTGTCATAGGCATAATTCTACTTAAATCCTTCAAATTTTGCATAGGACAATGGCATAGTCAAATTGCTCACATTCAATCTGAGGACATCAATCATATGCTGCAAACTAGAAGGTGTTATGGAGGTGATTCATGGAAGCTTCACAAATATCTGGTATAATCGTTTCATTATTATTTTCTTTCTTTGTGCTTCATAACTTCTTTGGGTTTATATTATTGATCTATTCATTGCTAATACCTTAATCCTAAATTTTACCCATTGATACAGAAAGAAGGGGTAATAGCCCCCAACTTCTCTTGAAGATACTTAAAAGTATCCTTAGGAAGAGCTTTAGTGAATATATCAAAAATTTGATTCTTCGTAGGTTTATATTCAAGCTATACTTCAATGTTTGCCTCATCCATAGTGCCTATGTGAAACAAGATGTTGCTACAATGTAATCACTCTCTGTAGTAGATAAAGATATGGAATCTTGTTTCTTGCATGATACCAATACATCCAAGAAAGAATGCACCACTACTTGTACTTTTTCTGCAATCAACACAACCAACCCATTCTACATCTATGTAAGCACTCAAAGTGAAATTAGTATCCTCCACAAGCAATGATCCAGATTGTGCTTTAAGTATCTAAATATCCTGTCCAATTTTGCAACATGTGAATCTCTAGGGTCTTCTTGAAATGTGGCTAGAAGACAAATTTAATGCATGACATCCGGTCTAGTAGTAGTTAGATTTAGCATCCCACCAATCATTGATCTATACTTTCTTTGATCAACCTTAAGATATTCATCATTCTTGCTAAGTTTTCAACCAATAACCAAAGGAGTACATACCAATTTAGATTCTTCCATTCCAAACTTCTTCAATAACCTTAATATTGATTGTGAAATGAATATTCCTTTTTCTATTTGATTGATTTGTAGCCCAAGGAAGAAATTCATCTCTCCTAACATATACATCTCAAACTCTTTTTTCATTTCCTCTACAAACTTCTTACACATAGCTTCATTACCTCCAAAAATTATGTCATCAACATACGCAACCACAATCAAGATTTGATATTTTTCAACTCTAAAGTAAAGATTACTATCTGTAATATCTTTATTATATCTTTTTTGTATCTAATACTTGTTCAACCTTGCATACCAAGCTCTGGGATCTTACTTTAATCCATATAATTCCTTCTTCAATCTATACACCATATTCAGTTTGTCTGATAATTGAAATCCTTCTCATTGTTCCATGTATACTTCTTCCAATTCTCCATTCAAGAAAGAATACTTCACATCCATTTGGTAAGCTTTAAATTCCTTATTTTTTAAAAAATCCAAAAACATCATAATAGCCTCCATTCCTATCACCAAAGCAAATGTCTCCTCAAAATCTATTCTTTCAACTTGTGATTAACCCCTCCACACAAGCCTTTCCTTGTTTCTTTCAACTTCTCCATTCTCATTCAATTTGTTTTGGAATACCCACTTAGTTCCAATTATATTTTTATTTGTAGTTCTTGGGACAAGTTCCCAAGTTTGATTCGTTTCAATTTGTAGTAGTTCTTCTTTCATAGCCTTTATCCAATGTTCATTTTTTCATTCGTCAATTACTATTTTAGGTTCAACTTCATAAATTAAACACAAATTTACCTCTTCTCCATAAGCTTTTATTCTTGTTAACACACCCTTTCTTTTGTCTCCAATGATTTGTTCTTCAAAATGATTCCTCTACACATACTTAGGAGTTTTAGAGGCCTTTTTTGGAGCTTCTTCCTCTTCAATTTTCACTTCCTTTTCCTTTTCCTTTTCTTTTTCTCTACAAATAATCTCATCTAATTCATATCCATCTATCATCATTGATTTCTAAAAATATTTATCAACCTTGAAAGTTGCACTCTCAACAATCTTTCTTAGTCTTTTATTGTAGCACCAATAGGCTTTGCTTTTAGTAGAATATCCAAGGAAAATTCCTTCATTATACCTTCCATCAAATTTTCCCAAGTTTTCTTCATCTCTTCTAATATAAAATGTGCTTCCAAATACTTTGAAATTTTTGACATTAGGCATCCTTCCATACCATAACTCATAGGGAGTCTTTGTGTTGTTTCCTTTTGCTTGAACTCTATTAAGTATATAAACAATAGTATGATTTTTTCCTCTCTAGTAGACTTCTAGTAGGTTAGATTCTTTCATCTTAGTTCTTGCAGCTTCTTGAATAGACATATTTTTTTACTTCAACTACTCTATTTTGCTAAGGAGTCCTAAGGGTAAACAAGTGATAATTTATGCCATGATTCTCACAAAACATGTTGAATTAATTGGAAGTGAACTCTCCACCTTTGTTAAACCTCAAACACTTTATTTTCATGTCCACTTCATTCTCAACTATAACTTTAAATGATTTGAAGCTATCTAAGGCTTTAGATTTTTCTTTAAGAAAAGTAACCCATTTCATTCTAGAATAATCATCAATCAAAAGCATGAAATACCTATCACCTTGAAGACTTCTTACTCTTGTAGGACTACAAAGATTTGTATGCACCAATTCCAATAATCTGGTAGTAGATTGTTCTTTTCCTTTGAAAATTCTTGTTTTCTTTCCAATCTAACAATCCTTGCAGAAAAAATTGATAGGATTTGTAATCTTTGGTAGATCTCTCACTACTTGAACTAAACTGATTTTTACCAAATTATCAAAATTAATATGACATATCCTCTTGTGCCATATCCAAATTTCATTAATCTGAGTCATAAAGAAATGACCATCAACACCATTGAGTTGATAAATATTTCCATTTGTCCTTCTTCTAGCAATAATCACAATTTCAAACCCTTTTATGATTTCACTTCCATCATCTTGGAACATAAGATTGTATATTTTGCTAGACATTTTTCCAACACTCAAGAGATTATTCCTTAAACCCTTAACATAGTAAACATAATCAGTATTATGCTTTCCATCATAATTGATTGAACCTATTCCACAAATTTTTGTACCTAAATCATTGTTGGGAAAATGTGTCTCAACCTTGCAATTATATAAGATATATTGTTCATAGGATGTATATATATTTATATATGTATATATATGTGTGTGTGTATATATATATGTATATATATATGTATATATATATATATATGTATATCTATATCTATATGTATATATTTCCTAGTTACATTGATAGGTGTATACAATGGCAGCAAACAACAAAGTGTGAGCGTGTTAAATTTTTCAAGAAACTCCTAAAATGGATGACATACATTAAATAATATTATATTGTAAATATGGACCGTTTATTATTAAGCTTTAGATCCAATGGTGGATATTTTGTTGGCCTGTCATTCCCTAAAATGTAACAATATTTTAAGAGGGAATTGTATTACGGTTGTGGTAGAGATAGAGTAATATATTCTGAGAGTCTGATAGTGGTCATGTTGTCTCTGCATATCTAAGTGGTGATACTCCTATGAGAAGCTTGCTTTGCAAGTATATTGTATTCTTTGGGATCTACTGAATAATATATTTGTGACCACCAAAATTATACTCCCTTCTTGGAGATAGTACAATCCCTGGTCTAATTTGGACCTATCCTGGGTTCTCTTACATTAATTATCCTTTAAATCATCACTTATAGGCCCCTAAGACCCACTATTTCAAATCTCGAGGCTCATTTCACTTAAATCCCATAAAATCACTCAAATCACAGAAAATCCTAAAAACCCACCTCAAAAAGCTAAGGTGGGACACATTCGCCAAGGGTGGAAAATGAGTCCCCTTAGGTGGGACCCATTCGCCTAGGGTGGTGAATGAGTCCCCTTTGGGGTCTTTTTCAATTTTGTGTCAGAAATTCACCATTTTAATTTAAATTTTTGGTGGATGTTGGAATTTGAGATCTAAATAATGGTCAATTAGGTGTTAATTCCTATATAAGCAAGTTTTCAAGCCATTTTTATCAATTCTAAGCATTGAAGAGCAAGCATTTTCCAAAGAAAGTTCTAAAGTCAAGTGTTGAGAATCTTTCACAAGAGCATTCAAGTTTCAAGAGCAAGTAAATTTGAAGCATTGGAGTAGAAATAAAGTGTTTTTTCATGTCTTCAAGTTCACTTTCACTCAAGATCTAGCATTGTCAAGGGTTGATCATGGTTTTCTATAGTCAATCATGATGGATTCTAGGTTGGGGAGATGCAACTAGCTATCAAGCCAAGCCTAAATACTTGTTTCCTAAGTGATTCCATCCTCCATTATTACTCTAAATTTAGCCTAAGGAAGGTAAAAACATCATTAGATCCATTTGGGGTGATTAGATATCTCCACAAGTGAGTCTTTCATCTCCATATTTTCATTATTACATCATATTATTTCCTATTAGAATATGATTACATCATGTTTAAGATTTCTTAGTCTTAGACACACTTAAGGCTAGGGTTTTCATGGACATTTCATTATTTCTATCAAGGTTTAATTACCAAACTAGGGGTTTGACCAAGGCAAACTACCCATTAGCAAATCAAGTTATATTCTATTTTGTAGTTGTTTTTCACATATTTAGATATGGAACACAAGTTGGAAGGAAAGAGCAAGTGTTGAAGTGCAAATAAGGACTTTTAATTCTTGAAAAAGAAGAACAAGACTGGTTCACCAAGAGTGTTGAATGAGTCCCACTATAGTTGTTTGCTAGATCTATTTGTAGATTTTGATACCCTTTTTCCCGAAATAGACTCCTATGCAGAAACCCAGATATGGAACTGATTTGCCTAGGTCAGTGAATGAGTCCTAGTTGGTCAAAAATTCAAAATTCCTAGAATTTCAAAGTTGTTTCTAGTCACTTCTAGATTCCCAGGTGCACATCAGTCACTTAATTTATTTTTTGTTCTATTTTATTTATATTTCTAAGAAACTTTCTAGGCCATTGCATTGAACTAGGGTTTTGCATTTTACCTTGTATTTCATTATCTTTTCCAAGTGTCAACTTGGTGATGAAGCTCTCATTAGATAATAATCAACCACTAGGACAACCCTCTTGCAAGATATCTTTCTCTTTTGCATTGAGATCCCTAGGGTTATCCTTGAGTGGAACATCTTTGAAAGTGGGTATGATCACACTTAATCAAACTATCCCCCATTTTCATAGGTTCCATTCTAGTGAACCTACATTTAGGACATCATAATTCTATTTTGGAGTGCATTTACATCCTAGGTTTAGCTTTCATTAACATTGCATTAAGGTTTGCATTAGTTAACTTGCATTCTAGGGTTTCAATTATTGCATTAGTGAAAGCTCATTTATCTTACATTTTTGCACTTAATTTCATTTAAAATTACTCAAAAACTGCATTTACATAGTAGACTTATATTATACAACATAGAAAACATAAAAATCAACCAAAAAATATGAAAATTCTGAAAAGGAACCCCTATTGGGACTCATTTACCACCTTGGGCGAATCAGTTCTGGTGCAAATTTTGCACTATTGCTTACACAGTTAAATTTCTAATTTTTAAGCTTATGATTGCTATCATTACTTTTTTGTTTCAGTTTGATTTCTTTATGTTACATTTAAATAATTATAAATAGCATAATTTACACTCATTGCAATTGCAGATAGAGTAATACTTTTTCATTTTTCATTTTCAACATTTAGATTAGATTACATTAGATATAGATCAACAAACAACACCAAAAACAAGACCAAAATAGCTAAACCACTTGGAGAAAGTATAGTTATTTGACTATGTAAAATCTCTCTTTCCAAGTTACCCTAACCCTCGAGCCTTTTACTAGTGATGACTTTGACATGTTAGATGAAGCCCTTGAGGAATTCATCTCACAAGGCTCATCCACTAAGGATTTTTATGAGAAACCAAAAATAATAGATGTTAATGTGATTCAACCTCAACTTATCCTTTACCCACCTTCACACAAAACTCAAACTCAAACTAAACTTGAACTTATCCTTTACCCACCTTCACACAAAACTCAAACTCAAACTAAACTTGAACTTATCCTTTACCCACCTAGGAATATTTTTTTGTAACAACCGATTCATAATACCATTTCTCACACATATAACACTAGGAATAACCCACAACCACAACAACAAAATCCAACAACCTTACCTTTGCCTAATCCCATATTTCCTAGTGCTTCTCATTTTCCTTCACACAGTGCGAAGGAATATGATCTTGTTGAACAACTTAAGAATACTCCTACAAAGATATCCCTATGAGACCTCATTCAAAATTCACCTGACTATCACACTGTGCTTCAAACATCCTAACAAGAAGTTGTGATCCCTCCTAATACAAATGCAAATGATGTGGCAGCTTTAATACAAGGAATGAATATAGTTAATGTATACATTACCTTTCACCAACATGAGTTCCCTCCTTTGGAGGAGAAATATAAATGATTCCTTCATGATAATAGCTCAATTCAATAGAATAGGCATAAAAAGGATCCTTTTTGATAATGGTTCAACCCTTAATGTGTGTAGTGTGAAGCTCTTAGATAGATTGCACATAGATAAATCAAAAATTGAACCTGACTCCTTATCGAATCAAGGATTTGACAATGTAGGAAAGCAACCGCTTGGTGTGATTACTTTACCTATTACAATTAGAAAGGCTACCTTACAAAATCATATTAATGATATGCATCATGACCTTTCATACAATATTCTTTTGGGAAGACAATGGATTCATGAGATATGTGTGGTGCCTTCAACCCTTCATCGTATCATGAAATATATCTATAACAACAAGGTATACCAAGTTTAAATAGACCCCGAGCCTGCAAGTTGCTTACAAGTGGAAAAAGCAACGACAAGTCCTCTAAGCACATTGATTCCAACATCCAACATAGAACCTATATAGGTTGAAAAGAAAGAAGTGGAAACAACGCCAAAATTATTAGATGATGATTGGGGTTCCTTGGAGTTCACGCCCTCGTTTATGGGAGAATACATAATCACAAGAAAAGAAGATGACAAACAAAAGTAACCAATGGTCATGTCAACTTAGAATTTTGGAGAAAATTCAAAAGAATCTACCTCATCCACTCTTGAAGAAGGTACAAGTTATACAAATAACTTTGATGAGATAGATTATCAACAACCACCAAACCTAAAAGAAATGGAAAAAAAATATGAGAGAGGTTACAAACCTATGAAACAACTGGGTTATAGTGGAAAAGGATGTGGAAATAAAGAACAAGGAATTCATGTCCCTATAGAATCTAACACTCAAGAGACAAATATTGGTTTGTGGTATTGTCCTTCTAAGATTACATAAGCAACAAAGAGACCATCATTAAACATCAACACTATCATGTGCAAGCCAAAAATCAACCTCACTTTGAAACATCCTAAATTGCTTATATGGATTTTGAACCATCATGGGAATACTTTGACGATGATGAAGCCTTGAAGTAAATGTTAGAATTTTATGAAAAATCACCTACTATCCCTCAAAAGTAAAAGGCTACATGTGTTATGATTAGCACCAATCAAAAATATGCAGAAGATGAAAGTGATGAGAAAGACATAAGTAACAAAGAATACAACCCTAAATTTCCAAATCCAAATGCACTTCCTCTAGGAGATACAATTGAAACACCAATGGGAATCAATGATAAGGAGAAAGTCACTAAGATAGGAAATTTCCTTGATGATGAAGAATAAGAGGATCACACAATGTTACTCTAAGAATTTCCTGAACTTTTTGCTTGGAACTATTCGGATATGCCAGGAATTGATGCTAAAATTGTGACACACAACATAGTCCTTGCTGAAAATTCCAAGCCGATTAGACAAAAGATATGAAAAATAAATCCTTGGATAGCCTTGCTCATTAAAGGAGAAATAAAAAAACTCCTTTCAAGGTTGGTTTCATAAGACCTATAGATTATTCTCCTTGGATCTCAAACATTGTCGCAATTGCAAAACCTAACAATCACATTAGGATGTGTATGAATTTTTGTGATTTGAATAAAGCATCTTTAACAAATGATTTCCCCTTTCCTAATATTGATATGATAGTGGATTCGACTATGGGACATGTTTTTTTGTCATTCATGGACAGATTTTCTAGATACAACCAAATATTTATCAACCCTCAAGATCAATACAAAACAACATTTATAATAGTTTTGGGGACATTTTATTGGGTTATAATGCCTTTTGAATTGAAGAATGCGGGCGCAACCTATGAACATGAAATGAAATTAATATTTCATAATTACACACATAATATTTTGGAAGACTATGTTGATGACATTCTAGCCAATTCTTTAACAAGACAAGACAATGTGAATGCCCTTCAAAAAATCTTTGAGAAAATGCAAAAATACATGTGATTGAATCTGAAAAAGTGTGTCTTTGGTGTGGATAGTGGGAAACTTCTAGGTTTTATCATATCTCACAGAGGCATTGAGGTGGACACCAAGAAAGTAGACACTATAATCAACATGCCACCTCCTAAGAACATCTCTCAATTGCACACATTACAAGGAAGAATTCAAGCTATATGTTGTTTTGTGGAATCTTTAGAATATCAAACGTTGCCATTTACACATCTCCTAAAAAAGGATGGGCACTTTGATTGAAATGAGGATTACAAGCATGCTTTTGAGATTTTGAAGTAATACTTTATAACTCCACCTATTTTACAACCCGCTATGCAAAATAAACCATTCATCCTTTACATAGCCACATTAGCCCATTCTCTTGTAGCATTGTTGGCTCAACAAGATGAAAATGGTAAAGAGCATCATGTTTATTACATTAGCCAAACTTTGATTGATTATGAGAAACAATACACAATAATAGAAAAACAATGTTTTGCTATTGTATTCACTACCAGTAAGTTGTGAAATTATTTACTAAATGCGAAAATACAAGCGATGACAAAATTTGACCCTCTCAAACATATTTTCAATAAAATAGATTTATTAGGTTGTTTAGCTAAATGGGTAATGTTGTTGGCTACGTTTGACCTAAATTTTGTTTCACAAAAATCAATTAAGGGTCAAGCCTTGACCAACCAATTGGTTGACACTCCTTCTCCTTTAGTATTACCTAGCAATGACACTTTCCCTGATGACAATGTGTTGACAATACAAGCTAATACATGGGAATTATATTTTGATGGATCAAAGTGTAGAAAAAGTTATAGAATAGGAGTTATAATAATACTGCCCACAAGAGGGCCTAATCCCTTGTTGTATCAATTAAACTTCCTATGTACAGACAACACTGTTGAGTATGAAGTGTTGCTCACTAGATTATGTGTCTCCTTGATCATGGGTGCAAAACATATTAAGATCTTCGATGATTCAAAAATAGTCATTAAACAAATAAATGGAACATATCAAGGAAAGCATGAAAAACTATTAAAATATAAGGATATCATAATGAATTTGTTAAAGAAGTTTGAGTCATTTACCATTGATAACATCCCACAAAATGATAATTGGTATGTAGATGCAATGGCAAGTGCAGCTTCCCTTATCTCTCCTCAAGATCCTTCAAAAGACATCAACTTAATTGTGTATATGGTCATGAAACCTTTGATTGAAGATTAATCGGAAGAAGTGTTAGCAACAACCAAGTAAGACTCAAGTGAATGGTACGATACAATATTTAACTATTTTGAAGATGCTACCTTTCCCCATCCAACAACAAAGAACTCTGAGATGGCTTGCAAAAACTCGAATCTAAGCATATAATTCTCGCTGATGTGTTGTATCAAAGATCATTCAATGGTATCCTACTTATATACCTTAAAAAATCCAAGATACCCACAACACTTGAATGAGATCATGCAAGTTCTTGTGGTTATTTTGGAGGAAAAACATTAGTTCAAAAACTTATCTGCATTGGATAGTATTAGAGACACATAGAACAAGATTGATTTGAATATGTAAGAAAATGCAACAAATGTCAAGAACATAGCAATTTGATTCATGCTCTCGCTTATGAATTTCAAGCTCAAGTTCTGATTTTCCCTTTTGTGGTTTGGGGTTTGGACATCATTGGAAATATATCACCCCCTTCCTCTATTGGACATATATTTATAATCACTGTAACAAATTATTTCACAAAATGGGTAGAAGTTATTCCCCTTCGATCAACAACAGCTGATGTGATATGTCATTTCATATTGGAACAAATTATTGCTTTCCTTGAACTTCCTTATGCTTTAGTTTTTTATAATAGTACACCATTTAAGAATAATGGCGTGAATAAATTCTTGGAAACATTTAACATAAAACACTGCTTCTCCACACCGTACTACCCACAATAATGTTCAAGTTGAATCAACTAATAAAACTATTGAAAAATTCCTAAAGAAAATTGTTAACAAGCACCATAAGGATTGGCACACACAATTACAATACATGATATGGGCCTATCGTACAAGTTTCAAATCATCTACAAGAACTACACCTTATAATTTTTTCTATGGTAGTGAGGCAATAATTCCCTTGGAGTTAGAGATTCCTACATTAATAACTGCTCTTCAATGACTTATTGATGATAAAAACTATAAAGAGAAATGATTGCATCAGCTTGAAATGCTCGATGAACAACACTTCAATTCTCTTGAGCTTCTTCAGGCTTATTGTAAAACAAGACAACATATTTATGATGAAAATGCCATCCCTTGTGTATTCAACAAAGGTGAACTAGTCTTATCTGAAAATCAATGTAATTTCAATACGTACCGACCCGAATGAAAAAGGAAAGTTTAGTCCTAATTGGTTAGGACCTTACATAATTGATGAAATTTTTGGGTCCAGTGCATACATTTTAATAGAACTATATGGTACACCCCTCAAAGAACCTATCAATGTCACACATTTGTGTTAGTATTATGTCTAATCCCCTTGACTAGTATGAATGATAAAGAAGTGGTGTTAGAGTTAGTGGATAATACTCCATGTGCTCCTACATTGCTTTGTTCTTGACAAACAATTATTTGCATGTGTCTTGAACACTAAAGTGATTATTTAATTCATTTTTAAGTAATTACTTTAGGTTTCATGGTATTGTATGTTGTATTAGATTAGATCCTTATATGCATTTAATGTTCTTTAATTAGATCATAGGTTCATTTAATTTAGCATAACATACTCAATCACAATGTTGCATCTAAGAGAAACTAAAATGAGTTTTAATTAGATCACATTAAAACATGTTAAATCATGGAGAAACTTATTAAATAATATTACAAAGGCTATTTAATTAATCACATTTCCATTTAACATTTAACACAAAAACACAAATAATAAAACATCAAATGCTCAAGTGTACATGTCATCAATATAAACAATGCCACTAAGGTTTGTGACTGCTAGATCCCTCGGGACCTGGTGCTTGCATCTGTGATGCAGTCAATGTAGGAGAATCCAATTAAGGACAATCTAGCCTTGTAGCCTAAATCACTAACTCCATGATCACAAAATATATGCAACAAAATTTAACAGTTAATCCATAGAAAGATAAAATACATTCATGAACACCGGACATAAGATATATCCTAGGAGAACCCTAATAGGGAAAAACCTAGCCTTCAAAGCTCATCCACATTATATTATAATCACAAAACACATTACATATGCCTCTCAGGCTTAACAAATTATAGGTTGCAGCCCAGGAATTACAAATAACAAATAATGGCAATCTTCACAACAATCTACCATCCACTCCATTTCCTGCTCCATACTCCCTCTGCTCAGAGGATCTTTTGGATCAAAATACTTCATCCCCATGCTTCATACTTTACACTAAAGAGCACCTTGCTGATCCATCCCTTTTTTTGTCTGACATAACAAATCCCCTCTCTTCTATTTATATCATTTATTCATCATCTAACCCTTAATAAGTCGGTCCAAATACAACAACTAGTAAGATAACATGCAGAGCCAAATAGGTCAGCCCTAAACAATAAAAAAATTGCAATGACAACCAACCAATGTCAGCCACAGCAAAGTAAGGACCCAAAACAATGTCCTCAAACACAAAATTCCTTCAAAACTAATTCCTCAAAGATCCACAACACGCTACAACACCCTGCCAATAAATAACATGGAAAACATGAACTCACAAAAGAAAATCACCAATTGTAAGCACAAAGATCAATGTGGAACAACAACACATGATTTGGAAACATCCATGAGCACCACAAATCACTACAGAAACTTCTACTCAACTCAAGCTACTAGAATCACATCATTGTCCTTCAGGAACATCAACTAGAATAATTGATGAACTATTTGAACTCCAATATTCATAACTCGATCAAATATTCATGTTGATCCCTAAAAATTAACATGAAAACACTTGACATACTCAACAACAAACCCTTTAATCCACAACCTCTAGCAATCGAATGCAATAATTTGGTACTCTACAAATCTGTAACTTCATTTTCAACTGTCTCAATTTTTTGAATGCCTCCAAATTCCCCTACATCAGACTCTCATGGTTATTTGAAAAGTGCACCTCTTCACGTTGTTCTATACTATGTCAAACCCAATGTTGTCTCTTGCATCGATTTTATGATCTGTCCATAGGTACTTGCAATTCCCTCAAGGTCAAAATTTTGTTCAAGTCCACCTTGCAAAACTACCTCAAGTTCTCTTTGAATTGGTTCAACAATCTATTCATAGGTACTTGCAATTGCCTCAAGGTCATAATTTTGTTTAAGTCCACCTTGCAAACTACCTCAAGTTCTTATCTTTGAATTGGTTCGGTGATCTATTCACAGGTACTTATAACTACCTCAAGTTCAATGTTGTGTTCAAGTACACCCTCCAAACTGCCTCAAGTTCTTCTCTTTGAATTGGTTTAGAAATCTACTTGCAATCCTTGCATTGCCTCACTGGTTGGCAATCTGAGAAAGCCTTCTCTACAAGTTGCCTTAACATTATTGTCCTCTTCTATTCCTTCATTCACATTTACTTCACTCTGGCACATGAACTTTCTCCTTAAGATCAATGCTCCACCTTCTTCTGGTTCTACTATGAAATTTGATACCTCCAAAGGTTCCCCTTCCTCTACATAAACTAATTTATGCTCTTCTTCATCTACACAAACTATCTTTGCATCCTTTACTACTTCTCTTTCATTAACTTCTCTGATATTAGGTTCTTGATGACCTTTAGTGTCTGATTCATTCTTCCAAACTTGAAAATAGGTTCCTCTTCTAGAAAATCCTCTCTCTCCTCTGGTACCCTTCATTGCCCTTGTTCTACTCTGCATAAGGTCTTCTTTCTCTGCATCTTGATCCCTCTTTTTTCCTACAACATATGAATTTTTCCATTTGTACAATCTTCTAAGCATACAGGTAACATGTTTCCACTTTGCTCCATCAATCCATCCATAATTCATCTAATTATAGTCTATCATAGGCTTTCTCCTTCTCTTTTTATCCCAACAAATCTTCTTAGAATGATTCCTTAACCCACATAACTTACAAGGATGTAGATCCCAACACAACTCCTTTTCATGTCCATGCCTATTACAATGTGAACAATACATACTTTTTCTTCCCTGATTCAAACTTGCAATAAAATTCTTACCTCTGTCATATCCAAGGTCTTCACTTCTTGATTTCACACAATTCTTCCTCCAAAGTATCCCTTTTGCATATTAGGGTTTCATTTTCCTTCTTCATCCTCTTCCCAATCTTCCCCATTGAAACAAATCAGATAAACAACTAAATCTAAATGCTTACCCGAATCTTTCTTGCCTCGATCTTTCTTCTAGGGTTTCAAACTTCTTTCAACACTATCTTCCTTCCCAACAGATCCACAACTAGCTAACAGACTCACAACCATCTCTGATACCATTTGATGTAGTCAAGCTAGGAGAATCCAATTACAGATAGTCCAACCTTGCAACCTAAATCACTAACTCCATGATCACAGTAGATATGCAACAAAATTTAACAATTAATCCACAGAAATATAAGTCATTCATGAACACCAAACACAAGATATATCCTGGGAAAAACCCAACCTTCAAAGCTCATCCACATTATATTATAATGACAAAACACATTACATATGCCTCTCGGGCTTAACAAATTCTAGGTCGTAGCCTAGGAATTACAAATAACTCAAATAATGGCAATCTTCACAACAATCTTCCATCGACTCTATTTCTTGCTCCACACTCCCTCTACTCAAAGGATCTTCCAAATCAGAATACTTCCTCCCCATGCTTCATACTTCACACTATTGAGCACCTTACCGATCCATCCCTTTTTCTATCTAACATAAAAAATCCCCTCTCTTCTATTTATAGCATCTGCACATCATCTAACCCTTAACAAGTCAGCCCAAATACAACGACTATTAAGATAACATGCAGACCCAAATAGGTGGTCCCTAAATAATAAAAAAATGCAATACGAACCAATGTTGATTCAGCCACAACAAAGTAAGGACCCAAAACAATGTCCTCAAACACAAAACGCCTTCAAAATTGATTCCTCGAAGATCCACAACACGCTACAACACCCTATTAGGCAAGAACATGGAAAACATGAACTCACAAAAGAAAATCACCGATTGCAAGCACAAAGATCAATGTGGACCAAGAACAAATGATCCAAAAACATCCACGAGCATCACAAATCACTACAAAAACTTCCGCAACAACTCAAGCTACTAGAATGACATCATTTTCCTTCAAGAACATCAACTAGAAAAATTGTTTGAACTCTCATATTTATAACTCGATCAAATATTCATGCAAATCCCTGATACTTAACATGAAAACACTTGACATACTCTACAACAAACCCTTTAATCCATAGCTTCTAGCAATCAAATGCAATAATCCAATACTCTACTACTCTACAACTTCACTGCATCAATCTATCTAGTAGTTGTCTATTAGGAGATAGTAGTGTGTGATCATGATCATGATTCACTGAATGTACTAAGAAAAAACTATAAGCCCTGTATTTGTCCAAGGGCCTCCCGATGCTCCCATGCTACTTGATTTCTCTCTTCCTATAGCCTAGCTACCTCTAACTCTAGTCTCTCAAACTCTGCTAAGGTCTGGGATGACTATGCCTTTGGGGTAGCATCGACTCAACCGATGTTCCTCCTCAAACTCTCATATGTTGCCTGTAGTCTGATGTATGGCCTGAATGACTCTGGGTCCTGATCCACGATGGGTGGGGGCACATAGTCTAAGTCTATGGACTCCTCATCAACTTATGGGGGTACTATATCTACAACCACCTATCGATAGAGATCTCAAAGATCTCTCATAGACCTTGCAAGATAGAAACCATAAATACAATCAATACACATCATGATATATATATAGTAAAGCATCAAACATAAGCATAAGAAAAAATCATAAAAATAAATAAAACATCATTACCTATCTCTCTAGAAAGTTATGTGGAATCAACCCCCTCCTTTGCAGGTGGAATGGAGGATGTGTTAGCCTCCCCATGACTACAAGTACCGGTGCCTATTGTAGTTGTTGCTCGTGATCTAGTCATAAGAATGGGAGAAGGATATCCCCACTCATTCCCCATTGGATGCTCATTTTTTTCCTCACCACCCTCACTCATGGGCCACTCCTCCTCATTCTCTTCCTAATCCTCCTCATCATCCTCCTCATCTCCTCTCTCTTGGCCATCATAGTCAGGATCTTTAGTCTCATCGTACTCCTCATTTGTGACATCTATAAATATGTCTGCAACCATATAGCATGTATCCTCATCTCTATCATTTATCTCATCTCCCTCATCTAGGAGTGGTCCTACATCACCTATATGCTCATCCATCAAAAAATATAGGAGTTGGTCATGATACTATCCACCACTCCTCATACTCATCTATGGCATTGACATCGTCAATGTCAGAAACTGGAGGCATATCATGATCTGAATCATTAGATTCACTATAGATAACATCCTCTATAGTGAACTGTCTAGAATCACCAGGTCTCCAACCACTCCACACTGATCTCCTAAAGAAGGGTCGTGCCCTAGGTGCTATCTAGACCTACCTAAACTGCCACATAACATGATCATAGTATAATGGACGTACTATGCAATCATGTCTACCAATCAAAAACCTGTCAAGCTGTAATCTCCTCATCTATTGAGTGTGGTTTGGCCATTGAAGCCTAAGCTAATAAGGTCTCCAAAGGATCTAATCCTCCTCCAGTTGGTCAAATTGCACTCTCTAGAAGTGTAAATCACCATACTACCAAAACTATTGTAGAGTATAGCTAAAGGCCCGAGGATACCCCAAGGATGTTGAACATAGGAAACTAAATGATCTAGTACAAGTAATATGGTCAAGGCACCAAACTTGTAGAAGTGTACAGTGTACCATACTATCCACCTCCCAAAATACAAATCTCCCAAGATCATAGTACATATGTGCTAGGATACTACACTCCCATGCATATATTGTTCTCTACCCTGCCATCACATGAATCATATGCACCAGTCCTCCCTCCAAGTGTGCTCCCTGACCATCAAGGATGAGTATAAGTAGAGCCAGTGAGTATAGTAGCATCACTAAGTCTATCTGCGGTCTCACCCTCTCATCATGTATTGGTCCATGAAGGTAGAACTGTATGTCATATTTCATCTCGTGAAATGACCGCTTTGGTCAGAAATGCACTTGCTCACCCTGAATAGGAACTTGGAGTATGTGATGCAATCCTCTAGCGTGATGGTCATCTCACCAGTAGGTAGATGGAAGGTACATGTATCAGCATCCCAACACTCTACTAGTGCCATCAACATCTCAATGCTCTACTAGTCCCATTAGCATGAGATCATGGTACCTCATGGGGGGCATGAGGTACGCACAATATAACCCTATAGTCTATAAAATCTCTACATCCTCTACTGAAAGAGTGGGGGATAAATCTCAAAGAAGACTCATGTTCCTACCACCTAGATGTTGTCATGAACGGGTGGGAACCTAAAAAAAAAAAAAGAAAAATATGTCCTACAAGTAGTCTAAAATCCTAAATCTTTACATCAACAATCATAGAAGTGTACTAAAGTTGTTCTAGTGTGCTTTCCTAAAGGCCCTAGATAATTTAGACCCCTTTTGGGACACTTTGTGAAGAAATGGGGCACTTTGTGAAAAAGTGGGACACTTCAGGAAAAAAAGGGAAACTTTGTGAAAAAGGGGACACTTCGGAAAAAAAAGGGGGCACTTTGAGAAATTTTTTCTAGGGCCCTAAATTAACCTAGAAATGCATAAAAATCATCAAATAATTTCATAAGGACAAAGCTAAGGAAAAAAAATCAACTCACCTCATGATGATACTCACTGTGTGCCACCTAGTCTTGTAGCACCTCCAGTCTCATAGGCCTGTAATCCCGTCGGGTTGATATCTTTCACTACTCTTCAATCACTTTCAAGCTAAAAAAAGGTAAATGACAAAATAAGTTATAATTTAATTAACTTTCTTCTCTTATAAAAGTTAAAATTAGGGTTTTTACTATATTAAGGTTAAACAAGAAAAATCAAGGGGGGGGAATACATCTACCCTCAAATGTAATTCTAGAAAGAAGTTAGGAAAAGAGGATTTTTCAACAACTAAGGAATTCATGTTGCAAGATGTGGTTCCTAATGTTGTGGTTTTGTAGATGACTGCACTAGGGGCTTCATTCTCCTATACTATGAATGAACATGTATGAGTATCCTTTTATGAGACAAAGTGTACTATTTAGAGTCCTTTAGCTTACATATGCACATAGAGTCATATGGGCACTATAGTGGGGGCTAAATGTGACCACCATAATTGTACTCCCTCCTTGGAGATAGTACAATCTTGGTCTAATTTGGACCTATCTTGGGTTCCCTTGCATTAATTATCCTTTAAATCATCATTTATAGGCCCCTAAGAACCATTATTTTGGATCTTGAAATATTTTCACTTAAAAATCCCATAAAATCACTCAAATCACCAAAAATCCCTAAAATCCACCTCAAAAAGCTAAGGTGGGACTCATTCCCAACCTTGGGCGCATGAGTCCCCTTATTTGGGACCCATTCACCAAGGGTAGCAAATGAGTCCCATTTGGGGTATTTTTCAATTTTGAGTAGGAAATTCACCATTTTAATTCAAATTATTGGTGTATTTTAGCCTTTGAGATCTAAATAACTGTCAATTAGGAGTTAATGCCTATATAAGCAAAATTTCAAGCCATTTTTATCAATTGTAAGCATTGAAGAACAAGCATTTTCAAGAGAAAATTATAAAGTCAATTATTGAGAATCTTTCACAAGAGCATTCAAGTTTCAAGAGCAAGTAAAGTTGAAGCATTGGAGCAGCAATAAAAAATTTTTGTAGGTCTCCAAGCTCACTTTCACTCAAGATCTAGCATTGTGAAGGGTAGATCATGGTTGTCTACAGTGAATCATGATGGATTCTAGGTTGGGGAGATGCAACTAGCCATCAAGCCAAGCCCAAAGACTTGTTTTCTAAGTGATTCCATCCTCCATTATCACTCTACATTCAGCCTAAGGAAGACACAAGCATCATTAGATACATTTGGGGTGATTAGAAATCACCACAAGTGAGTCTTTCATCTCCATATTTCCATTATTGCATCATATTTTTGCCTATTTAAATAGGATTGGATCATGTTTCATATTTCTTAGTCTTAGACACACTTAAGGCTAGGGTTTTCATGCACATTTCATTATTTCTATCAAGGTTTAATTACAAAACTAGGGGTTTGACCAAGGAAAACCCCCATTAGAAAATCAAGTTATATTCTATTTTGTAGGTGTTTTTCATATATTCAAATCTAGAACACGGGTTGGAAGGAAAGAGTAGGTGTTGAAGTGCAGATCAGGACTTTTAATTCTCAAAAAAGTGGAACAAGATTGATTCACCAAGAGTGGTGAATGAGTCCCACTATAGCCATTTGCCAAATCTATTTGCAAATTCTAATACCCTTTTGTCGAAACAGACTCCCATGTAGAAACCCAGATTTGGGATTGATTCACCTAGGTTGGAGAATGAGTCCCAGTTGGTCAAAAAATCAAAATTCCTAAATTTTTTGAGTTGTTTCCAGTCACTTCTAGATTCCCAAGTGCACATCAGTCACTTCATTGCTTTTATGTTCTTTTTTATTTACATTTCTAAGACATTTTCTAGGTGATTTCATTGAACTAGGGTTTTTCATTTTACCTTGCATTTCATTGTATTTTCCAAGTGTCAACTTAGTCATTAACCCCTTATTAGATCATATTCAACCCCTAGGACAACCCTATTGCAAGATCTCTTTCTCTTTTGCATTGAGATCTCTAGGGTTATCCTTGACTGGAACATCTTTGAAAGTGGGTGTGATAGAATTTAATTGACCTATCCCCCATTTTCATAGGCTCCAATATTGAGCAACTTTTGGAGTTTGGGGTTTTTCTCCCAAAATGGTTTTCCCACATAAATCACTATGTTGTGGTATGCATGATACTTATGTTTATTTCTATTTAAGTTTATGCAACTGTTAAATATCTATAAAGTTTTGTTTTATTCTCCTCTCAAGATTAGTGTAGGAAGTTGTTCCACTACCTTAGCTTCCTTACAAGTGGCATCAGAGCTTGATCACCTTTGGTTTCAGTTGTGAGTTGTTGGGTTTTTTTGAACTAATCTAGATTTGAGTGGGAGATTTTGTAGAAGACACTTTGTGATCTTATTGCAAGAATTTTCAGATGGCAAGTTCACTAGGGAGAATAGAGGTGGCAACAAATTTTGGAAATAATTTTAAGATGTGGAAGCTGGAGATGGAGGATCTGTTGATAGATCGAGATCTATGGGATGTTGTTGATGAGAATGTTTCAAGGCCTATAGATCCTACTCAAGTTGCTCAATATGATGTTATGGACCATAAATCCAAGGGTCTAATCAGATTCTGCTTGGTAGAATCTGTTTTAATTAATGTCCATGAAGAGACCTCTACACAAAAATGATGGAAGAAGCTTGGTGAGATGTATCAAACCAAATATTTACTAAAGAATATTTTTTTGAGGAAGAATTTGTAATCCTTGAGAATGGAGGAGGGTGGAAAAATTATAGACCACCTAGAAGCATTAAATATGTTGGTGGCTCAATTGGCATCAATTGTTGTTAAAATGGATGAGGAAGAGAAATGTTAGATCTTGCTTTGTTCTTTGCCTGATTTATGGGATTCCCTTGTTATGGCTATTGGGAGTGCTTTTGTAATATTGAAGACTGAATATGTGGTGGGTTCTTTTCTTTCTAAAGAGATGAGGAGGAAGTTATCCATCACTATGAAGGAGGTCCTAAATGTTTGTGGAATACCTAAGGAAAAAGGCAAGAAAATTGAGAAGAAAGAAAAATCTAAGTCTAGGGGGAGATCTAAATCTCCTAGAAATTCCAAAGTTATTTGCTGGAACTATGGTAAGCCTAGGTATGTTCGTAAGGAATGCAAAGAAGGAAAGAAGAAGAAAAAGAAGAAATTTGATTCTAGTTCTGATTCCAAGAAGGAAGATGGAGATACATTCATTACAACTTTTGTAACTCATGCAGGTAATGATGCATGGTTAATTGAATCAGGTGCATCTTTACATATGACCTTTAATAGAGATTGGCTTGATGAGTATGAACAATTTGATGGAGGTAAGGTGTACTTGGGTGATGATTTTGATTTAAACATTGTTGGCCATGGTAAACTTAAAATTACATTTCCTAATGGTAGAATAAAAAGGATTAATGGTGTGTTGCATATCCCTAGATTAGCACAAAATTTTTATCTTTGAGAAAATTAATAGATGTGAGTGTGCAGGTAGTATTTTTTGATGTAGGATGCAAGATGGTCAGAGGTGCTATGGTGATTGCTAGAGGTGTCAAATATGGCACATTATATAAGCTTGATGCATGCACTATTGAGTGCAATAGTACTTCTATGAAAAAAAAGTCTATGGAAGAAGTGAGGGTTTCGCCTTCAAAAGATGGTCATGGATTTTGGGTACCCAAGGGTGATATTTCTTTTGAGATAAAGTTACCTATAGAGAAAACTATGTTATAGCATCAGAGACTTGGCCACATTGGAGAAAAGGGTCTAAGGACCTTGAAAAATAAAAACCTTGTTGAAGGTTTGTCTGATTGTAATCTTGAATTCAATTTCTGTGAGCATTACATTTATGGAAAAAAAAACCACATTCAATTTTACTCAAGTTCTCATAAATCTTGCGCTGTATTGGATCTTATTCATTTTGATTTGTTTGGTCTTGTAGATGTTCTTTCAATTGGTAAATCCACATATTATATTTTATTTATTTATGATTATAGTAGAATGATATGTTTATATTTTCTTTAGAGTAAATCTAAAGTTTTCAATTGATTAAAAGAATTTAAAGCAATGCTTGAGTTGTAAATTGGAAATAAAATAAATTTTAAATGACTAATAATAGTGGTGAATTTTTCTCTAATTATTTTGATATATTTTGTAAATATTGTGGTATTCATAGAAAAAATACAACTATGTATTCTCCACAATATAATGGAGAAGGCTAGGAGTATGTTGAGTGGTACTAGTCTAGAACAAAGGTTTTAGGCTAAATTTTTTTCCATTGCATGTTACCTAATTAATAGGTCTCCTACATCAGCTCTTGTTGATAAGACTCCTATAGAGGCATGGTCGGGTCGCAAGCCTTCATTAAGAAATCTTAGAGTTTTTAGTTGTGACACATATGCACTTGTGTCGAAGGAGAAGGAGACAAAGTTGGAGAACAAGGCTATAAAATGTATCTTCATCTGATATAGTTATGGTGTGAAAGAATACAAGCTTTGGGGTCTTTTTGTAGAAAAGATATTTCATCTAGTAGAAGTGTTTTTGAGAAACTAAGCCTTGTTTTGTTACATTGTAGCTAAAACAAAATAAATAGGAAGATGTGATTCAATTTCCTCCTACTCCTACGAAATATGAATCGAGGCCCAAGGATAGAGAAGAAGTTGAGGAGAGCTCATCTTGCTCTGGATCTTTTAGAAGAGGAGGATATTTATATGACATTGCAAGAGCACTACATAGTGAAAGGTAAAAGTAAGTTTGTTTGCAAATTGAAGAAATCTATGTATGGCCTAAAACAAAGTCCTAGGATGTGGTACTAGAAATTTGATACATATTTTTTGAGTTTGGGATTTGAGCATTCTAAATCAGATCATTTTGTTTATTATAAAGCTGATGGTGATCGTTTCTTACTTATTGTGTTATATGTTGATGATATATTATTTATTGGTAGAGGGAAAGGTATGATTTTAGAACTAAAATCTCAACTTGCTATTAAATTTCAAATGGAAGATCTTGGTGTAGCTAAGCACATTCTTGGGATGGAAATTTAAAGAGATAGAGTGAACATAAAGCTATGGCTTGGCCAAAGTAAGTATGTCAACCAAATTTTATAGAGGTTTGATATGCATGATTGTAGATCTTTGTGTGTTCCTATTTCAGTTGGAACAACATTATCTATGCCAAATTGTCCAACGTCTCCATCAGAGATGGAAGACATGAGCAAAGTGACTTACCAAAGTGCAGTTGGAAGTTTGATGTATGCTATGGTTTGTACTAGATTAGGCATTTCCCAAGTAGTGGAATTTCTTTACATATATATGTCTAATCTTGGTAGAGTTCTTAGGGATGCAGTTAAAAGATTCTTCAAATATTTGTGGGGTACCTTAGGTTATTCCTTATGTTATCATAGTAATATGAATGAAGATGAGATTTCCCTTGATATTCATGGTTATGTGGATTCAAAATGGTTAGGTGATGTTGATAGAAAATATCCACTAGTGCTTGTGTTTTTACTTTATTGGATGGTTTAATTAGTTGGATGAGTAAGTGAAAGGCTATGGTTGCTTTGTCCACTACTAAAGAAGAGTATATGGCAACTACTCATGCTTGTAAAAAAGCCATTTGGATTAAGATACTGTGTTTATATATTGGAATAAAACAAACTGTAGTGACAATTTATTGCAATAGCCAGAGTGTGATATGTCTAGCCAAGAATCAGACATTTCATGCCAAGACCAAGCACAATGATGTACAATATCATTTTGTTAGAGATATGGCTAAATATGGCACCTGGTGAAGTTGGTTAAGGTAGATACTTTGATGAATGTTGTTGATTCTTTAACTAAGCTCATGAGCACAAAGAAGTTTAGATGGTGTTCAGAGACTATGGGCCTTTCAGTCCCTAGCAATTAAAGAGACTATGTTTACACCCTCATGTTGCTCTTACAAGGTGCTCAAAAAGTGAGATTTATTGGGAAAATGTGTCTCAACCTTGCAATTATATACGATTTATTGTTGATAGGATGTATATATTTTTATATATATTTTCTAGTTACACTGATAGGTGTATACAATGGTAGCAAACAACAAAGTGTGAGCATGTTAACTTTTTCATGAAACTCTGAAAATGGCAGACATACATTAAACAATGATATATTGTAAATATGGAATGTTAATTATTAGGTTTTAGATCTAATGATGGATATTTTGTTGGCCTACCTTGCCCTAGAATGTAACCCTATTTTATGAGGGCATTGTATTACATTTGTGATAGAGAGAGAGTGATGTATTCTCAGAGTTTGATAGCAGTCACATTATCTCTAGATCTTTGAGTGGTGATACTCCTATGAGAAGCTTGCTCTGCAAGTATATTGTAATCTTTGTGATTTATTGAATAATATATTAGGCGGATTTTGGAGTGTGGGGTTTTTCTCCCAAAATGGTTTTCTCCATGTAAATCACTGTTTCATGGCATGCATGATATTTATGTTTATTTATGTTTAAATTTCTACATAACTATTAAAGATCTATAAAAATTTTCTTTATTCTCCTCTCAAGATTAGTGTAGGAAGTTGTTCCACTACCTTAGCTTCCTTACAATCATCACCAAATATACCAAGTTCTACATCATACTTTTCAAGATTAACAAACATACTCTTGTCTCTAGTCATATGGTTAGAGCAACAACTATCAATGATACAATAGTTCTTATCCTATCTAGCATGAAAGGCAGACACCAAAGTACCTTCCGTCTTATCTTTTATCTCTAGAGGGAATTCCTTCACACATATTTGATACTTAGAAGAAATAGATTCATATTTTAAATCCATGAACACTCATTCATCATCATCTCCATAATCAGATTCATCATCATAGGGTAAAAGTATAAAGTTGTGTCACACTTTTTGCCAACTTATCAACACAATTGAATTTAAGTATTTCTAACTAATAATCAATTTTGGTGAAATGTATGATCTAGTAAGATTCATTCTTGCTAAGTTAGATACTTCCACAACTTTTTCAACTAAACTTGTTTCCTAAAAATATATGGAGCACCACTTTGAGGCCAATTTACCAAAAATATAAAATTATTTGAAAAACTTGATGTTTCAATAACTCCTACTCATGTAAATAAACATTTTTTTAAATATAAAACTACCCTTTTGTAGATCCATAAGTGTATATTTTTTTTAAATATTTATTTTAATAGTTTAATTATTATTTAGGGTATGTGCAGGATCATGATGGGCCAAAAAGTGGCAATATGATGGGTATGTGTAGGGTATGTGGTTGATGACTTTTTTTTAACCCAAAATTGATGAAACGAAAAGGGTTTTTAAAGGAGATTCTCAACTTTCCACCAATATAAATTATGCTTTACTTTGAATTTAATAAATAATTATTATTCATTTTCTATTTGAATTATGACTAAAGTCCTAATTGATAGGCTGATTGAAAAACATCTATAGCTTTCAAACTATATCACATTTTGCATCCAAAACATGTGTCACATTCTAGCTTCAAATACTATAATTTTTTAAAAAAATGAATTTCATGAAGTTTTGACCAAGTTAAGGTGGTCATACATACGAGTTTTTATATTTTTTAAAAGTTGTAATAAAAAATTCATAATTTATTATTTACTTGGAAAAAAATTATAAAAAAATATTAATCACATTGGAACATGAGTCCTCTACTTATATCTAAAATTTTGTAAGAAAATATTATCATTTTATTGTGGTTAGGGTGGTCAGACAGACACCTACTTCTTATTTTTTCACTGAAATTTATTTACTATTACATTGAAATTTCAAATTTTCACCAAATATATATGTTTTTTAAAATAAACCTAGTAGTTTAGAAACTAGATTCATTTTTTTACAAATTCTATTCTTACATATTTTTGAAATAATATAGATAACTTATTCAAATTTTTATGTCAAGCTACCTAACTTTGATTTTTCTAAGTTTTTTGCCACTTAAGGGCCTATTTTTTCCATAATGATTTTGCACATACCCTTTATATTTTATTTTTAATTTTTGCTAAAATTAGGTTATCAGCACAAAATATTAGGTTGATTACCATGCCAAGGAAAAGTACTAAAACTTATTAAATTTTTTGAAAAAGTTTTGATGCACTAGATAAAAGAATCTATATCAAGATGGTATAATTTTTTTTCCATTTTAGATAAATATTTAATATGAAAGTTGACATTGAATGGAAACTATTTTATGATACACATGAATTTTTATATTTATTTAAAAATATATAGTTATCAAAATTGGAAAAAATCCTTGCACTAAAGTTTCAAGTTATAAATATACACAAAAAATTTGAAAGAAAAAAAAATTACTATAAAAGGTTGACGTCTCATGTAACTTCATTTTTCATCATTTTATCAGCAACTAAATTATAGTGTTAATTTATTATAAAGTATATATATATATATATATATATATATATATATATATATATATATATATATATATATATATATTAAATACAAACATAGAAAATACTAAAAAATACACATTTTACTAGTTTACATCGTTTCAAAATTCAAAACATATATGTCACTTTTTACTGATTCAAGTTTAAAAGTTGGATCAGTGTTGGTTGTTTCCTTTATAAAGTTTGACACAAGTTTGTGCTTTGACCCCATAATTACTTGTATATTCTCAAACATAATAAATTTTCTTAATCATTTAACCTCTACTCTCCTTGTTTTTGTCATTCACAACTCTATTTGGACATCTTGAAGAATAGTGACTTATCTTTCCACAACTAAAACATTTGAAAGGAACCTTACCTTTGTACTTACTAGTACCCTTTTTCACCCTTCTCACAAAGTTAGCTTCCACATCATCAAGATCCTTCTGATTTGATTCTTCTATTTACTTTGATTTTCTAGCCTTAAAAATTAGCCTCAACTTTTGCACCATTATTAGTACCAAATTCTCTCATTTCAAATATAGTTAGAGAGCCATACAATTAATCTCTAGAATATTGATCTAGATTTGAAAATTCCTCAATAGAAGAAACTTTATGAATGTAACCTTTAGGTAGGGTTCTAAGAATTTTCTTTATCACTTTTCAGTCTTTGAATTTTCCTCCAAGACCTCTGATGGAGCTGACCACTGCATCTACCCTATACATGTAACTTGTAATGTTTCTGACTTCATACATTCACAAGTTCTTAAATGTGATCTTCATATTTTGCATCTTAGCTTGTTTAACCTTATCATATCCTTCATAAATTCTTTCCAACTTTGTCCAAATTTCTCCAATAGTTTTTAAATTCATAACTTTCACCAATTCAAAATTTGTAAGACTACTTAAAAGAGCATACCTTGCTTTACCATTTCTTTCATAGCCCTTGATTTCAGCTTTAGTGCTTAGACCATTTGTAGGTATTGTGTATCCATTTTGAACTGATTTCTAGATATCATATCCTTGATAAATTAGAAAACCTTCCATCCTTGTTTTCTAGAATGCATAGTCTATTCCATCAAACATATCGATCTCCTTCTAATGCACCATCCCAAATCTACCTTAAGTGGTTAAGCTTTCTCCAGGGAAACTTTCTCTAATATCAATTGTTGAATACATAAGACAACTGAGAGGGGGGGGAATTAGCTATACCTTAATACTTCAAAACCATCATTAATATTCAGATCCACATTCATTCATTAAACCCTTAAATCTGTTATGATGAATTAGCATGAAAAGCAAACGACAAAAACTAAAACAACTTAACACTATACACAAGAGAACACCATATACGTGGACAACCCAAGAAGGGAAAAACCACAATGAGGATTAGCTCACAATATAAGTAATATCAACACCAAATACAATAGGGTTGACTTCCCAAAGAAAGAAAGGCTCACTGCCATAATTGAAAAGAAGATGGAGAAGAAATTTTACAAAAAGAAAGGCATCTCAATGCAACATAGATCCAACACAATGTCATCAACACCTTTACAACTTGATTAAAGAATTGTAGATGAATTCTCACTAAATCTAGTAATTTGACACATGAAAGCTCACACTACACTTCTCAATTTCACATTCTAACACTCTGCACTTTGCATTATTCACATCTCTCTTGTCTATCTCTACATCTCTCAACAACTTAACTTATATTTATACTATCCTCAACCTTGAAACCCTTCTCCAAGGTCAGCTATGCACATCAACTATGCAAATTCAAATTAGGCCAATGCCAAAACATTTCTACATGGCCGGTAGAAGTGAAAGCGGACCACATAACACCTTAGATAGAACCCAAATCAACAAAACTATGCTACAACACACTTCTACAAATAATATATATCCACCACAAGTAGTATAAACACCAGGTCATTCATTACCCATGCAAACCATTTAAATTTAAGTACACACTTCCCCAATTCCAAGGGAAACTTGCAAAACACACACCATACTTGTACATGATCTTGAATATTCCACAAGCACTCTGAAATCTAACAAAATCCTTCACAACAACTTCCACTTGAAGAATGTACATACCCAATACACTCAAACAACTCTGTCATACACTATTACTTGAGAAGATAACTTCCAAAGCACCAAACCTCTAACCATCTTGACCAAAAAACATACCAACACTATAAAAAATCCTTCAAATTTCCAAGACCTGAAACCATTCTATGGAGAAATGCAAAGCAAAGACATTTCTCCCAAACACCTCTGCAATGTACTATTCACACACTGGTGAATGCAAGTTCTTTTTTATAATGAACCAACACACCAAATCTTGGATGTAACACCTCTAAACATCTACGATCAACATATCCACATCACATAGGAAAAAAATCATCCTAGAAGAAGTATGGAGAAGCAAAAGAACACATTTATGCAACCCACAACACCATCGCAATGCAAATTTTTTCCTCTTTTTATCAAATTTTCTCAAAAAAACTTGGAGACCAAGTACGAGGGATACATCTTCATCAACTTCAACACTTCCTCATTACCACCATGCTAACTATAACATAGTAACTCAACCAAACATCTATAGACAAAAGCTTATCAAAGAAACACTAAAGGTTTACACTATTAGCTTTACTAATGACAACATAATGCAACTAATCAAAGCATGTATAACATCAACTAGTCACACTTTCATCCAACAATATACATCAATGACAATATAGGCTTGTTGACATCAATGAAAACACTAACTGCTCATACTTGGAATAATAACATATGAAACATATCAACTTCATAACTCACAAATAGGTTAGTGGCTTATATTTTAATGCTTTCATATATCCAAGGGCTAAAACTATGAAGCTAACATAAGCCCTCCATTATGTAGTCTAAATCAAGAGTGTTTATCCATCTAACTAGGATGTCTCTACCCATCCAACATGAACACCTTCTTCATGCACATGACCAAAAGGTAAATGAACAAAACCACCAAACAAGAGGATACACACATATTGTCAATAAATTGCTCCAAGTCACCAAAATATAACCAACTCCATAAAGCTCCATAGTCATGAGCTTCCAATGCCCAACATAGATCACATTGACAAGATACATGGCTTTCAGTCTAACAAAGTTAAATCACAAAACATTCATTGCTACCCCAAAGTCCTCCCAACAAATTTCAATTCATTATAACAAATTCCTAGAAGCTTCCCAAGCTAAGAAATACCACAAACCTATTTCACCATAAGATCTAATATCAAATGATGAGAAATAAACAAGATAAATACCAATTATTGGGAAATTCAATCTCCATCCAAAATGACTTCAATGCATGAGGTACAAGGCTTGGACTACAACAACATGAAAATAAGAAACTTTATGAAAATTTAAAAATTAAGTTTCCTTAATATGGAAATACCATGATTATATCCATCTTCTTTACAATGCCAAAAAATATCCAACATCGTTGAATACACTGAATTAGTATTCTACTATCATAATTAGTTACTAGCCATCCAATTATCAATCTACATCTAGCTACAAAAATAAATCAAAACATAAAAGGAATCATAACCCATTGACACCAAGATTTTTACGTGAAAAACCCAAAAAGGGAGAAACCATAGCAAGGATTAGCTCACAATATATTATAACTGGTTACAAGATATTATAGGGCTCACTACTAGGACACACTATCCTTGAAAGGATCACAATCTAAAGTAAATACAAAATGTCTTATCATCAAGATACAAAAAGAATGGCTAACTTCCAAATGATGAATTGGGTGAGTACACCTTCAAAGCGCACAGATCAATTATGATTAAGCTCAAGAATAACAAAATTTTTGCTCCGATCACAAGCATACAACAACTTTCAAAACCATTGCACTACAACACTTGTCACATCATTCTATACCATATCATTCCTTCATCTATTTCCTACCTCATCCTCATCACACACACACACACACACATATATATATAGCTTCATCTTTATACATCAATTAGGTCAGCTTAATTGAATGCACAATTCAAAAATATTTGTTGACTTAAATCAAAAGTCCTTTTGGTGCACAAGACAAATCATAATAAACACTAATTAGGTTGACCAAGACCTAATAAGGAACACTTTAAATATTTATAAGATAAGCAGTTCATAACCCTATCGACCAAAAGAATGCTAAACTTTTTTCACTTAGATATCTCAGTTGGATCAACCAAAATTACTAAAAGCTCATTTATAGTTGTAACTGACACTCCTGAGCAACATATCAAAAACTCGTAGATTTTCCTTTTACTAAGAGGATTTTTGGATCAAAATACTAGATCAATATAGACACATAATTTACTTATCCAATTACCAACCACTATTAGAATAAATGAAAAAAAACCCAGAGGTCACATTCTTCATTCTTCCAAAAATCTCCCCCTTTGTCATTAATGGCAACATGTGTCAAAAATGAAGCTTGCTTCAAAACAAAATATTGTGCAACACTAATGTTCTCAAGTCCCTCTATCATATATATAGGAACACCAAAACACACCAAACACAAAACATAACATAACATTCTTTGTACAGACTCTTATGGGTAAATGCACGAAGTTGAGTCCACGAAACGTGGAAGTTTTTTGCCTTAGCCAAAAAAATGAAATCGGCATCAGAGAAACGGGATCCCGATTTAATCCCGATTTAATCAACGGGATCCCGATTTTTAAAAAGCGGGATCCCGTTACGGTTCGGGATCCTGAGCCTAAGACCAAATGGGATCCCGCTTTTTAAAAATCGGGATCCCGTTTCCCGTCGGACTCCGAACCAACGAGGGCGGAACGGGATCCCGATTTTTAATAAACGGGATCCCGATTTGTAAAATACGGGATCCCGATTTATACAGAACAGGATCCCGAGTTATATAAATCAGGATCCCATTTTATACTATTATTTATTTTTTTTAAAAACAGCAGTTTTCATTTCTGCGGACGGGACCCCGAGTTGCCTGGCGACAGCGACATCAACACCAGCTACAGGTACGCCACTTCTTCACTTTTTTTAATTTGAATTGAAATTTTAAAAGAAATACGTTAATTTACATGCTTTTTTTTCAATTTATGTCATATTTTAATCATTTTTTTAATTGTTATATTATAATTCAATAGTTGTCAAATTAGATGAAAATTTGCAATAAAATTTAAACGTTTTTTTATAAAATTGAGAAAAAAAAACATTGAATTGTGTGTTAGAAACAAATTTTAACTTTTAAATCTTAAATTGATCGATTAAACCCAAAAAAAATTGATTTTAAAAACCCTAATTCAAACAAAACAAAAAAATTCGCATTTCAAAACCCTAGAGATCGAAATGATATAAAACATCGCATTTACAAATCCAAATCGAACTTTTTGAAACCATAAATTCAAATCAAACGAAAAAAATTGAATTTGAAAACCCTAGTTCGAATTGAAACGAAAAAAATTCATTAAAAACCCTAATTGTTTAAAACTGAAACCCTAAATTGAATTGGAACAAAAAAAATTGTTAAAACCCTAAGTTTGTTATAACTTGATAAGTCTCGCAACCTTGAATAAATTTTCTTATTTTATTTATATTTTTGACCAAAAATGGTTGTCACTCACTAATAATAGACTTATCTACTCTCAAATGACATGCTAATATATAATTACGCTTCTCCTTGATCAATTCTCCCTCATTGAGCTTCTAAGAATTCATAAATAACTACCGTAAAAATAACATCTAATTTTGAATAAAATAATCAAGTCACTTCTATCTATATTTACTAGTTCATTAAATTCTTTCCATGCCTCCATATATTTAGGCCTAGCTTCATACAAATGTTTCAACTCTTCAAATCCAACTACCTCTATTATCATCTCTATTAACAAATTTTGTCTCCTACTTATTACATCAACTACCTTATTTGAATTTCCACTTCTATGCTATAGTGCAAAAGTATAACAACACTTATCATGCATTTGCTATGTACTATTGTTATGGTGATGTTCTATTTTTAACAATATGTTGATTGTGTTTTATTGAGTTTTGTCCATGGTAATTTTCTAGGTAGTATAAAAATTAAAAAAGTGCACTCATTTCATTTCGTATGTAACCCTCTAGATGGGTTGAGTGGATGAATAAGGGGAAGAGTAATCAAATTCTCATTCAATAGGGTTTGAAGCACATAAGCTAGAGTTCCACTCAATTTTGTAAATCTCCTAGTTGTTTGATGCTTAAAAGAAACAACATTAGAAGTAGTATGAATATGATTAGTGTTATTTTAGATTCTTTCTTATGATTACCCTTTTTAACTTGGAAGGGTAAGAAGGTATAGAATTTATATGTGAGGACACACATTTCAAACCATTAGAAATAAGTAATTTGTTTTTTTCATCTTTGACATGAGCACAAAAATTCATGAAAGAAGCATAATTGTAAAAAAAATCACTATCACATATATAGTGGATAGTAAACCCTTATAAAAAAATCCCTTGCAATTTGTAATTAGGAAGTTGATGTTTCATTTTAGCACAAAGTAATTTAAATCAAACATAGATAATCATCAATATGCTCATTAGATCCTTGGGAACACTCTAATAAATTTGAAACAATAGGTTTGAAGTCCATAATCTTGTGGAAATGGCCAAGCAATGTTGTAGCTCTAATTGATCAAAATAATGAATGGAGCCAAGAGGCAATGAGTAGAACCACTGAATAACATAGACACAGAGTGAGAAAATAAATTAGCCAAGGATAACTTCTACACTAGTGCATCTAGAGTAGAGGTGGGGATGGTGATAGTAGTAGTAGCATGGGTGACAATGGAATGACCATAAAGGCAATGAGAAATAAGAGGCAATGATACAACATAGACAAATTATAAACAACACTTTAAGGTGAGGAAGGTCAAACATTAACACAATTAGAGGAGGGGATAACACTAGGAGTAGAGCACTAGTAGGCACACAAGAAGGAATGGAACTAGTGGGATTAGAGATAAGTGGTTCACTTGTAGACGAAGAGGTGGAAATGGTACTAGAGGAACATAAGAGATGGGGGTCACACTAGAAGTGACAACAAGAGATGTAGGCATTATGAGAGGATCTACCTCAAGATGAGAGGATGAAGGGAAAATGAAAGAGCAAGATTGAGTGGGTTGCAATGAGAAGATGCACCTTGCAAAAAAGAAGAGGTGATCATAGTACCAATGTCATGAAGAATCTATGTATGTAAAGAGCTTTGAGCAACCAATTATAAACAAATGTAGATAATTATGTTGAAGAAGTGACATTAACAAGCTCTCCAACAAGTAATTTTTTACTAAAAAAAAGATTTTACTTATCCACATGTATATCATGATTATAATTAGATAACTCATTATAGTTAACCTTAATGAACCTTAATAAAAATCTCTTTATTGACAAAAATAATAAATGATTTAAAAATTTCATTACCTTATGCCATGTAATTGTTTCCTAGGATCTTGCAGCATGTAGATCCCCTTAAGCTATCCTATTACCTTAAACCCTAAACTCTAAAGTCTAAACCCTAAACCCTAAAGCCATCATTTTTTCTTTAAAGGCTCTTAATGAAATTTGGTTGCCTTCGGCAACTTCACCAAATTTTATTCATTTGAGCCATGCCATTTTCTCCTAGGACCTCACTAGACGTAAATCCCCTTAAGCCATCCTGTCACCCTAAATCGTAATTCAATTTTCTTAAGGGGTTGACAATATGACATTTCTTAAGGGGATTAAAGAAGTTCTTAAAATTTGGTGATCAATGTTGCCCAAGGCCCAACCAAATTTAACAATAATAAGATCCTGCAAGATTATACAATATCAATTTAGTTAATTGTATTTTCATTCAAATAACATGTGCCTTAGACATATAAATGAGGCTTACATATAATTTTATCATTTGTATTCAATTATTTAAGGCCATTTATATTGAATGGTTTAACTTGGTATTTCCTAAACATGTATCTTACATCTTGAAATTACAAATATAATGCAGGTTCACTCATATCTTGAAGATCTCATGGATCCATTCAATAATATTCGCAATCCACCTCCATGCCATCCATCTCCAACACCTTCACCTCCACCTCCGCCCACTCCACCTCGTAACCCCCCACCTCCACCACCTGAAATCAATGAGCATGCTCGTTTGCAAGCACAAATCAATGCTTTTGCTAGAACCATCCAAGATCAAATCAACATTATTCAAAATGAAGAATGTGTCGCACCTCCTGTGAGGATGTTTGCATCTAGGATGCAAACCCTTGTTGATGTTGTCAGGGCTATGGATGGGATCGTAGATGAGCATCGACAATGGCTAGAGGAGAGGAGAACTCCTAATTTTGAAAAGGAAAACACAAAGAAATGAAGATCTATGCAGTAGAGAGCCATAATAGTTTATAAATTAAAACAATGATCTTAAATAGTTATGAATTTATAAATTTGGTGAACGATGGATATTTTGTGTGATGAATTTATAAATTTGGTTCCAAATGGATATTTTTAGTGACATGAATTTATGATTTTGGTTGTATATGGATATTTTTAGTGACATGGATTTGTGAAGTTGGTGGAATTTATGAACTTATAATGAATAGTATATAATAGTATATATTTAATGACTATCTATTAGATCATGATTTCTCCTGCTGAAAAATTGTGTGTGTTAAAGACATAAAATGAGATTTTGTGAATGTTTCAAGTTTATTGTTTAGTATGTATGTGCATGTATTAAAAATTTGCATAATAGTTCTTAAATTTTGAAATTTGTATATGTATGTATGTATAGTTTAGTTTAATGATTTGTACGCATGCAAATTATGTATCATATTTTTTATTTTAAATGTACATGTACATACATTTAATTTTTAATTTTTTATGGACATGCTCTTGAGTTGAACAATCAATGTATATATATGTGCATTTCAATTAAATATATGAGCTTAATATATATACATTGCTCATCCTATTTCAATTAAATATATGATCTTAATTTTTGTATGCGCATGGGTCCTATTTTGTATGATTTTAAATGCAGGTGCACATTATATCAAGCATATATCATGGATGATTTTAACATTGATGATATCATCAATCCACCACCTGAGCCACAGCCAGATCCGCCTCCCTCCCCCCCTCGACCTCCCTCCCCACCTCCACCTCCACCTCCACCTCCACCTCCACCTTATATGCCACCTCCAGCACCTATGGCATCTGATGAGGCTCGCTTGAGAGCACATATAAATGATCAAGTTGCATCCTTATAGACACAAATCAATGCTATGCAGAGTCAAGCATTGATTGCACCACATGTGAGACGTTTTGCATCTGTAATGCAAAACATTGTTGATTCCATTAGGATGATCGATTCTGATCTTGATAGACATTGATGAGAGAGAGAACAAATGAGACAATTTTATTCTAATGGTCTCTCTTATAAACAAATATTAGACCTTAAAATAACAAAAGCCCATCTAGCCCCCTACTTTCTTGATCCCGTTACCCGACAACCCATTCCACCCAACAAATCTAGAATATCCATGAGGTGGTGCATACATCCACAGATGATTGCACATTTTTGGGATCGATGGTATATGGTTTTTGATAGTCCCCCACATGCTAATTGGGAGTGCCCATTGTATTTTTTGAGAAAACTGTATGTAGAGTTTGTTTTGGGGCAAAAGCCCAATTATTTTGATTTTAGATCATTTCAGGGTGTTGGTGGTGACATGCCACAATAGAGATTAGGGGCAAGGGTTGATCCCCGACCCCTGTGCATGCAAAACCCCTTGTTGTTGCTCCTGGTCCTCCCATTCCTGCACCTGTACATCATCAAGCTCTGGTATCAACATTAGGTTCCCTTAGTACACTCGCAGGAGACCTTGATCAGCACGCTTCTGCGATAGCGAGTGGGGAGCATAGACGATGATGATGATGATGGGGTTTTTTATGGAGCTGGTCTGAGTACTACTCCAGGAGTGTCGAGACCCATCCCCCATATATGTACTAGTTGTCATCAAGTGTGTTATGGACCTGATCGGGCTACACCTAGTTCAGGTGGGGGAGATTCTGGTGGTTCATCTGGTCGCATCAGTTCATTTGTAGAGTTCCTCGTAGCAGAACATCACCCTGAGGACACTACTCGATACGGTATAAATATGCATCTAGATGTATGAACTCATTTTATAATATTTTTTATGGTTGTATATATCAAAGAAAAGTTTGCAATACATTTTAACAATCAATTTTTTTGGTGTACAGATGACACTTTCGATGCAAGGGCAATCATACGTACCACAGTACATGCTCGACACGGTCATGCCCGGCGTACCATGGGGTATTTTGATTTTCATTTTTAAAATTATATAGCCAATCATAAGATTATTTAACCCGAGTTTTTAAATTTATGAATTGAATCCACATATATGTTTCAAATATTTATATTTGGTTTAAGGTAGAGTCAATGTCGACATCCGTCCATTCCTCACGAGGGATTGTCAAGCACTCCTCCACTGCTCCGAAGTGACATAGATCATGGGGCACAGGTACATTCATATTATAGAATTTGTTTAAAGTTTACATTAGTATAGTTAATTTTATGAGTTTGAATTCACTAAGATATATGAAGCATGCATGTACATATGCGTATAAGCATTAAATGTCTATGGCACATGTATGTCTAGGTTGATACCACAATAAGAATGGGCATTGGGAAAACATTTGATGTTGATTACTTTCGTGAGACGCGATTTCGAGTTGTTTACAAAATTTTTTAAAAATGTGCAAACTTGAATATATATGTATATATTAACCTAATTGAATTGTACATGCTTTAATTTTTGATCTTGTAGGACTTTGTTGGTGCAACTTTCAGCCCTAACCCAGACATAGTTACACCACCGGGAGGACATGTAGAGCAGGCCTCAGATGAAATGGTAATTTTATTTTTTTATTATATTTAAAGTGAATTATAAATTTTAAATTGAATATATACATATTAATATGATATTTTCACATATTATTTTTCTTTTATAGCATGAGACACATCATGTAGTTGAGCATGTACAGACAGGTCCTGGAGAAGAGCCTAGTGCACAACCTCAGAATACGGTATGTAATTAAAATATGATAAATTCTAAATTAAATTGAATAAAAAAAAATAATTGTAGAGTTGTACATCTAATTTTGAATTTCTTTGTCTTGTTTATGTAGACAGTTTAAGAGAATTTAGAGGTTTCTTGATCACGGAGCATCCAGATTTAGATATGGTGGTAATTTAATTTTATGATCGATTATAAATAAAATTGTCATTAAATTATTTTTTATTGTCTTACATCTAATTTCATCTTTCTCTTATGTACAGAGTGTTTCAGGTCATCCACATAGTCCGCATGGTGTGAAGAGGTCTCTTGATTATAGAGACAGTACATGACCTACAAACATGTGATTTTATGTGTTTTATATTTCTTGTAATTTATCATGTACTCTGTTGGACTTTATTTCATGTGTGCTTAATATATTGGTTTCATACACTTAATATGTTACATAAATTATGGACTTTAGTATTGTTTGAAATTTTAATTTACGCATGTACATTTATGCATTTTATGTTCATAGTGAAGACATTAATATAGGACATTAATGTGAAATTTACTGACTTGACTTCATAATTGTAGAATAATTTTAGGTTTAATCTTCTTTTCAATGAACAAGAAGATATTTCCCTTCTAATGTATTAATTTTAATTTTATGAGAGAAAATTTATGTGGATTTACCTACTTATTTAGTTCTATAAATTGAATTTTACCTCATTGTTGGTGCACTTAGATTTGCTCTAAACTCTTAAGCAAATAAAATTCTTTATAGTGAAAAATCTAACAAGGTATTGATATAATTAGCTAATGTACATATTTATAAAATGACACCATTAGTTTCTCACTAGTAATGGAAAAAAGTGTTCCTACTAAAAATTAGGGAAAGAGGTAATCATTAGAAAAAATATAAATTATGATAACATAAGAATGTGTATATGTAAAACAATTGTAACCATTAGGTGATGAATACGTAGTGTACACACATGATAAATTTAAAAAATGATGAATATGGAGCTCAATCCAACGGAAAATTAATTTCATCATTGTTTGCCCCATTTAGAATATCATGATTGTGTGTCGTGTATGAAAAATGAATAAAAGTCTTGTCTCCATGTGTCAATAACAAGAAAAATAAATAGAATATCACATAAATTATGATAACATAAGAATGTGTATATGTAAAACAATTGTAACCATTAAGTGATGAATACGTAGTGTACACACATGATAAATTTTAAAAATGATGAATATGAAGCTCAATCCAAAGGAAAATTAATTTCATCATTGTTTCCCCATTTAGAATATCATGATTGTGTGTTGTGTATGAAAAATGAATAAAAGTCTTGTCTCCATGTGTCAATAACAAGAAAAAAAAAAGAATATCACATAAACTATGTACATAAGAAATAGAAATATGACCCACAAAATTTTCTCTGTGAATTAAGGTTGGGGTTATAGGATAAAACTTTGGGTAAAGGTTAGGATTAGGAGACAACTAGAGTTAGGGTTAGGTTTCAATTGGAATTGAAGATACAGCTTAAGGCTTTAGGGATAGAGGATTAATTTTAGGAACAAAATAAAATTCATCTAACAAATTCAATTATCCGCTCATCATAACATCTAAAGATTTGTACAAAGGGTCATAATAGAGCGTCTTAAAGGGATGTCTTAAGGGGTTATAATATGTCTTAAGGGGATGTCTAAAGGGGTCATAATAGAACATGTTAATTAAGGGGATGTCTTAAGGGGTCTTAAGGGGATGTCTAAAGGGTTCATAATAGAACATGTTAATTAAGGGGATGTCTAAAAGGGTCATAGCCAAAGAATGTCTTAAAGGGGGATATCTTTAAGGGGTTATAATGTAATGGCAAGGGGTGTCTAAAGGGGTCTCATAATAGAATGTGTTAATTAAGGGGATGTCTTAAAGAGTCTTAAAGGGGGATGTCTAAAGGTCATAATAGAAGTGTGAATTAAAGGATGTCTTAAGAGGGTCTTAAGGGGATCAAATACAAAGGGGTCATAATATAACATGTTAATTGGGGGATGTCTAAAGGGTCGCTAATAGAGATGTCTTAAGGGGATATATGTAGGGGTTATAATATGTCTTAAGGGGATGTCTAAAGGGTCATAATAGAATGTGTTAAATTAAAGAGGATGTCTTAAAGGGGATGTCTAAAAGGGGTCATATTAATAGAATGTGTTAATTAAGGGGACAAGGGGATGTCTAAAGGGGTCATAATAGAACATGTTATTTAAGGGGATGTCTAAATGGGTCATAATAGAATGTCTTAAGGGGATGTCTTAAGGAGTTAGAATATGTCTTAAGGGGATGTCTAAAGGGGTCATAATAGAATGTGTTAATTAAGGGGATGTCTTAAGGGGTCTTAAGGGGATGTCTAAAGGGGTCATAATACATGTTAATTAAGGGGATGTATAAAAGGGTCATAATAGAACAATAATGTATGCATGATATTTAGTGCATTATAGAATTAGACATAAAGTTTCAAAGTAGGAAAACATGCACATTTAACAAAAAAAATATATAGAATATATATTTGATACATAGAAGTACACAGAGTATGTTTAGTTCTGTAAGTATGTATGTACATATATGTCATCTCAAAACAATGTTTACAAAATTTAGATATGCAATCTCAAGAAAATCTCAAACTCGTGCCTAGAATGTAGTAGGTCTTCACACCACCTGATATATAAAAGGTACAAGCAATATCAATGAAATCATCAAAACATACATATTTTAATTTATATAAAACTATCTATATGTACATAACTCAAGTACCTGCATTTAAAAGTATTTGAGGTTGAATGCAGGCATCCTCTCCTTTTTGTTTTAAAGTATGAGATCAATGCAATGATGGCTTTAGGATACAAAAAATGACAACAAATCAATTTTAACTATTTATGTCCAAGCAATATCAATATGTAATAAAAACATGTATTTAAATATAGTTTAACTAATAATTACCTGTTTTTACCAAGTATTCCATGTTGTCTAGGTTGAATTTGCATAGACTAGATCCTTTTTGTGATTATGCCTTAAGGATATATAAAAGAACAATTTAAATCAATTTCAACTAATAACACACTTGACCAATGTCGAAACATGTATTTAATGTATTTAAAAGGACAAAATAAAACCAAAACTATATTTACCTGTATTTACTTAGTCCATTGTACCATCTGCATCCTCTCTTTTTGCAATGCATCTATGATTGCCTCATGCTCTTCCATAGAAATTGACCATAGTAATTTTTTTGAAGGTCTTCCACAATAGTGCTCTAGTTTTATATTTGTTGCCACCACCAAATGTGAATAATGCATAATCTTTTTATGTGTTTCATAGTCTTCGAATGCAGGTAGACCATTCTTTCTTCTCAAGTATTTTCATAGCCAAGTGCCAACAACCACCACCGATCCTATTGCAAAACATGTTCAAAAACCACCATCAAATAACTTCTCAAAATTTACTTAAGGGGATCAAAGACTTGTTCTAAAAAATTGCTTAAGGAGATCTAAAACTTGTTATCAAAATTTGCTTAAGGAGGTGTCTTAAGGGGATCACCGTACCTGTTGGATAATGAAAGCCATCATCATCTTCTCGAGGTGTTAACAACTTATGTTTAGTTTCCACACAACAAGTCAACCAATATTTTGTTTGCTCTTCATTTCCCCTCAGGTGCAATGCATACACATGTCCTGCCAACAAAATTGATTTAATAACTTTGCATATCCATATAACTAATTTAGTATTAAAAATAACAATAAAGAAGCAAAATAAAATGAAATAAATTAAATTAAAATTACCTTCTTGTACAAGGTCTGAAACACGATCATAATATTCAGATGCAAACAATTGATCATTTTCTTCAATAGTTATTTCATATTGATTATGTGCTTCTACAGGTGTCAACGATCTTTGCTCCCATTGTTCAACCCATTATGTATTTTCACAAGCTTCCCAATTTCTGAGATACAAAATGGCAAAAACATGCAAGCTCCCTTGTCCAAATAGTCCATGTGCCTGTGTCGCACTCCTAAATGAATGCCATTTAGTAGATCCACTAATTGTCTCACAATCAACTCTAGATACAATGTTTTCTTCTTCCACCAACCAAAGAATCGATGTATAGAGTAATCACTCAGACCAGGTGAGATAATTTTCTATTACACCAATCCACAATCTCATGTGCATTTTTAAATTTTACTGAATCCTCGAATTTTAATTGTTCTCTAGCAAGAATTCTTTTGACACACGCACCAGCTCCATCATGTTCTCCTTTACCATGCCCAGCTTCAAAAAAACTCCATATATGTTGGACATTAAGTTCCTTGTGAACCCTACTTAACCAATAGAACATTCTAGCATTTTGAACTGCCCGTACAATTATCGACCATATGAGGTGTTCTTTCATATGGATTCCTCTTTCTTTTAAATTTCTATAAAATATACTAAAACAATATTGAACAAACTCTGATGAATGTAACCGATTGTCACTCAAATAAAAATGATACTCCCTCAAAACTTTTCTATCATCCTCAGTGCTATCATCTGCATGTCTATAAATAATATGGACAAACATAGCTACTTGCACAGAATTATAATATTGAGATTGAATTTCCTCTTGCAGAGCGAGAGTATAATTCTCCGCAAAATCAACCACTGAAAGTATAGCACCAATTGGAAATGTGTTTCTACATGCGCGAAATTGGCCATCAAGCCATCGAGCATGTTCAGAGTGCATAACATATTTTTGGTACAATTTTATTATTAAATTCACTCATAAATGCATGCACACTAACTTTTTTCTGTCAATCTGGCAGCTTTCTATTTTTCCATCTTTTAAAGAATCTTGAACATTCCTAAATCTTTTGACATCTACTAATTGTTGTCCAAAATCATGATCAACACTTTCATGCAAACAATTTCTTAAAAATGAAATATTTCCTGATTAATGCATTGTCAGAAATACAAGAAGCTTAAATAAAATAATCTATCATTAGATTTTTCACAAAACAAACCTGAAATAAACTCTCTTATTGATTCAGGTGGCATATCAATACACAATTCTGTATAATCATGTTAGAATGCAAGGTAAGCGTATATATCGAAAAACATCATACAAATAACGAAATTGAACATGTATTTTACAACAACAAGATATTAGTTGTTTATTAATTTTTACATACCAGGGTTTACATTTTTCAAAAGACCTTTGACTTATTTTAATATTACCAGGTAACACTAAATTGCTACAAAATTTTCTATAAAATTTAGTTTGTGTTGTATCTAATAGGTGTTTTGGGTGAGGATCGCGGACTTTGGACCCCACCCTTAATTTTAAAACATCTCTAGCATTAGATGAAACCCTAGTATTATCATGCCAAAATTTTTCGATCAAAGATTTAATTTCAACACTCAATTTTATATCAGACCTTGGTAGTCATCCACTGAAACTCCAACATTGATTGATAGGGTCATTTTCTATACTTTCTCTTCTTTTTGCTGCTCTTAGTAATGTTTTAGGATGCATTTTTAAAAATTCACTAATATTGCTTACCATTCTTTTATTCAAAGTTGTTTTATTGACTATAGCAGTAGTTATAGCTCTTCTTGCTGCGTTTTTATCTTTAGATCGACTATTTTTTCCAATAGATTGAATGGCACTAGCAACAGTAGACATAGCATGTTTTAATGATTGATCTTTTCTTTTTGGTTTAACATAAAAGCCTAACCTTTTCATTACTTTCCTCAATTTTTGCATTCTCATCAATTGCATCATTAGTTGACATTGAAATGCAATATTTCTACGATAAAAGAATTCGGTGTATATTCTATTCGCATGCGTTCTTATTTGCCTCCAAGAAATTTGATCAGGATGATTATCTAAAACACCACTTCCAATTTTAAATAAAGTATTTTCATTAAATTCAACATCACATTCTAAATTTTCATCTTCATTTTCATCAACAAAACAGTTTTCATTTTCATTTTCATTTTCATCTTTATTTTCATTAATAAAGCGGTTCTCATTTTCATTTTCATCAACAAAAGCGGTTTTCATTTTCATTTTCATTTTCATCAAAAATATAGGTTTGTTTTCATTTTCAAGAAAATGATCATTTTGATTTTCATTTGCAACAAAGATTTTTTTTTTTGTTTTCAACAAATTCTATAAAAGTTTCATTTCTTTGAATATAGTCAATGTCAACATCATTATATCCAGCTTCTTGTAAATATTCTACAAACAAATTTACCATGTCACTAACATGTGGATTTGAAGACGTACCTGGATTTGTGTATATTGAAACATTCTCCATAGCATTCAAAGAGGGATTTGAAGACATAGTAGGACTTGTTTGTATAATCATATTCTTCTCCAAATTGACTCCTTGCAAATTAGCTTCATGTACAACTATGGTATCTTCAATGTTTTCATCTTCAATAGTTGTTGAATTGGTTGTTCCACCATCGTTCATTGATTTTATTCTCATTCTTCTTTCTCTTTGTCTTTGTCTCTCTTTTTCTTTATTTGCTTCAACTTCTTGAGGAGTCAATGTCTTTTTTCTCTTATTACGAAATTTATCTCCCATAATTATAAAATTCTCAAGGACAGATGAATGTTAATAGTGAAATACTTCAAAATATTGAATCCAAATTGGAAGTTGAGTACCTATTACGCCAAAATTCTTCTTCTTGTGTTCCTCAAAACAAATAGAAAACTACCACAATTCCACTTTAAAAATTGTTCTCTTTATGCTTCATTTGAAAAATTCAATCCATATTGCAAATTTCACTTCAAAAATGGTGTAGATGATGCTCCCTTTGATAAAATCAACAAAAAATCAAATTGACCACCTGTAAATACAATAACATATGAAAAATAATTGATTTTCAGTGCTCTCGGCCGTACATGTCAAGTTGCAAAGTTGCAGAGTTGACAGTAATTGTCAACAGTGTTTTTAAATAATATAAAACGGGATCCCGTCTATAAAACGCGATCCCGTTTATAATAAAACGGGATCCCGATTACTAAACGGGATCCCGTCTACTAATAAACGGGATCCCGCTCCATAATCGGGATCCCGTTTATTAAAACTGACTCCGCGAGCCGTTGTGAAGGTAACGGGATCCCGTGTTATAAACGGGATCCCGTTACGTTTTCAACGGTCGAAAACGAAACGGGATCCCGATTGTAACACGGGATCCCGTTTATTACTGAACGGGATCCCGTGTTATAATCGGGATCCCGTTTTTTGAAATTTGAATTTGGTTTTGCATTGTGGGCGGGTTTTTGCCAAGGTTTTAGGTTCGGGAATAGCTTTGGAAGTCCGAACCTAAGCCTTCAACCTGGTTTGACCTGCAAATTGTAAGCCTTAACAATGTTAAAGCAAAATATCGACTTTGGACATATGGCTGACGACCTTTTTTTGAAAATTTTCTGACAAAATGAAAACCCATTTTAGATCAAACAATGCAGATTCTAAATATATAATTTGTTTTGCAATTGAATTATTTTTTGTATTTTTCAATTAATTTCTAATAAAATTGGTCCATAAACTTTAAATATCAGAGTTTTTTACTATTTGAATAACTTTTGATCAACATAACATTTTGACAAACGGATTGCAAGAGAGCAAACTTCAGACAATTCTTTTCAATTTGAAAAAAAAGGTCAAAAAATGATAAGTTTAGGTCATCTTATGCATGTGGTACTGCGATGATTTTTCAAAACAACAAATCTGCCTAATAAAAAATTAACAAAAAATATTCAATAAAAAATTACAAAAAAATATCAAGAGCAAGGTTCGAGTCATAAAACTTTTCCCCAAAGGATTTAGAAAAATACGATAATTTAAGTCAAAATATGGATGTCGTACCGTGCATGGTATGGTACAAAAAATGACTTTTAACAGTGGTTTTGAAATGCCTATTGAAACTCAATTTGTACAATTTGGGTATTGAAATAAATTACATATTTGGAAACTAGACTCCGAGCACTACATTTTATGATTAGTGACTTTTTTAAAGATTTCATCTCTAAGTGCTTTAAATTTTAAGGTCAAATGTGTCAAATACTGAAAATTAGGGAAAACACTTCCACTTTTTGGCCAAAAAGTGGACTCAACTTCTTGCACACACCCTTATCCTCTTCCCTCCCTTTGAAATAAAGGAAAAAGGATTGGGAAAAGATAAAAAACTTTAAATCAGGAACTAGGGGCACCCTATAACTCCTTGAGAATCACTTACCAAGCCAAATTTTCTTCATCCCAGACTCCTTTTTCCCTAGAAAGAGTTTTGTGCAAAGATTATAATTCCACTAGGCATTCTTCTCCTTTTGAAGTGGATGGAACAACATTCATCTTCTCAATTTTTTCTTCTTCCATCAACACATTTGATGTAGAGACATGTCTAGACATAACCAGGTCTCCAAGCTCGACATACCATCTCATAGCATCTTCTTTCTGCCTCTGTAAGATGAATTTTTTTCTCTAAAGATCTGCAATAGAAATCCATCCACCATAATTTATATCATCTACAACCTTATAATCTTTGGAGGCATCTGCAAGTTGAGACTCAATCAAGTCCATTAAGTCCTTGATACCTTGAGTGGCTTCAGGAAACTTCATGCAATAGATAAATAGTAGTTGGGCTTCCTCATCACATTCTCTTACTTATTTCAAAGTTTGCAAAGCCATATCATGTGTAATTATACATGTATCTAGTAGAAACGACAGTCTTTTCTCTAGCAGACTTAACTCCATTTCTTTTGTAGTCTATACCATGAGGTTAGATGTGTACTCTTTGACTGAATCAAATATAAGCTCTAAATTTTCAATTGGAGCTAAAGAGTTATCTATTGTAACACCGAGGATTATCTCCTATAAAGCTTTAATAGCTTCACTTATCAATTCATTTCCCTTTTGATATGACTCCACAACTTCATGTGTGATGGAGTTGAGAAAAGTGCCACTTAGTTTTATTCTGTCACCTAGTGTAATCTTGGTCAAGTCCACATAACCTAGATGTGATGGAAACTTAACTAGTTGGGGTGGAAGCACAGGTTGAAGAATAGTTTTACTTGAAAGAAGACCTTTAAGGGTACTTCCAAATGATTCTCTAGACAGCTTTGATAACTTTGAACCTTCGGGAATTTCTCCTTTGCTCTTTTCAGCCAAAATGGCTTTCTTGTCTTCTTGTTTCTTCTTTTCTTCTTCCTTTTCTTCTTCTTCTTATTTTTCCCTTTCTTTTCTTCTTCTTTGGATGAATTTCTAGAGTATTTTTCTCAGTTTTCTTTCTCCCTTCCATCCTCATCATCCTTTTCATTAATCTTCTCTTTTCCTTAATCCCTTCACTTTCATATTTGTTTTTCTCATCCCTGTTTCTGGTAGATTCTTGATGTTCTTCTTGCTTATCACCGGAATGATCTTTATATTGATCATTAGACATTTTTTTGGTTGTCTCTTTTGTGTCAATTAGAGGGGAAAGAGTCTCCAAGTCACCATGTATCTCACCAATAGTCTCCAAGGCTAGATTATCCATCACCTTTTTAGCATCAATATGATTTTTTTCTTGAGCTATGTGGGACGAAGAGTTGGTTCTTTCCCATAACTCCTTGCTAGTTGTATAATTACTTCCTAGGTTTTTTGTCTCATTTTTTCCATATTCTCTTGATCCTTGGTCATAAACATATTAACTCTCTACTTGACTCTAAATAGAGTAGAGCATTCTTTTAACATATTGGTAGCTTCTACTTCAAAATGAGATGAACCACATGAATTTATAGCATCAATTCACACCTTAGCTTAAGCACTCATAGCCTCTTACATTCTATGTACTAATGCTTCCAAGACATTTTCAGTTATTTTAGACTATATGGTATCCATACTTACATTAAAAATAACTATATACTATATACTGAATAAATGAATTTATGATGGTTTCCTTCCCTTCATCATTAACTTTATTAAATAGCTTGACAATTGACATGAGATCATTGTCAATCAAATTATTTATCATGGCTCCTAGATCTAGAGATGGTTGATCACTTACTGGAGGAGATCTAGGCATGTCCTCCATAGGATTAGAAGAGCATTCTTCATTCTTCTTTTTATGTACATGGATGTGGTAAGTGTCCTCCTCTTCCTCTATCTCCTCATCCATGGAGATATCAACTCTGGTCTCGACTTCTTCATAGGAGGTACTACTCCTTTTGTTTATTTTTAGTCGATGTTCTTCTTCTATGCCAAGTTCTATTTCTTCCTAAATAACATTACTCAAATTTTCTTTCTTATCAGCATTTTTTTTTACTCTTCTTTTTCATGAAGTAACAGATGGTGCAACAGGAGGAATGACCTTTCTCTTATATGCTTGAGTACTGGGACTAGTAGCGGTACCAACATCAATTGATGCATGGGGACTTTGTTCTTTCATCTTTCCCTTCTAAATATTAGTAGTACTAGAAGTGGCAGTACTAGAGATGGGCTCTAGTGTAGCACCATGCATAGGAGTGAATTTGTACCCCTTGGGAAAATTCCCATTTCACATACTCTCACCTTAGAAAATCAAATATCAAGGTGAAATTCCACATCACCTACCTACCTTCCATCCACTTGGTGTTTGTCTTGTGCATCAGTGAGAGAATACTTGTTGGGGACGAACACACAACATGTAGATATCTATGCGGTGCACTATCATCCCTAATAGATTCCTACATCTGAAGCTGGAAGAGGCGTTACACAATCAATTGGGGTTGAATTGTAACATCCCTCTTCGACTAATCGACCCCCCAAAAAAGTAGAATCTTCTCATCACACCTTCAAAAACATCCTCTATTCATTCATTTAACTCTCTCAAATCATCTACACATTCAATCACTTCATTCTTCTTGCAATATCTTCACATTTCACTCTCAAGCAACATTTTAGCATTCCATTGTGAGCATCGTAGCAACTTTCAAGCTCCATCAACTCCACATTGTAAGTGTGAGGCAATTTTAGAAGTGTGGGCTTGAAGTCTTATGAGACCTCCCTTCATCAGCACTGAGGTTGTTTTGACTTTTCCAAGTCTATACCTTACATTCTCCCTCCATTGCCTAGTGATATTTTTGGTAGAGGTGGTAACGCCTCACTCCTGTCCTTTGTGATTTGATAGAGTAGCATAGTATTGTTTTGTAGTGTTCATTGCTATCTTTTCTTTTCTTTATCGCACATTCTAATTCATTGCTTTCTGGCTATCCATGGAGGTGGAAACACCAAAATGGGGGTCTTACTGAGGCAGGACCCTATACAACCCCAACAATTTTCCCCTTCTTGTTTGTGTGTAGGTGAACGTATGCATGGAGCTAGCTGGAAAACTAGCGCTTCTATGAGATTGTCTTCATCACCCTAGCTTTCATTTACTTGCTTTATCATCTCTGTCTCTATGTTTTGTACTTTCTTATTCTATTTTCTCTATCTAGATCAACTAGCTAAGTCATTAGTAATTTTTTTGGAATTTTTTATTGTACTTGTTATTTTCTAGTCATATGAACAATAGTGCACTAGAGAGACGCTAGTGCACCATGTTTCATCCTAAAACTACACTGCCATCCTCGAACAAAGTGTTTTCTAAGGATCAATACCAACTTTGAAAACTAGCTCACCTAGCTTGAACTTGGGATTTGGGTCTATAGAGTAATAGAAGTACTACATAGCACTCTTCACTCTCAATCCTCATCCCTTTAGAGTGAGTTAAGTTAGGGAAGCCCTCCACTCTCGGCTCTCTGTGACCTAGAGCCTCGATGTGGTTGGTCCCCCTCTCTTACATTTTTGGTGAAACCAACGTGAACCATTTTCTTTATGTTTAGCAATGTTGAAGGGTCCTTTCCTTGTATTCTATGAGTGTTGCAGGTGCTAGTGTTGTGGGGAATTTCACCTTACATCCCAACCTATGACCCCTAGTAGGCATAGTTGGAAGGTTCTATAAGTATTGCAAAACAAAGCCTTAACTAGGTCACTCTCCTATTTCAAACCTTTAGGAGGATTTGTGAGACTGTCATTTAATGTGTGTGATGGCCTCTTTTCTACATCTTCCTATCCCCTCTATGTAGCCTGCAAGTAGTAGTCTAGGTATAACCTTCACCTCATAGAATATGCCAATGGGTTTTAATAGAGAGCCATCTCCTCTTTGTATCCCTATACGAATCAATTGAAACACTATAGTAGGTGTTCTGTTTGACCTAACATCTTAGGTGAATATCATAACCAAGGAGATTATGTTAATTAAATTCATGGACAAAGATGGGTACAACACACCTATGAGCACCATCCATACACATAACAAAATTTTTGCTCCTCCCCTTGGTAGTATAATTTTGTCAGTCCTTTTCAGAACTGAATTCATAAACCCATTGTTTGACATAATCCCAGGGTCATAAATCTTTAGAGTGAAGTTGGGTATCCCTTGGTTAGTAGATATGAGTGTAGTTCCCTTGGTTGTGCATAAATGTTTGAAGTTTATTCATGAGGTTCCATTCATGTGATCCATGACACTGGTTATAGACTATTGGTTGCACATGGTAGCTATTCTTTAGATCACTTTTGGCCTGTCGTTGGTCCTCTCCTGCCTAGAAAGGACCTCTTGTACTAGACCTATCAAAATTACAAGAAAGGGTGCTTAACACCTAAACTAAGGTACCCTCCATCACCTTATGTTGTTTCACATAGGGCATGCTTAAAAGAAAAAGTTGATAATGATGTTGCCAAGGCCTGTAGAAGAGAAGAAGAGAAGTGATCTTGAGGTTCCTTTTCTTCCTCTTCCACCATCTAGCTTAATTCTCCCTCTCACCCTATTGCAGCATCATCATTTTTTTTTTTTGCATTTGTGAGAGAAACCTATTGTGCCCACTTGGCGAAAGCCCAAGCATCCTGCATTTAAACATCATGTTCTTCCCAGGAGCCTTGGCCCTACCTATACAAAAAAAGGAAGGATCCATGTGAAGAATCCTCTATGTCTTGACCAATGTGGCCTCCCACCACTTCTACTCCTAAAGCAGTGAATGGGAAGAGGCCCACCGTCAAGGCACTAGAGTCGACTCCCCCAGTTGTTTCCTAATCTCTTCCTCCTGCTCCCATTCAATAGTCTATCCCTCCATCAAAAATGGTTGTGATGGACACCCCTATGGTTGAGCAACAACCTTTTGTCCCTTCACAGCTCCCAGCCTCTAGCTCAAAGAGTCATAGAAACCACCTTGCACATGAGTGTAAGCACCATTGAAAGGATTTGGAAGCTAAGCAGGAAACTTTGTAGAAGAAGGAAGAGGAGATGACCACCCCTATATCAGGGCCTCTTGTTGTGTTATCCTCTCTCCTCCCCTCTGCTTTTGCTCAATCTGGCTTAGTCTCGCTTCCAGCAACTATTGTGAGTGTGAGTGCACTTGTCCCTAGAAAGGTGTAGGTGTTTATCACTCCTTCAATTAAGCTACCCTAATTGATGTCCCTTCTGAACATCCCACCATTCCCTAAACCCATAGACATGTCGAATACCTTAGTGGTGTCAGCTGCATTTTTCTCCTCCTCCTCTATGCCTCTTTCCTCATCTGTGGGGAGTTCACATCCCCCAAAAAAGTAAAAGGTGGAGGTTGGCCCTTTCAACAATGGAGGGCATAAGAGGATCCCACCTTCTCCAAAGGGTGGTCTTGTGCTAGCTTGTTTAGTTCTAGTGATAGAACAAGTTTTGGCTTCTCCTAAGTTTGTCACTGCTCCTGAGTCACTCAGTGAGCCAAGCAGTGAATCTCAAGCATTGTCCTCTTTGTCCATTAAGGTACAACGTGGCACTCTAGTAAAGTGAATGTTCAACTCTTTAGACAAATTTTTGGCCTTTTTAGTGATCTTCGTGAAATCATTGATCATATCTCCACAAGAGCCGAGTGGAGAAGAATTTGTGGGGGATTCTTCCTTAGCCCTCATTGTGGAAGGGTTGGAAGCTCCTCCCCTTAATATTCCACCACTGCAGGCTTGTCCTCCTTCCCCTTGTAATGATCTATATTAGGAAGCAGATGACCTCTTGGTCGATGAGTTTTATTGGGAGGCCTCTTCTTTATCTTTAGATTAGACGTGTGTGTGTGTTGTGATGTTTTCCCCCATGCTTGTGTTATGTGTTCTTGGATGACCCTTGTCACCCTTGTTGGTGCTTGGGTACATGAGTGATTTTTTTCCATAAACCTTCTTCTATCTATATCATAATTCTTCCTCTGTTATGTGCTTTTACTTTTGGAAAATTGGGGATGATGCAAAGTGTTTGGGGAATTTAGTCTTCCCTTCCATGTTAACCCAATTTTTTATTTTTACTTTGTATTCTCATTCATTCTTCACATGGTCTGATATAGTAGGGGGTTGATGAAAGTTCATCTATATACTATTACTATACTTATATATATTTATGAGTAGCTCTAACCTTGAAATATCATATCACCCTTGTGTCTATTTTTGGTTATGTTGTTATCTCTCTCTTGATCTTCTCTTATCTCTCTCTTCTTTACTTTAGTTGTCCCTTGTATGAGTGAAAAAATCATTTCTATGATACTTTTATTTTAGAAAACATATTCATTGCCAACGAATATTTTCTTGAAAATCCTTGAAAAAGTTTTCAAAAAATTGCATTCTTGACTTGGACCCCTAATAGAACGTGTTTCTTTCATCATGGGTTTGCAAATAAAGAAACTTGAGAACTTTCCTTCAAGGTGGGAGTAGCTTTTTCCTATGGGAGAAACCTCAGCCTTCCCCTCACAAGGGTGCATTTTATTCCTTTCAAATTCCTTGATGAAGTGAACATCTTTCGAAAGGATTCCTTGATGATGAATTTATTTGAGAAAAAAAATCTCTTTTACACTTTCATATAGCACATCCCTTGAGTGGACCCCTCTTCTTTCAAAGGGTTTCTAATGGATCCCTTTGAAATCCTTCCAACTTTTCAATGGTATGGGTGACTATCTACTTGTTTTTCTATGTGGTTTCTTTATTTTCTGACATGTTTTATCTATCGATTAACATGTTGCTTTGTAGGTGAGCCTATAAAGCCGCTTTCTAGTTCAACTCTACAGAGTCCCCTTACATCTAGTCTTCCTTCATGAGAGAGAACTTTGGGGTTTCCTTCTTGCAGTTCTATGGGCCTATAAGGTGCTTACTTAATTGGGATTCCTTCATGAGAGAGAACTTGGGGGTTGCCATCTTGTAGGTTTGTAGGCCTACAAGATGGTTACATCCTATGGGATTCATCCATCATTAGTCTAAGGGCCTTTGGTGTACTTTGTACATATTCATATTTCTACAGAGCTATGGAATCCTTTTGTTCAAAAATCCTTAGGGAGAGACATGTGGAGTCCTTTTCCTACCCTACACTTTCAAGTTCACCAGATCACAATTTACTTCCTCAATGGTTTAGGTATACATTTCTAACCATTTGATCTACTTTACTGAAAACTCATCAATATTTTTTCTCTCTAAAATAGGGGAAAAATGTATAGGAAATTTTTTTCACCCCTTGCACATACCCTCACTTAGAAAATCAATTCTAAAGGAAAAATTCCACATCACCTACTTGCCTTCCATAAACTTGGAATTTATCTTGTGTGTCAATGAGAGAATATTTTCTCATGGACGTTTGTACAATGCACTACCATCCCTAACAGATTCATATGTCTGAAGCTGGTAGAGGCATTACACACCTAATTAGGGTTGAATTGTAACGTCTCTCTTCAACCAACTGGCCCTAGAAATGGTAGATTCTTCTCATCCCACCTTCAAAAACATCCTCTATTCATTCAATTGACTCTCTTGAATCATCTACACATTCAATCACATTATTCTTTTTGTAACCTCTTCACATTTCACTCTCAAGTAGCATTTCAACATTCCATTGTGAGAATTGCAGTAGCTTTGAAGCTCCATCAACTCCACATTGCAAGTGTTAGGCAACTTTATAAGTGTGGGCTTGGAATCTTGAAAGACCTCCCTTCATCATCATTGTGGCTATGGTGAATTTTCTAAGTCCATACTATTGCAAGGTGTGACCCTTGGTCTTTCTTGCAACACTAAGCGCTTGGGTTTGTGAGATGGTCTAACCACCTCCTGTGGTTCTTAACTGAAGCCTGTATCAAGCATTGGCAGGTCGATCTTTTGGTGAAACGGAAAGTCCAACAATTGGTATCAAAGTTGGTCATAGGTTAAAACCCAATTCTTGTGTTGGGGGGGATTGTTGCAAGGTGTGACCCTTGGTCTTCCTTGTAGCACCAAGTGCTTGGATTTGTGACATGGTCTAACTGTCTCCTATGGTTCTTAATCAAATCTTGTATTGGGTATTGATAGTTCGATCTTTTAGTGCAATGGCAAGTCCAACACATACCTTGCATTCTCCCTCCATTGGCTAGTGATCTTTTGGGTGCAGGTGGTAATGCTTCATTCCTCCGCTTTGTGATTTGATAGAGTAGCATGGTATTATTTTGTAGTGTTCATCACTATATTTTCTTTCCTTTATCGTACATTCTACTTCATTGCTTTTTGGTTGTCAGTGGAGGTGGAAACACAAAAATGGGGATCTGACTGAGGTAGGCCCCTATACAACCCCAAAAATTTTCCCCTTCTTTATTGTGCGTAGGTGAACGTATGTGTGGAGCTATCTAGTCAATTGGCACTTCTGTGAGATTATCTTCATCACCATAGCTTTCATTTACATGCTTTATCATCTTCATCTCTATTTTTTGTACTTTCTTATTCTATTTTTTTGTCTAGATCAACTAGCTAGGCTGTCAATAGGTTTTTTGGAAATTTTAATTTTGGAAATTTTAATTGTACTTTCTCTCTTCACTCTCGATCCTCATCCCTTTAGAGTGAGGTAAGTTAGGGAATCCCTTTGCTCTCAACTCTCCATGATCTAGAGCCTTGATGTGGTTAGTCCCTCACTCTTACACACTAGAAGATAGTCTTCCTAATTTCTTGGGTCTAGAGGGTTGGCTAGCAGATTTGGATTTTCTTTCATCAAGGGCCTCCTTTAGCTGTTCTATATCATCCTTAGAGAAATTTTTTCCTTGGAAGAAAGATTCAACTTTCTTTTTTCTTTTAGATGTGATAGCCTCTAAATGTACTTTAGTATATTTCTCCTCATATGTTCCATGCATAGGTAGATAGGGGTCCTTAAGACTGCTCAACAAAATTTCAATGTACCTCTCCACCATTTTTTCATCAATCTCATATCCAAGTGGTTCAATCCATCAAATTTTGGGTTCAAAAACCTCTATAATGCATTCATCTATATTACAAGAAATTTAATCTCCTCATACTTCTTCACTAGACTCCTTGGAATATGATCTCTTTCATGCATCTCATTTTGAAATACTACAAAGAAAGTAGTCATGGCATTGTTATGTGCCCTAAAATATCCTAGACTATGCAAATGATCAAAAATATGATGAGCAACCAGCCTGTTGCCATCCCATATAATGCCTTTTCTTCTTGGTAACTCCCTTGGGAAATAAAATAACAAACAAACAACTAAAGTGTCAAATTTAAAAGGATTCTTCTTTTCCTTAGTAATACTTAGGTTCTCTATAAGTTGCAACCTAAGGAACTCACAAAGATCAAAATATTTTCCATTCACCACCATTTCATATGTGGTGTGAATTGTCATAGTAGATACAAAATTTACTTAGTTGGTGAAATATATTTTCTACCCAATCATGATGGCAACATACTTGATGGTAGGCTTTGCAATAGACTTTCTAGTTAAAGCTCTTCCATCAAATGTAGCACTAGTTAGCCATGTGACTACATCATTTTTCACCACCTTTAGAACTGGAATGGATCCAGTATCACAAGGACCACTTATGAATCGAATCGCCTCCTTGTTGATAACCCCTAGTTCATTTTCCCACAAAAAATTGCTATGAACCCTACTGAGGGCCATTCTAACAAACTTTGCCTCACTCTCACTAGAAAAGTTTGGAAACCAGTTCCAAACATTCAACTTCATTCGAACTAGGTTTTCATATTCTAGCTTAAGTATTAGATCATCTCTTGTCAATTCATTGTCCCATAAATCCTTAAGCTCTTGGTGATTGAATTCTTCTAGCTTCCCATGAATATATGTTTTTGTATCTTCAATGGGTAGCACATGGTTTAGAATGTGCAAGAATGCACCCATGGGATCATTTTCATATACTTTCCATGAATATCTTCTAAATCTGGGTTGGGGTCTCTTAGAGATTTCCACAATAGTAGGAGTGTCCATCCTCCTCAAACAACTTGAGTATGCTTAATAGAAAGTTCCTTCAACTTAGAATCCATATAATTTAGATAACAAAGAATGCCTTTTCTGCTTGCCAAGAACTAGGGTTTTGATGTACAATGCTCTGAATCACCTTCAACTCACTTCAGCTTGCACTACTTGTTACCAATTACACAAATGTGATTTTCCCTAACTTAGTTTCTTGCTTTATTACTTATGAATTTTTCTTTAGTTTTTATTTCCTTTCAACTTTTAAAGCTAATAAACACTTTATGAAACATAATGTAAACCAAAAAGGGTTCCACAATTCTCTAGATTTGCCTATTTTTTGTTAGAGATTTCTCCAATTCCTTCAAAATGATGATCCACTTGACCTATCCTTGTGTCACTGCTTGAAACCAAATATATCGGGGGCTTTTTAGATTTCTTTGTAACTACTCCCCTTGAAACCATTACTGGGTTTAGTTTCTGGAAGAGGTATCTGCATGAGATGTAGATACAAATCTATTTGACTCGTCCTTTTTCTCAAGTTCTTCCTTTTTCCTCCAAATCTTTGCCATTTATTTTCTTACTTTGGTAGGATCCACTTTGTTCACAGACTTGTTCTTTTTTTCTGTATTAGGCTTCTTCTGAATTTTTCTCCTACAAAATTTTGAGATATGTTATGGTTTGTTGTAAGTGTAGCACCTAACATATCTCTGATCAAACTAATTTTCATTAATCCTTGATCTACATTGATTAGCCTTATGTCTAAAGATATTACATGTGTAACAGTAGTCTTGAGAAGACTGAATCCTTCTACTAGCATTAAATCTGTTCAACATCATCTAGCTTCTACATTCAGTAGCTCTATGTCCAAATTTATTGCAAGCAAAACATTATCCAACAAAGAATCTAACATTTTGACTCATTCTATTTTTGGTTCATTCTACTTCTATATTTTGGTGCTCTATGAACGAATTTATTGCATGAGAAAAAAAAACCATTACAATATGGGTACCTTTGAGCATTAGGTTTTTGAATAGGAATCCTTCTGGTATTGCTCCTTTGGTTCTTGATTTGATAAATATTTCCTTGAAAATTCCTTTGATTGTCCACTTTGTTGGAAATCAGTTTTTCCTTTGAGCTTTCTCCTTCTTCAAGTCCTAGACCACTTTTATCCTTAGGAGGTTTCTAAAATGCAATCAACTCATCAAGCCTTGTAGAGCTTGTTTTGAATTTTTCTTCATGAGCTTTCGCTTTTTTCAGATTGGGTCTTAGGGTTAGTACTTCGTGTTCAAGAGTTTTACATTCATAATTTTTATTTTGAATCTCATCTTTCTGGCATTCCTCAATTCATTTATTTTCTTCTACTTTCACCTTTAGTCTATAAATGCCTTCATTAGCCTTTTTCAACTTATCAGTGACTTCTCTATGCCTTTCCTTGAACCTTTTGATCTACTCCCTTAACGTTCCTTCTTATCTTCACTTTTGTCCAATTATTGAAAGGAAACATTGATTTTCTTAGATACAAATGTTTCTTCTAGAGGAACATGATAGCTTTTGTTAGCCATGGATTCAAATTTTAGGACCTTCCTCAAGTTGTAAGACTTCTTCAAAGGAACCAAGCTCTGATACCAATTGTTGAATACACTGAATATTGAGAGGGAAGGTGAATCAGTATTCTAATAACATAATTAATTACTAAGAATTCAATTATCAATCCACATCTAGCTGCAAAAGTAAACCAAAACATAAAAGGAATCATAACACATTAACACCAATATTTTTACATGGAAAACGAAAAACCATGGTGAGGATTAGCTCACAATATATTATAACTAGTTATAAGATATTATAGGGCTCACTACAAGGACACGCTATCCTTGAAAGGCTCACTGCCTGAAGTAAATACAAAATGGATTATCTCTAAGATACAAAAAGTACAAATCACTACCAAATGATGAATTGAGTAAGTACACCTTCAAAGTGCAAAGATCAGTTCTAGTTAAGCTCTAGAATACCAAAAATTATGCTCCAGTCGTAGGAATACAACAATTTTCAAAACCCTTGCACTACAACACTTTTCGTATAAATGTATACCATATCATTCCTTCATCTATTTCCTACCTCATCTGCATCACACACACACATATATAACTTCATCTTTATACATCAATTAGGTTAGCCTAATTGAATGCATGATTCAAAAATATTTGTTAGCTTAAATCAAAATTTCTTTTGGCACACAATACAAATAATAACAAACACTAATTAGGTCAGCCTGGACCTCAAAAGGAACACTTTAAACATTTATAAGATAAGCAGTTCATAACCTTGTTGGCCAAAAGAATGTCAAGCTTCTGTCACTTAGATAACTTAGTCAGATCAACCAAAATTGTTGAAAGCTCGTTTATAGTTGTAATTGGCACTCCTGAGCAACATATCAAAAACTCAGAATTTCCCTTTACTAAGAGGATTTCTAGATCAACATATTGGATTAGTATAGACACACAATTTACTTAACTAGTTACCAACTAGTGTTGGCATCAATGACAACAAACTCAAGGGTCACCTTCTTCATTCTTCCAACAAACATAACATGCTTATTAACACTACCTTATTTGAACTTATAACAACAATAAATAATTATTATCATCACCATAAGATAGTAGAAATGAGGTATAAATTATCAACACAAAATTGTCACATAACATAGGATTTACATGGAGAATCCCTTGTGCGGGAAAACTCCACCAAGAAGAGAGGCCAAGTATGCATTATCATCAAATAAATGAGATTACAATACAACCACTTCTATTCTCCTTTTTTCTCCACAATGGTAGCACCTATGTACCTGTGAACAACCTCCTTATGTTTCAACGTGTCTTTGTTCCTGCAAAGTAATTAATACTACATTCAATTATTCCTCCCAAATTCCACATCCAAGAGGCTGAAATTATAAATATGTGAAGACATCTAATGCACCAAACATGGAATCCAAAGTTGACTCTTCATTCCAATTTTCCCCAACCTTTGCATTACCTCCTCAAAATGTGAAAGGACATGGGTTTTGGCTCCAATACTTTCCCTCCAACTTGGGCACCCAATCATGAGATATAAACATTACATTAAATACAATAAATGATAGATAAGAAAGTGACACATGTTGCCTCTTTCCAAGAACCCACTTGGATAATCCAAATATTCTCTCATTTATTATTTCCTTTATCTTTTATCATCCCATTTTAGGCATCCACATGTGGGGAAAACAATATTGAATATTTATTTCCACAACCCACCTTTATTGTTGCTAGTGGACCCATCACCCCTTATGAGTATATTACAAACAGTAGTGAGAATTTATATTATAAAATATTTTTCCAATTCACCCTAAGTGCCTAGAGACAATTTCCAAGGATGTCAGAACCATGACATAGGATATACAAGGTGGATGACACCTAATCCTAACATTGATTGTAATTTAGCTTGAAGACCTACAAGTGTTAGTCCTCACAAAAAAAATGTATGCATAAACATGAACAAACTCACATAAAACTTGACATGACACTTTTACAATGAAATTATACAATAATTTTATAATATATTGGTCTTGAATGTTCTTGAATTGAATCTTAAAGTATAACAATTGCTTTTCTCTTTCCTTGTTCTTTCTTTATTCTTGCTAATTAATTAAAAATATGAAAATACTATGTATTTATATTTAATTGATTTGATTCCATGAAAATTAAATTGTGATAGCCAAAAATCAAAATTTGAATATCAAATAGTTAATTAATTTATCCAAAACTTCAAATTTTGGAGCCACATAAATGGTACTATAGTGCAAGGATGCCAGAGTCCAGATTCCTCATTTTTTTGGATCTAAAGTGGCAAGAGAAAAATATTAAATTTATACTTGGGTCTTGCATATTTGATTTCTTGATAAATGTTAAAATAGGCCATTAGATGCATAATTTAGGAAACTAGGTGTACAATTAGGTCCATTTACTTAAGGGGGAGAGCAGCATAGTGTTAAATCATCAAGGGTGATAATTTACGATGCTACACTATATATCCCAACAATTAGCCAATTTAAAAATATCACTCACCTTTGCATTGGAGCATCAATACTCTAGCAAAATTTTAAGTGAGCATACATCAAATTGACCATCATGGGAAATCTATAGAATTAGGAGGTTACAGTAATTTATTTATTTTTAATTCTATGTTGGTTTTATCTTCTCTCACCTAATTTGGGTCCTTTTTTGGTTTTAATAATTTTGATCATATGGGAAAAATAGGTTTTGAAGGGACTAGAAACCCTTTATAAAAAAAGATACAAAATGATGCTAAAAAGTACTTCAGGATGACACCAACAGCATACCAAAAGCTAAAAAACATGACAAAAAAGGGTGTTGAATGAAAGAAAAGACAATAAGCTAACAACACCTAACAACATCAAAACAGTAAAACAACAAGAAATAAATCGACACCCAACAAGAAGCAAACAACAATAAAGAAGAAGACCAAACACTAATTCAAATTGCTCAAGGTGTTGGCCACCTCAAGATCCTAGCTTATGTGCTTTTCAACCATGTCTAGGACCTCCTTCTTAGTTTCAAAGGACTTTTTCCATTTAGCCGACCCTTTAACAATAGGGCCCTTTTCATCATATTTATCACCTTTTTTTCCTTTTCCTTTAATCGAGTTCTCTTTCTCTATTATCTCAAAAAAATAAACTTGATCCTCCTTGAGCTCACTTATCTTTCTGAGGACTTCCAAAGAGTCTGCATAGTTCTTTATAGATATGTGACATGTTCAAAGAATATTTTTTATATCTCCATTCGTTCCTAGAACCTTGGCTTCCTAAGCAGCCAATCTATCTTCAAATAGAGACTTGAAATCATGGAAAAAACCCTCAAGGTCTACAATTCTATCAATTAGAATGTTCAAAACCAAACCCTTTGGAACATTCTTCAGATTCTCCTTCAAACCTATAATTTTAATGTTAATCTTATTAAACTCTTGAAGAGTCCACTACGCTAACTTAAAACTTCCAGTGGCCCTGACCCTAGACATATCCAACAAATCAAACATAGAGGTAGAATCATCATCGAGGTAAGAAAAGTCCTTAGAGAGGGGATTTACCTTCAAAGGATCATATTTAGCTCTCTTCTTTTGATCATCCTCCTAATCAAGACCCTTGTTCTCCTCATCCAAGTCCACATTGGGTGATTCTTGCATCAGGAAATCCTCAATAGCCACTGCCTTTTCACCAAAATCCTTGCCTTCACAAGACACACTAGGGTCCTTTGCTCACACTTTCGAGGCATTGTTCTTCAAGTTGGAAATATGCTTAGACCACCTCCTCAATTTTTCCTTTTCCTCCACATTATCCTATGACCCCACCTCAATACCACCACCAACATCACCATGACCAATAGCCACCTCCTTGGTCTTGGCAGGGGAACTATCCAAGCCCACTTTTGTGTCCTCGCTATCAAAAAGAACAAGGTGTTTGGCTACCTTGTTACTCTTAGAACTACCCAACCTCCTCTTCTTTAAATAAGTAGTCACAAGGGCCGAAGACACATCCCCATCCTCTTCATTCCATTCATCTTCATCATCCAAGCAAGAATCTAAGCTCAACAAACCAAAAACCACACTCAAAGTCTTCTCCTTACCCTTAATGGAAAGGGTAGGAACAAGAGACTTAATATGCTCCACGATTAATAAAATAAGGCCTTCATGGAAGACAAGAGCCCTCCTATTCTTTAAATCAGCATAAATAGAAACCTCCATAGATGATAACAAAAAAAAATAGGAAAGAAATGAACAAACTATGTCTGAAATGGTTAATAAGGGTGAAGTGTTGATCGAGACTAGTAGTGAACCTCCCCTCTAGAGTCATATAGTGCATAAGTACCTCAACAACCTTTTCCCAAATCTTCTTATGGTATTTTCACTTATAATCCTAAATTTCCATTTTGATTAATTTCTTTTGCTCATCATCTTTGAAGAATTGTTCCATCGGCTCCTCGTTACTCATATTGTCCTTGAAGAACTTATAGCCAGCCATTGACATCCCAGTAATAGTGGCTACTAGCTACTCATTCACCTCCACTTCTAGGCCTTTTATCTTGAGCCTATGATTGTGTCAATAAGACACGAACTATGCTAAGGCACTAGGGTCATGCACATGCAGCCTTTCTATGAAAGGTGTAAAATTACCATGACACAATGTATTTGATAGCTTCTTATTTTTCTTTCTACTCACATAGGAATGTGATTCGATTCTACTTATGTCACCACCCATTTCATATGAAACTAGAACAAGCAATCCCTCATGAGAATTGCACAACTAATTGCCAGAGAATGAAAAGAAACCCACAAAGCGTGCGAGATGGAAGAAGGTACTAGAAAATAAATGCCACATCATCTCAACCCATGCCATCATTCCTCAATAAGGTCCTAGCTTTCTTAGGAAGGATCGAGCCCTCCTCCCACACACAAAATTCATTTAAACAAATAGCCTCATTGGAAAAAAAAAATTCCAACAAGTTTCCTTCTTGATAAATGTGAGAGATGCATCTCTTCACAAGATCGGAGCATGATTATAGTATCTTTAATAAGGTGATCCACATTCCAACTTGGAGGATGAGTTCCACGCAGATAGTTAATAATTTTTAGGGAATCACCTCAACCCATAATTTGGAGTAACCTTTGTTGACAACATATTTAACGCTTATGAACATAGCCTCCGCCTTCACATAATGATTTGTATGATTTCCCACCAAGAGTACCATCATGCCTAGGAGTCTACCATCATCATTCCTTAATACCCACCCACATCCTACAAGCCTAGGGTTACCCTTCACTACCCCATCAAAATTAGCTTTAACTGACCTAGAGGGAGGTGGTTGCCACTTAGTGCTCAGTCCAGCATTTAAACTGGATTTAGGATTCAAAGTTGGAATTGAAGTAACCTTCTAGTTAGAAGTCACCAAGAGATCATAACCAGTTAGGCATGCAGAAGGGGCACACCAAGAAGTATCATAATTTATTGGAGCGCAATTCTCTAGAATCACCCATCTGATCTTGATGAAAAGACTACCAAATTTAAGGTTAGAATCATGAATTTTTTAGTTATTTCATTCTTTACATAACCCCCAAGCAATATGTGGGTCCATAAGATCCCATAGCTGATGAAGAATAGGGGAGGATGAAGGGAATTTCCACTAATCAATAAATTTATCAAGAGAGTCCAAAAAGACCCAACCAATATTCTAGATACCAAGAAATTTACTCCATAGAGAAGAAGAAAAATCACACCCAAGAAAGGTATGATAAGCACTCTCATCATCAGATTCACAAAAGGCACATCTATTAGGAATCACAAACCCCCTTTTACAAAGGTTATCCTACGTTAAAACTTTACCTTGCATAAGCAACTGGAAGAAGACATTTAATTTAGGAATCAACTTCTTGATCCATAACCTTCCCCCAAATTGAAGAGAATCGGGATTTTCTAATGAATTCATGAGGGCATAGGCCACCAAAAAATTACCACTAGCACAAGGGGATAAAATGGCTCAATTCGGCCTCAAAAAAGAGGGAATACCGACATTGTGTAAGAAGTCCTTTAGAACCTTCAAAGACAGATTTGAATCCTGGAAACTTTTCCACCCCCCATCTTGAAAGTAATCTACCACCCTAGTTCCAAAAAGGAATTTGAACATGGGAACAATAGGGGGAGCCCAAGGAAGAATGATTGAAGGTTTAACATCACACCAAACATCCTCCCAAAAATAATACTTGTACCATCACCCAACAACCATTTAACACCATTAGCAATCAAATCCCTACAGGGAACTATATTCCTCCAAAAACATGAACCAAAGGGAACATCATCATAATTCAACAAATTTTAGGATCTCCCCATGCCATACAGGTACTTATTACTAGCCAAAGAGGCCCACCCAACATCCCCATTTAGGAGCCTCCAAACATTTTTCAACAAGAGAACCTTATTTAAAGCTTTTGAATTTTTGGTACCAAGCCCACCCCATTTCTTTAGTCTACACACTAGATCCCAAGCTACAAGAGGAATTTTTTCTTTCGAATCAACACTCAACCATAAGAGCATTGGGATGATTTTCTCACGTATATTTATATCCCATTATAAAATGTTATCTAATATGATGAGGGCACAACCCGAGACTTAGAAAATAACCCACAAATAAGAGAATAATTTTATTATTCAAAAAATGGACCTTCTTACATGAAGAGGATCTCAAATCCCCAAGCTCTACAACACATGCAAGTTACATAAAGCTACAGAATAACCCTTTCGCAATATGCGAGCTTGTCCCCGAAAAGCTACCCAAAAATTAGAAACCCGCCCATAAATAGAGCTCCTCTTTAGTTTGGAGCCAAAACAACATTCAAATTTGAGTT
>VDFB02058242.1:485320040-485386599 GCA_007258455.2 Sequoia sempervirens | reverse complement strand
GTGATATCCACTCTTTAGATCAATCTTTGTGAAGTACTGAGCTCCACCCAAACAGTCCATCAGGTCATCCATCCTTGGCAGGGGAAATCTGTACTTGATTGTTATCTTGTTTATGGCTCAGGAATCTGTACACATCCTCCACTCCCCATTCTTCTTTGGTGCTAGTACTGTAGGTACTGCACATGGAATCAAACTCTCCCATATCAAACCCTTTCTCAACAACTCTTGAACTTGTCTGTTCAACTCCTCATTTTCTCTTGGAGTCATTCTATGAGCTACCTTATTTGGCAACCTGCCTGTGAATCAAGTCAATTTGATGACTAATCTTCCTTATTGGTGGTGGTAAACCCTCAAGTACATTATTAGAAACAATATCCTGAAACTCATCCAACATCCCAAAACTTCTTCTGGAACCTTCTCACTATCCTCCTTACTCACTCTAGGAATCAATGCATAACACACACGCTCATGCTTCATACCTTCTAAAAATTTTCTTCCATCTACATAACAAATTCTAGCACTACTGCATACCTTTTATTCGGTCTCCTTTAGGGGTTTCAACTTATGACAAACCCCATCCTTTGTTAAGGAATAAGTGTTTGCATGGCCATCATGTATAGCTCACCTATCGAACTGCCATGACCTCCCTTAACAACATGTGACATGCATCCATGGGGATGATATCACAAAGTACCTCATCATAGTAGCTCCCGGATCTTGAACTTTACCAGGCACCGCCATTGACCAAAACCTGTGTCTTCTCGCGAACTGTGCAACTGACAATGCAATGTAAGTGCCTTTCCTCTTCAACTTCAACTTTGTGACCATCTCCTCTAACACCTCGACATCGATGTTCCCACCAATAATACTATATCACAACATTTTCCTTCACACTTGCACCTTGTGTGAAACAGGATTCTTCCTCCTGCTCGTTCCTTTTCCTCACCACCGTGGCTCTCCTAATCACTAGGGTTTCTCCCTCTTTTAGCATCATCTGAATGTTCAGATTGGGCCTTTCATCTACACATGTGCAACCCTTTCCACAACCTTCTCGGCTTCTTTGTTTGTCTCTTCCTGGTATAGGAAATTCATAGGTCATGCCCTCTTCACCATTAATCGGAAACACGCTCCTCTCTAAAACCACCTCTTTCTTAGATCCTTGTCCATTACTCCCTATCCTTTGCCTCTTTGATCACCACTGTTTTGATCATGAGGGTGGTAGAAGTTGTCATTCCTTTGGCTTCGGCTGGTACCCACATCTTCACTTTTCTTTTCATCATCATTTCGGCTTCCTCAAGGTCTTCCATTGCCCCTTCCACTTTGACCTCCTCGTCCTTTTTTCTTGCCATCAAATCTTTTGTTTGGCTTCTCTTCCACTTTTAGAGCAAACTGATACACATCCTTAATGGTGGTCATTCACTAGGCTTAACTCCTCCTCAATGCTTGGTCATAACCCATTAAGATATCGGGTTACCTTCTCCTTATTGGCCTCTGTGTGACCTGTTCTAATGATTATCTTGTGAAAATGTTTAGTATATTCTTTCACAAATCTTCTTCCTTGCTTCAACCCTTGCAATTTCAACATATCTAACTCATAGTCCACTGGTATGAACTGCTTCTTCAGTTTCTCTACCATGCGATCCCATTTGGTGATATTTCCTTTTCCTCTTCGATTTCTTTCCAACTGAACCTCTTTCCACCAAATACTGGCATGGCCCTTCAGCTTCATTTTTGCAAACTTAACCCGATCTGGGTCCTCTATTTCCTCATACTCAAAATATTCTTCTAGCTCATTGATCTAGTCGATCAACTCTTTCGGGTTTAGACTTCTGGAATAACTGGGGACTTTTTCTTTGGGTCTTTTCCTGATCTTCGAAATGGCCTTTATTAGCCGCATTTGGTCTTGATCAATTTCTTCTTCTTCCTCTTCTACATTTGAACCTTCTTCCTCTCCTTCATCCTCACTTTCCTCCCTCAGGTTTAACCCTCTTCTCAACTGCTCTTGTAATGCATCAATCTATCTCTAGAGGGCTGCCAGTGCATCTCTTCCACCAGCATTTCTGCCACCTCGACCACCTCTGGCACCACCATGCCTACCAGTCATCACTCTTGGAGGCATCTTTCTTGACCTCAACCCACAACCACGGTCCTGGTGTGAACTGCCTCACAATCGGCGATCTGTCCATACTCTCAAGAAAACCCGCTCTGATACCACTTGATGAGGGCATAGCCCGAGACTTAGAAAATAACCCACAGTTAAGAGAATAATTTTATTATTTAGAAAATGGAGCTTCTTACATGCAGAGGATCTCAAATCCCCAAGTTCTACAACACATGCAAGTTACAGAAAGCTACAGAATAACCCTTTCGCAATATGCGACTTTGTCCCCGAAAAGCTACCCAAAAATTAGAAACCAGCCCATAAATAGAGCTCCTCTTTAGTTTGGAGCCAAAACAACATTCAAATTTTATTTTAGGTAGTTTGGCACCAAAAATTACAACTTGAAGTTCAAATTTCAAAAGAACATTTGCAATTGTATCTTCTACAAAGTGTGCCAACTTCCCAGGGCCATAACTTTTGATCCGGGACTCCGATTCGCAAACTGTTTGAACCGTTGGAAAGGTCTTGAAGTCAATAACGTGCTTGAGATTTTCTATGCCAATTTTGGCAAGTTTAGAGGCCATTTCAGAAACTCTAAGTGCCTCAAATCTAACTCAGAAGATTTTCGGGTGCAAATCTGGGAAACTAAAACTGCAATATCTTTCAACCTAGGAATAAAAAATAAAAACCAAAAATTGGGAATTTCATTATGACGAAAAGGGTATCCAAAAATGTAAAAACATCTAAAAATCAAGAAACTTGAAATTTAACTATTTTTGGGTGATGTAAGATTGCCCTTACACCACTGGATGCTCCTGCATCATAATATTGATGAATTTTAGTTACATTCTACAAGTCTTGTCTTTGCATTCAAAATATATTTCAAAAGCTACCAAGGAGGTGGTGGGAAAATATATTTTTGGTAGAGGCACTAAATCAGTCCATAGTCCCAAAGATCCCTATAATAATAAACTAGAATATCTTTGAGACATTCAAATTGTATATGTAGACACCCAAAATCACCCACACCCTAAGAAAACCCAATTTTATCCCCTTCCAACATTAATTAAGTAAAACCAATTATTTAATTAACCTACCAAACAATCTTCCTAGAATTAATTGATTAAACTATAATCATCTATTTAATTACTTTAATTATGTATCACTCTTTCCTCTATATTCCACACTTAAATAATTGAATTTAATATTTATTTTATTAATTTCACCATTCATATCCTTATCTTCTAAAATAAATAAATATAAACTATTTATTTAATTCTCCATTTTTCATGTCAAGCGATTAGTTAACTAATAAATCTATTTGCGCATACGTAAATATGTTATTCCATGGTCAAAATTCCATATTTCATGCAAGTACATGTCTCAAACATGACTCTTAGATTAAAAAATTATCTCATTCAATCTCCTCCTATTTCTCCAAAAGATTAGCCCTTCACATGTCTCAAAAAAGATTTCTTGTATTTCCAAATAGGTTATTTTTTATTCTAACCCTTTATATTTTAAGAGATTATTTACCATCCAAATATCTCTAATCCCAGTACTTTTAAAGTACACCAATTACAATGTACCACTTTGAAGCTATCCCTCTCTCCATTCCTCTCAACCCTTGATCAATCATCCCTCCAATATATAAATATACCCTCTTGTAGGTTATTTTTATATATTCTTGAATGCAATGTAATGTTGGCCAAGTGATAAACCACATATAAACTCTCAATCACATATCAATTACATCAAAACCACACACAACTTATGTATGGAACAAGGGATTGTGGGTGAGAGAACTTAATCTTTTGTTCAATTCCTTAGCTTAAATGAGGTATCAATTAGATGTAGAATATGGTTTTAATTTCAAAGTTTAAATTCTTTTCTTTATGTTTTTCATATTTATTTTTCATATTACACCCACCTCGTCTCTCATCTACATGTGCACATGTTTCAGAAAAAGAGCATTGATACCATAATTTAATGAGGTAAAAATATTATTATGCTTTGATTGATGTCTAAAGTCTACTCAAGGTTCCCAAGATTCATGGTGTGATCGTAGGAGGATGTAGGTAGAAATAAGTTATTAGTTAAGGCATGTAGATTAAATTTATACACCAAACATATATACTCGAAAAAATTTAATGAATTTTCTACAAATCCATTTTGTGTGATTCTGAGGATCATTACATTTCATCATAGAATGGGATAAGAGGGTACAATAGAGATGAGGTTATGAGAGAAAAAAAATCACTTTCAAAGTGTGTTATAAATGTGATGGGAATTTAAAATCCTATAGCTTTAATATATAATTTGATTTTTTCCTTTTTATTTTATGGGATGCAATATTTTTATTGAAAAAAATCAATTTTTGCAATTGTGTAATTTTTACTTTTAATAATTGTATTAAAGTTTTGTAACTCCACAAATGTATAAAATGAGATAACTCCTTTAATCACCTTTTTCAAAGTTTCTAAAATCCAAAGTAAGACCACAATTCACAATAATTTGTTTTCTTTGATTTGAAAGCTAGTTCTGCCCTTTTTTTTCTTTTTCATTTTATTGTGGGTATTTTAGGCATGGAAGCAAGTAAGCAATCTAAAACTTTTTGTTTCAAGTATGTTCTTCCACTTTTTGCACTATATTGATAGTTTTTTCTTTAAAATACATTTTACAAAAATTGCCTTGAAACTTCTAAATCAATAATAAGGGTATGACTAAAGGAGAACAATCCAAACCTACCAAAATTATAAGTGATATTTATTAACACCGTTTATTTTTTATATGAAATTTTTAGAGTTACAACTAAATATGTTTTAGGCATTAATTTATATAAAGAACATTTTTGCATGTGACATTAGATATGTAAGAATAGTTTAGGTCCACACATATAAAAGTAAAGAAAAGTAATATTAAAACCTATACAAAGACAATAATCTCGAGCATTTAACATCACCCAAGGCTCAAATAAAATCATGTATTAGTTGAAGAAATATATTACAAGAAATATTCACCAAATCTAAAATTAAATATTATTATTTTATTTTTACATTTTTACATTCATCTCAATAACATTATCAATCTCAACTACTTAAATTTTAAATATATTGTTTTTCTTAATCAATAAAACATAGAATAAAGATCCACTCCCTTTTTTTATTATTATTGTTAAATTTTTATTTGACTCTCATTTACTTAAACTCTAATTTACTTAAAATAAATCAATTATATATATCATATTTGATGAATTAAAATATACCATTTTTATTTCAATTACAAATTAAGACGTTCTTGATTTTTTAATTCTAATTTAAATTTTAAAATTATTTTTAAGATATGTAATCATCTTGAAATATTGATCACCAAAAATTACCTAAAGCTATCATAAAAAAATCATCTACATATTAATTTTGAAATAGATGATAATATATTCAATCATATTATCTTCATCCTTATAAAAGGGTTCATAAAAACTCTTTTCATAATGTAAAAGTTTTTCCTTAAGCTTACATAAAAAATATATAGTTAATATACTTATATACTGTCATGTTATTAACTAATCTTACAGTGAAGATAAAATTACAAACTTATCTCTTTACTATTTTTTGCATTTTCTTAACTTATATCTTGAGGTATAGTATCCCAAATAGACAAGTGCTGAGAAGCGTTTTCCACCTGCAATCATTCCAAGTTTAAAAGAAGTTTACAACCTTTAAATTTTTTAAAAAATAGTTAGTAATCTATTAATGCATAGCTAAGATATAAAGTAAAAAGGCACTTCAATATAGTACAAAACCATTTAAAAATATGAAAAAAAATTATGTTATTCTATTGTTTATATACCATCTAACAAAGAAAAATAAAATTTCAAAAAAATTAAAATAAAAAGTTATTGATTTGTTTTGAGTAAATGTAGAGTGAAATTTTCATAAGTGTTTAATTTATATTACAAATATTTATATAAATATGGTATCAAATTTTATTATATATATCAAATACATAATTATATAGACTTACAATATTAGGATTGTAAATTAATAACAACAAATTTGAAATAATAATATAGAGTCACCTAATACAATATAGGTCATAAAAATGGAGCTCGTCAAAAGGCTTGAAGTCATAGAGCTTTAGAGAGTCCTAAAATCAAGGATTATTTTTTCCATTGAATCATTGAAGCAAGATGGTTTCTTGATAACTCTTCCTTTGTTGACAATCAATCCTAGATTAGAAGATATATTGAAGATTCTTGCTACCTTCATGAAAAAGTAAAAGATAAGGCTCAAATCCTCCATTTATTTACTTGTTTGGTAATTGAAAGCTAAGATAAGATAGAACCATTTGAGTAGATTAAAAACCATTAACAACTTCTATCCTTTGAGGCACATCCTTCTTACCAATATATTCCTCCTCATTCTCATATCATATGACACATTATCCTAGGGTTCTTATGAGAAGGATATCCTCACCTTAAATATCCTTCAAGGTTAAAAATTAGTTCTCACCTTCTCATTAAAACTCCTCTCTACAAACACATATAACTCCTTGGATCGTACCTAATTAACCTACACCCTTTTCCAAAGAAAAAAATTATCCTTCTATGGATAATTTCTCACAATGACCTATTTTATGGTAATTATAGGGAAAAAAAAAAGAGTTCTAAAATTAAATTGGTTGATGCTATTTATGATACTTAAAAGAGATAAATTAATATCTAATGGATTCTACCTATCTATACTCACATGTTAAAATATGCAAAGTAAGTGATAACTCAAGATCTAGTGTGAGAAATAGGAACTATTAAACTACAAATACATAAAATAATAAAAATTAAAATGTCACTAGAGAATTAGTTTCTAAGAGAGTAATTTAAATTCTCAACAAAAATGTAACATTAGGAAAGGATGATAACAACATTTTTTTTTACACCTACCCGGCTCTGCTCTACTATGCTCTTCCCGTGCTGGCTATTTTTTGAATTTCTGGCACTATTTTTTCATTGTCTATTTCATGGGTTGTTCTAGGGGGGCTCGGGAGGGCTCCCCATTCCAAGGACACTATCCCCGCTGCTGGAGCTATGCCTGTGGTGGCAGCGGCCAGTCTTCCTGCTTCTAAAAAGATGTCTTCTCCTCATACTATTGTCCTTTCCCCTAGGGAAAATACTAATGGAATCTCTAGGAAGTCACCCTTCTCTCTAAGATTTGGTCACCTTATTGACTCTTGTGTGGGTCTAGGTAATGTTTAAAAGATAAGGGTAAGAGGTTTGAAGGTGAAATTTTTCCTAAAGCCATGGACTCTAGTGTGCAACCTTCTCGTGTGTCCCCCTAGAAGGTGTCCATTCCCCTTCTAAAGGACAATGTTTCTGAGGTGTTGGTTGTTCCTCATGTTGAAGCTCAAGACGTTTTGGTCCAAGTTGAGGATCCCCTATTAGTGGTGTGGAATGTCTAGGTTCTAAAGGCTAATGAGCTATCAAAAGATATTGTGGAAGTCGTGGAGGAGGGAGAGTATGTTCTTCAAGAAATAACTCTATCTTTGGAGGAGCTGAATCCTATCTCCCAATTTGGTGTTCAAAATATAAATGAGACGTTGGCCCTTCTCGGCTTCACTAAAGGATCAAGTGATAAGGAGGATGAAGAGGGAATCCGATCACAAGCTACCATGAAAAGCAAAAAGAAAAAGAAACCAAATGTTGGAGGGGGAAATAAGGTGGGAAGACCCTCCCAGAAGGAATCAAGATTGAAAGACACTGTAAGGGATGTGGCTACTGGAAAATAGAAAACCCTGAATTTGATCATGGGATCAAAGCCCAAGAAAAAGTAGTTTGGGAGTTGTTAGGAGTTGGGGGGGAGGGTGATTTTTCTTTTAATGAAGTACATCTTTTGGAATATTAGGGGACTTAACAGTCCCTATGAATAGTTTTTGGTTAAATCCTGTATCCTAGATAATAAAGTTGATGTCCTCCTATTACAAGAAACAAAGATGAAGAAAGAAACTTTCGAAAAAGCTATTGTTAGTTTCTGGTATGAAGCTAGTTTTTTTGTTTGTGAAGCTAAAGGAGCATCTGGTGGTATTGCTACCCTCTAGAATCCCTCTAAATTGAAAGGTTCTTTACAATCAGCTAGTAAGAATCACCTTGAGATAACCTGAGAAGATCGTGGTGCTCAGGAGTCTTGGAATCTTGTAAATATCTATGCCCCCAATTCTAGCAAAGACAAAGTTTTGTTGTGGGAATAGATTAGTGAAGCTATTTCTAAAAGGTGTGATGAACATTGGATGCTGGGAGGGGACTTCAATTCTCCCCTCCTTCCTTCAAAAATTTTTGGAGGATTAGATGATTACTCAGATAGTATGATGGAGATTGTTGAATTCTTCAACTCGGCAGGTTTGATTGATATTCCTCTCCAAGGTACTAATTTTACCTAGTCTAATAGGAGGACTGCGAACCGTTTAATTCAAGTTAAATTGGATAGATTCTTGATTTTATCTAATTGGGATATCCCCCAATTCCTTTCTCTTTTTGCTCTTCCTAGGTTTGGTTCAGATCATAATGCTTTGGTTCTTAAAAAACATGTGGATCATAATAAGGGCCCCTTCCCTTTCATATTTGAAGCCATGTGGTGCACTCTTTTGATTTTTTTTGCTTTAGTTCAATCATGGTGGGATGAACCCATCCTTGGAACTCCTATGTTCTATTTGGCTGAAAAACTTTGCAGAGTTAAGAAAAAAGTGAAAGGGTGGAATAAGCTTGCCTTTGGAAATATTTTTGAGTTAAAAAATGACCTAGGAAAAAGTATAAAAGAGGTATAGGATAGCATGGATTCTGGCTTGGTGGATGAAGAGATTTGTGTGAGGGAAAGAGACCTGAGATCTCAATGGTATAAGATTAACAAAAAGGAGGAAATATTTTGGAAACAAAAGTCAAGAGTCCAATGGTTGATGGAAGGGGACAAGAACAATAATTTTTTCCACCAATCTACACTCAAACACAGAAGCAAAAATAAAATTATATTGTTGGTTAAAGAGGATTGTTCTATTGTTACTAATGAATGAGATATTTCCAGGGAAGTTGTTATCTTCTTCTCTTCTTATCCTTTAAATCTTGTCAATGATCCCCAAGTTTTTGTTGATTTTCTTAATGGTATCCCTAATTTTGTCACTGACTTAGACTTAAAGATGATGACTAATGTGGCTTCTTTGGAAGAATTCAAAAATCCCATGTTTTTATTTGGATCTCTTAAAGCTCCTAGTCCTGATGGATTTCCCCCTATTTTTTTTCAAACTTACTGGGAAATTGTCAAAAATGATCTCTTTAATGTTGCTAGAGACTTTTTTAGGTCAGGAAGGCTGTTAAGTAATTTGAATGCCACTTTCATAGCTCTTATCCCTAATTTTTTTGATGCCTCAGCTATGAAATACTATAGACCTATTAGCCTATGTAATATAGTTTAAAAAAAACATCTAAGATTTTGGTGTTTAGACTCAAACTGGTGCTTGGAAAAATGATAGCTCCTAATCAAAAAGGTTTTGTTAAAGGCAAAAACATTCTTGATGTTGTGATCTCTACCCATAAGATAATCCACTCTATGGAGCACTTAAAAAAACCTAGGATGGCCTTCAAAATTGACATCTCCAAGGCCTATGATAGGGTCTCCTGGCATTTCCTCTTTGCTCTTAAGAAGTATGGGATAGATGGAATATTTTTAAAGATGATTTTGGCATGTGTCACTTCTCCCATGTATTCTATTCTAGTTAATAGTGTCCCCCAAGGCTTTTTCTCTTATGTTCATGGTCTTAGGCATGGGGGCCCTCTTTCTCCATACATGTTTATTATAGTTGGTGAAACCCTAGGAAGGAATATTCAAAGGTTGCTTGATGTGCAAGCTCTTAAAGGTATTAAGGTGGCTTCCTCTCTTAGGCCTGATTCCCATCAACAATTTATTGATGACACCCTATTGTTTGGAGAAGCTTTAGTGTTGGAAGTAGGCTTATGGAAATAGATTCTTAATGATTATGTTGTTGTTTCTGATCAGTGCATTAACTATGATAAAAGAAAAGTTTACTTTTTCAACACTAATCAACATATAAGGGATAGAGTGAAAATAATTCTAGGTTGTCAAGAAGCTGAGTTACCCGATACCTACCTAGGGCTCCCATTTTTTTTCCAAGAGATTAGAAAATAATTGTTGGAACCAATTATTAGAAAGGATACAACATAAATTGGTAGGATGGAAGGGGAAGCTGCTAAGTTTGGTAGGTAAAATCCAACTCCTTAAAGCCTCTCTTCAAAATATTCTAGTGTATTATATTTCTTTGTTTAAAATTCTTGCTCATATAGGGGAGAAGATAGAACAGATTCAGAGGAAATTTTTGTGGTCAGGAACAGAGGAAAAAAATAGACTATCTCTTGTTAGCTGGGATAAAGTCTTTAGGACTAAAAGGTGTGGGGGTTTAGGGATGCAAATAATTCATATGATAAACAAAGCCTTAACTGCTAAAATTGGTTGGAATATTCTAGAAGGCTCTAAAGATTGGGTCAATTTTTCCAAGCCAAGTACTTAAGAAACAAGAATTCTGGCTATTTCCTATCTCAATTGGATCTTCCTCCCAATTCTGCCTTATGGAACCATCTTATCATATTAAGGAATGTACTAAAGTTGGGGGAAAGAAAGAGAATAGGGAATGGGATTAATAGGGATTTTTTGAAGGATCCTTGGACTAAGAATGCCACCTTATCTGCTTGTGAGGATTTGAATCCCCTAAAATGTAGCCTCCAAAGAATTTGTGGCAAAAAGGTGAGTGATTATATAATTTGGGAAGGGGAGGAACCAAAATTGAAGTATTTTGATGCCTTTTTAAGGAGAAATAATTTGTGGGGTCAAAGAAAAGTGAACTGGGATCCTCTCCTCATCAACTTGCACAATTTGATTGGGGAGGAGAAGTGGTTTGATAGAGGACAGGAGGATGAATGGCTCTGGAAAAGCAACTCATCATGTTGTTTCTCGATTAGAAAGACCTATGCATATTTGGAAAGGATCCAAGATGTTGTTCCTAATTCTTTCTAGAAAGTGGTGTGGCTTAAGAATTTGATTCCTAAAATTAATTATTTCTGGTGGACTGTTGCCCATGGCAATATCCTCACCATTGATAACCTAGTTAAGAGAGGGTTCCAGCTAGTTAATTGGAATTCTCTATGTAAACAAGAGGAAGAATTGATAACTCATTTGTTCTTCCATTGCAATTATGTGAGGGAAGTGTGGTCCAAGGTGTTGTAGTTGTTGTCTTCAGATTGGGTGTTTCCAAACTCTTTGAAGCTATTTATTGAAGGATGGTCAAACTATCCTTTCTCTCATAATGTTATTGTGGATTTGTGGAGTCAAGTCCCCCCTTTTTTTACTTGGGGGATATGGAAGGAGAGAAATAATAGAATTTTTAGAGAAGTGGAGAGAAGTAGTGGGGAGGTGTTTCAAATAATTAGAATTCAAATTAAGGAAAATATTGAGGCAAGCAAAAATGACTTCTCCAACTCCTGGCCTAACTGTACAAGGAGATGAGAATAAAAAAAAATTGGGGGATAAGTAGAGACTTAACCAATTTGAACTAGTCTAAGATGCTTAATAGGATGGGTACTATCTAGAGTCCTCCTCTGAAAGATTAGGTGAAGTGCAACTTTAATGGCTGCTCAAAAGGCAACCTGGGTTAGGTTGGAGTAGGTGGCCTAGTGAGAACCAGTTTGGTGACTGTATAACAGCTTTTGGAGTGAACCTTGGCCTCTTCTCTAACAACAAAGCTAAAGCTATGGTTGTTCTTGGCACCTTCAATTTCCTAAAGGAGTTGGATTTAAAAAATGTTATCATTGAAGGGGACTCAAAGTTAATTGTGGACATTTTAAATGATGTTGTTGCACCACCATGGGAAATAAAAAATATTATAGACAAATGTAAACTAATCAGAAAGTTCTTTACTATTTTTTGGGTTCAACATGTGTATAGGGAAGGGAATAGAGTTGTTGACTGTGCTGCCAATGTGGCACTGGGGTGTGTTATTCCTTGCATAACCACCCCATTTTATTCTAGAACAAAATGGGTCCCCCTTTTCTTTTGCTTTTGTTACCTTTGGTTATTTGCTTTGACCTTTGGAATTCTTTTGTTTTCCTCCTGGGTTTGTATTTTGTTCTGTCAAATTTTGGTTCTGACTCACTCAAAGTTGGGTTTCTTTTTGTTAAAATTGAAGGCATGATGAACAATAGTGTATTTTATATTCTTTGAGGACTAATGGAGGCATTTGCTTTGCAAGATTGAATTGTTCATCTAAAGATATCTCTCAGGGAAGTCAACTGGAAAGCATGCCTCAATCCCATTCAGCAAAAAACTCCTCAAAGAAGAAAGTTGTTGAGACCTTTCAAGTGTCTTGCCGATTGGCAGGGTGTATTATTCATTCAAAATCCACCGATTGTGATGACATCTCGATCGTGAGGTTTTATATGTCTCTTTTCTTGGGAAGAAGTGTCGGTAAAAAGGATTTCATCGAGGGATCTCACTGAGAAATATTTCCTTTGGCATAAGGTATGGGCAACAGAGGAAAGATCTCAGTGAAAGGTTATGCCTTCAGCATAAGGTCTCGCTAATGGTTGCTAGTCTCGGCAATAGGGGGTAGTTTCACTATGAAGTCTCACCGACAGGGTGGACTCTTGCCAAAATGGAATGACTCGAGGAGAGTGATTTTTCCTTCGGCATGAGGTCTGAACGAAAGATTGTGGCCTCGCTACGAAGTCCCAGTGACTAAGTGATGTCTCACCAAAAGGATGGTCCCTTCAGTGTAAGTTTGTGGTTTCGAGGAGATGTCCTACTAACATAGGAAGGTTTTGCTGGGAGAGATTGCCTTCGGTATAAGGTCCTGTCGATCGATGAAGGGTCTCAGCGATAGATTTTGAGTTCAACAAAAGGTCTCGCCGACCCAGCGAGAGTCTCACCAAAAGAAAGGAGTTGGCTTGAGGGGAATGGAAGATCTCGGCATGATATCTTGCCGACTAGTGGTAGTCTCACTGACATGTTTTCTCCCTTCGGTGTAATGTTTGAGGCTCACCGTGATGTCCTGTCGACCGTGGGGAGTCTTACCAAAATGAAGTTTGAGCTTGGCAAGAATTGTGGCCTTGCTAAAAGGTCTAGCCGACTATGGAATGTCTCGGTGAAAGGGGCATGACTTCGGTGTTATGTCTCAGCGAGGGGACCTGGTCTCGCCGACATGGAGTGATATTAGCATAATGTCTCACCAAATTGATGGTGTCTCACTGAAGGAAGAGGGGATAAATGTGATTTCATGTTGAGGGAATAAATTCTTGCCAATAGCAACGAGCCTACCAATGGAAAAAGATGTTTGTATGACTCTTGGCGCCCGTTATGATCTCCTATCAACTGAAGGAGTCTTGCAAAAATAAAAGGGGCTCGAGCTCAGGGAATAAGAATGAGCTCGGGGAGACTCTAAGGGAATGGTTAGGGCTTGGGGAGATCTCTTCCCGAGTGCGATGGTCTTGTCAAGGCAGAGTGAGTTTGGGGTAATGTCTTACCGACTTGGTAATGTCTCACCAAAATTTTTTCATAAGATGGACATCAAGGAGACTCCTGGCCAAATGTTTTGGACTCACTATGATGTCTAGGGGATGGCGATTGTCTCGATGACCACTATGGATATCGATATAACTTGTGCACCTTGATATAAGGTCTTTCTGACCGCCGTATGCTACGCCGATGGCTACTATGAGGTATAATCGCATCTAGAAGACATGATTAGTGTCTCACCAACATGCAATTCAGTGTGAACCACTTTTGATTGCCCAAGAATCTTATGTGTAATGTGTTTGCCCAATCAGAGGAAACTAAAGGCAAACCATTAACTGATTGACTACCTCTATGAGGAGGATCAACATAATGCAACCAGTGTGGATTTTCTCTATGAATGAGCTAATGGATCGGCCCATGAATGATGGTGTTTAGATCTGAGCAAAAATTTAGATGCTTTCTCTCAAGAGGATCAACTTGAAGAAAGATATTGAGTGGGAAAAGGGGCTGAAGGAAGAAAAGGCCACCAATCTCAGGGACAACTATGAGGTCTACTGGCAAAAGGAAGATCGGTATTAATGACAATGCTTTAGAGCATTCAAAGCAACCCTTCAAGGAAGTTCGAAGATGGACATGGAGACTAGAAGTAAATGCTATAATTGCAAAAGATCTAAAGGCTTCCCCTGAGGATGATCCTTCACCGACATGGACAGTAGGGATGCACATTGAATGTAGCATTAACTCTATTCAAAAAAGATCTAAGGGTTGACCCTTCTGGCGTGAGATATTTTATAAACCCTAAAACAAGGGGGCCAATGTATCCTTTTGGTACATTCTATATATATGGCATTCTACCTCTTTGTAAAAGGGTTAGAAGACATAAGGACATAGATTTTGAACAATAGTAATTTTCTAAGAAGTAAGAGAGACTTAAGAGTAGCAATAGAGTAGGAGTTATATTTCAAAAGAAGGTAGTAATGTATCCTTCTGGTTCTCTTAGTGTAGATGGAAACAATTTGAAAACATGGATTTTCTATACACTGGTGATTGTGCTAGATTTGTAAATGTTGCTTATCTATTTTACCAACAATAGAAGCAACCAGATTTAAATCTACTTCATATCATGTTCCGGAATGGTGTTTATCTTGGGTTAATCATTTGATTTGAAAAAAATTCAAGGAATGTATTTTTGTCTTTTGTTTGTTTAAATGGTGATTTGCAATCTACTGTTGAAGTTAGCACTGTGGATGAATGAAACTGTGTGTTAATCACAAGTTAATTTTGTTCTGCAGTTTTAGTTAGTAATTCCTTGAAAGGTAACAAGTCTGGTTAAGTTAGATGACTTATCATTCTTTTCGATTCCAAGCTTTGATCTATCTCTTTTTGTTTCTTTAAAATCCTGGTTAAAGTAGGTTTAAGTTTATGTTTGATCTTAGAACAATCTAGAAGCTCAACACCAACAGGCCCCTTCAACATTATAGTTCACATCAACCATTGAGTGAATTCAGCATAGTCGAGAACTGATTACAAAGACCTTGGGAGCTAAGATATCCATGTGTTATTCTTTCTCTTTCAAGAGAGCAAAATAGTAATATTCTGTTTAATTGTTGTTGTGCTCATCAGACCCATCAATAGAGTGTAGGGTTTGGACAAGGTGGAAAAATTGAAATATGTCGTCACCTCTTAAAGATGTCATCCTCAATGAAAACTTTGAAAATGAATATCAAATGTGTATATAAAAAATTGGATGTTGGTGGGATGGAAGGGTACAAAGTGGTGTTGTCAAGCTTTCTGAGTAATGATGGCTTAAGGTGTACGTGTAGGTATAGGAGGATCCTCGAGGGAGATAATCCCATTAATTTCTCATTAAAAATTATGATAAAAAATCACATGTTGATATTGGTTTTGATAAAGGCTGTCATTTCAATATGTGCCGAAAAGCCCTCTGTTAGTTATTCACATATTTATATAGAGGGAAATGGAAAGAAATTAATTATGGTTGTTAATGCTTGCAAAATTCATAATGCTTTTTGGGCTTCGGGAAATGTGAAGTCATCATCCCTAAGAAGAAATTTCTTGAATTGCAATTCTTTAGTGACTCTATGTTTAGTTTGGGTTTCGAACGTTGGTTTTAGTCAAGGAAGAAAACATATTGTGAGGGAGAGCATGAAGCCTAGCCAGTCTCTACTTAAGAACTTGTAGATGAGCAAGATGGGAATCCTGAGAAAAAGAACTGAACTGCCTAACTTCCAAGCATTGAAACAAAATGGCGACCTCTAGAGTATGTTTGAAAATGTGGGAACAACACCCTTCTTCCAATCCATCAAAGGCTATAATGAAATTTTAATGGAAAAATTCACTAATTCTTGGAGGAGAGGTTGGGTTTCTATAGGAGCTGTGAAATTTGAGGTTACTTCTCGTTTCATAGCCGAGGCCACAAGGTTTCAGAATTATGATCTAAAGGTTGCTAAAAAAAGTGGATCCAATTACCAAAGATTTGTGGATAATTTTGTGCATGATGGAGAAAATCTCAAGTGGTTCTAAAATGGGTATGCAAGACTTGAAATTCCTCCTCCTTTTCCCCTTGTGAGTCTATTTTTTATGTGTTATTTTACTCTTGAAGGTCGCTATATGCCAGTCCATGCTTATCACTTTCCTATTTTAAACCACATCAAACATGGGGAGTGCATAAACCTATCATTTACCCTTTGTCCTCTATGCAGCTGAATATAGAGAAAGGTGTTAACCCACCACTCCACCAGGGCCTGATGCTTACCCTATAAAATTTTTCCCTTTCCCAAAATCCCCATGGAAATCCTCTTAATGCAAGAGTTGAGAACCCTGACTAGTCTAATGAGGACAATGTTGAACTATGAAGGGTGGTTAACCTTGATGTTGTTGAACAACTTCCCCACAACCCCCATGCTATTGTTGCAAGACGTTTGCTTATCCATGCAAAGAGAAAATCTCTAGTGGATAATGTTTCAAACCATTCTACCCCTCAATCCCATAAAAGTGAGCATTCAAATAATGTCAACTTGTTGCTTTCTAGAGCTACCCCTAAAAAGAGAAAACACTCTCCCCTGTTGCTTGAGCTACCAAAAGCCAAGAAACCTAGAAGGGATGTCAATCCTAGTGAAATTATTCATATTTTTTAGGATGTGAATCAAAAGGAGAAGGTCAAGGAGAAATAGGGACAGGGGAGCGGCAGTAGCAATGGAAGAAGATCTACTTGGCTGGCAAAGGTAGCCTCAAAAGAGAAAAAGGGGAAAGAAAAAGTGTATGTGGATGTGTAGGATATCTCAAGTTATGAGGAGTTTGAGGCTTAGGAAAATGATGATTCTGAAGATTATGATTTTGAGGAAACTACCTACAATATGGGGGAAGAAGATTTGGAGGAGGAGGAAAAAGATGAGGAAGAGGAGGAGCAAGTGGAGCTGTCTAAGGAAAAGAATGAAACTGGGAACAAATAGGATGTTGGGCTTTCTAGTTTGGAGAATAAAAATGAAGATTTGAGTATTGATTTTTTTTAAAGTATATTAATTTTTTTGCAAGTCCAATTTGAGGATATGGAAAAGGATTTGGTTTCACTTATGAGAGTCACTAATAGGTTAATGAGATGTGCAATGCTGGGAGTGGCCTTAGGAGAAGCAAAAATAACCAGAAAATTGAAGAAACAGGGGAAATCTGATGCCCTCAAACTACTGGATGAAATAGAGGGACCTGACTGGCGTGAATAAGTGGATCTCTTAGGAGAGTATGCAGACCTATTTAGGAAATCCATCTAATGGCTTGGTTTGTTTTTTTCCTACTTTCTGATGGGTTTTTTGAAATATACCAATTTTTGGGACTGTTCGTTAATTCTCTATAACATTTGGTGGAATACCACCTGGTATACTGTGGACTTAATTAATGGCCTTCGTAGCTCTAATTTAGCTAGTAGTAACTTTTTGTTTTTGATAGTTAATGGCTAGACTATATCAATGGTTTTAAATTTGGGCTTGCATTCCATCCTAAAGCTATTTTTTGGTTTGGTTGGTGGTGTTGTTTCCCACCTTGATTGTTCTTTTTTATTTGCTATTGTTCCATGGGATCAGGGCCCTTCCCTACTGATTCTATCAAAAACATTAGGGAAGGATAAAAACATGAATAATTCATAAGATGAAAATACAAGCTAAGAGAGAGAGAGATTATATAGATTAAGAGAGAGCGGGAGGTGGTGAATAAAATGAATATGAAGAGTAAATAGAAACTATACAAGAATAGTGTTACCTTAGTTTTAGTTACATGCCCAAAACTCATATACACTTATCTAAAATTTCTTAAGTATGAGTCCATCGGTCTTATTCCTAATTTTTTAAACAGTCTTGGGATCCAATGAGGTTGATACAACCTCTTTCCATCTTAATATTTTTAAGAATTTCCCTTAGTCCAGCTTTTAAATAAATTTTTGCAAGTACTATCAGAGGCCGATAGGGTTCTCATAACCACTTCAAGGCCTTCCTACAAGAGAAACAATGAAAGGTTGGAGAAAATTTGGTTTTATTTCAGAACTTTCAAGAGGTTTCAAAACCTTCTTCAATTCTTGACAAGGTTTCAAAAAAATTATTATTGCATGAAGATAAAGTGTTCACACAAATGACCTTTCCAAGAAAGGTTGAAATTGACAGTCTTTTAAAAGTAGAATTGTAAGGTGATAAGGTTGGGGTTCTCACAACTTCAATAGACTATAACAGAGTATTCAAAACCTTTCTAGAGTTTGATATCACTTCAAAGGTGGTACTTTTCAGTGTGGCTATGTAATGAACAACCATGCTAAAAGAAAGCTATACATAAAGTATTCAATAAAAATATAAATTTGTTGAGTACAGTATAGTAACATGAACTAGAAATTATCACAAGTGTGGGAAAATAAAGAATATATTAATGGAAGAGATAAACACAAATTATCAAAGTACAAAATTCTTCATATATTCAAATATATATGGCTTGCATTTCTCATTTTTATGCTCAGAAAGAAAAAATCCACTACATTAATTTAAACACAAAGGGTGAAAGTAAGGATGTGAATACCTTATACTACTTCCTATAGATGCTTAATTTAGGCTCTTGAGAACAAGTTTTTATTAGACTCTACATATCATTTTTCTCAAGCTCGACATAAAGGAGAGCTATAGCTTCTTCAATGAGCTCGTGTTGAAGTTTCGTCACAATACAAATGGAATAAATTGGTCCTTAGAAATGCACTTAGACTTCCTATTTCCACTCCCACCCTCATCAAGTACTCTAGCCTAACCAAGTGCTCTACAACCCTTATTCCGCAGTCTCACTTGCTAGAGGTGCAAATTACCTTACACAAAATGCTCCAAAATCTTAAAATTGTACATATGGACCTAGTTTAGAAAACTTTCACTAACAATCTTCCTAATCATTCCTTCATCAATATGAATTTGAATTAAAAATACATCTTTTATCTAGTCCTCCACTAGCCTTCGAAGTCGATTGCACTCCACATTCTCAATTGTGAAAAATCACTCTTCGAAGATGCATGACTCATAGTGCTTGACATTTTTGAGCAATGAAATTAAAATGGTGAAAATGAAGCTAATTCTCCTTGAATTTATAGAGGAAGAATTTCATGGTCAATGATTGATACCATATATTTTCTTGGGAATGAATAGCATTGCAAGGACAACAATATTGCTCTAGAAATTAATCAAGATTGCCAATGATGTGATGGAGTTGTTTTAATTTCTCAAGTTTAGCAAGCTTTATCTTCAAGTGGCATCCTTTACTAAGGAAATTCAAATGAGCATAATCATAGAAATATATTTTCATTAAATGAAAATTTTGAAGGTTGCATGTTTCCTACATGTACGACAAGCCATAGGGCTGACATAAAGAAAACTATGTTTCATTTCCCTATCAAAATTAGCTTGAGAAGGGCAATAAAATTATGAATTATTTAAAAATAGTCATAAATATTCCTTAAAGCTCAATTACTCTAAATTTGGTGAAATTTTATGAAACCACCAAACAATGGAAATTATCTTAACAACCAAGATTCAAGAAAGGGGGCTTATAAATTTATAATCAAGGTACTTTTAGGGGATCCAAATTTCATTTTTTGAATGACATTGTGATGTAAGAGAAATGAATGAGGAACATTTTGGAATTGAATTTTAAATTACATATTTTTCTTTGTTTGTGAACTCTAAATTGTGAATGTGATATTTATATTGAATTAGTTTTTTGTTTGAAGCAATATTTGGGGTTTTATTAGTTGGAAAAACTTGGACACAAAACTGAGATGGGGGGTGAATCAGTTGTGATAGAAACTTAAAGTTTTCTTGCTTAATTTAACTTAAACTCAGATTTGATGAATAAGCAATTAACCAAAAACAATTAGCACATTAGAGAAACAAATAACACCAAGATTTTTTATGTGGAAAACATGTTAGGGGAAAAACCATGATGGATGTTAGTTCACAAGATTATACTCTGTTAAAAGTATAATGAGAAATAATAAGGGGAATGCACATGCATTCAGGTAGACTGCCTAGAGATCACTGCTCAAATACAAAAGAGGACTCACTGTCCAACAATATAGAAATATAGATTAGATCCATAGAGTATGAACTGAAAGAATAACTTCTACAAAATCTTGATTACAGTTCCAATTAAGCTCAAAAAACCTTCTTCAGACTTTTCTCAATCTTCTTCACTCTCTACTTTGCAATCAAATGATAGAAACACTATTCACACATTTAAACTTTCTCTGGCATACATTCACACTTATGCACATGCTAACTTATGCCCAAATTTACAAATAAATTTCCAATGCAAATCCACCAAGGTTGGCCACAACATAGTGGAGATCCAAATTAAAATATCCAATACAAAAATAATTTAATTAATTTCAAAATGAAGATCCACAACACACTACCGTCAACATGTTAGCCAAGAATATGAAAACCCGAACATGTGCAAGAAAATATCTTCAACCATGAGCTCTTTGAATAATGTGGATGTACCACAAAGATAGAGAATGATCTAGAGACATCTGAGAACACCAAGAAACAACAGAGAAGCATATGCAACAACTGAGATTACCAGAATAACACAATCTTCATTCAGGAACACTAACAAAGACCACAGAAACATTGTCATACCACAACATAATAAAAAATTCACACAGACCTCTGAAGCTTTTGATAGATGATCTAGAAACATTCAATAATAAACCATTTAATCCAAACTAACTAATCTTTAATGTATAGAACAATACACCTTCATGACCTGCATAGTTCCGCTAGGAAACTAGAACACTTTCTCTTACAATTTTCTCAATATCCTCAACATATACAACAACTAATATACCAAATGATAATAGTGTTGACATCAATGAAAACCACATATCAGAAACCATATCCACAACACCCAACAATCTCCTTCTTTGGCATTGATGGAAACACATGATGTGAAAAATACCATCAACCCAACACACTGACTTCTTCTCTTCAACTACTCTTCTCCTTAGAAATATTTTTCAAAAAATACCATCAACCCAACACACTAACTTCTTCTCCTCAACTGCTCTTATCCTTAGAAATATTTTTCACATTGTACTTCTCCCCCTTTGACATGAATGGAAAAGGTAACCATGACCTTTCCAAATACACGCTCTGAACCACATATTTGCACATCTAACTACTCCCCCTGAGTAGTAGCCACAGAAACATCAATCTGAATCAGAATATAACAATGAAGTTCATGGATTGATGTAAGAAAATGCATCTTTTAGTTCTTATCAAGAGGGGTAATTATCCCTAGCATTCCTTTGAGATACTCAAAAGTATCCTTCTGCAATGGCTTAGTAAATATATCTGCAATCTATTCTTCAGTAGGCACACATTCCAATCTAACTTCTTTCTCATTCACTTTCTCTCTCAAGAAATGAAACTTGATTGATATATGTTTAGTCTTGGAATGTAGCACCAGATTTCTTTGAAATATTTATTTCACTTAAATTTTCATAGTATATGGCAATAGGTTCTTCATATATCACCCTGATATCTTTCAACATTTTTTTCATCCATATCACTTGCGTATAGTTATTTGTAGCAAAAAACTTCATACATAGACTATCATCTCCTCCAAAAATGATGTCATCAACAAAAAATTCTATAATTAACTCCTTATCATTATCTAATTTGAAGTATAAGTTGTTATTAGTAGTACCTTTAGTGAATCCAAGCTTTAGTAGATATTTTTCCAATCTAGCATACCAAGCTCTAGGGGCTTGCTTAAGTCCATACAAAGCTTTCTTTAATTGATAGACCATATATGCCTTGTTAGTTAGCTCAAATCCATCTGGTTGTTCAATGTAGACTTCTTCTAGTTCTCCATTGAAAAATGTTGACTTTACATCCATTTGATAGACTTTGTAGTCCTTGTATGTAGCATAAGCAAGAAATAATCTAATAGCTTCAATCCTAGCGACGGGAGCAAAGGTTTCTCCAAAATCAATACCTTCCATTTGAGAATGCCCTTTACATACCAATCTTACTTTATTCTGGACCACTTCACCTTCTTCATTTAGCTTGTTTCTAAATACCCATTTAGTACCAATCACATTTTTTTCTTTAGGACTTAGAACTAGTAGCCATGTGTTATTATTTTCAATTTGTGTCAACTCTTCCTTCACAACTTCCAACTAGTGTTCATATTGATAGGCTTCAATTACATTTTTAGGTTCAATCTTGGAAATCAAACAATATTCTTCTGCAATCTTTCTTCTAGTTTGCACTCCTTTACTCTTATCTCCTATGATTTGATTTTCAGAATGTTTTAGGCTCACATACCTTGGAGTTTTAAGACATTCATGACCTTATGATTCTTCTAAATTTTATTCTATACTTGCACTTGTTTGTGCCTCCTGACTGACTTGATTTACTAGAATAGATTGAGTTTGCTTCACTGGAACATATGGAATAATCTAAATTAGATTATGTGTCTGAGTATTCTTCCCTTGGCTTGTAACTTCTTTATTTGAATCATAACTATAGTGTCTGGATGATTTGACAGAGTCCTCATCAACTCTGACATTTGCACTTTCAACTATCTTTCTCAGTCTTTTATTATAGCACTGGTAGGCATTGCTTTTAGTGGGGTAACCTAGGAAGATTCCTTCATCACTTCTTGCATCAAAGTTTCCTATATCATTATCTCTTCTGATATAACACTTGTTTCCAAAGATCCTAAAATACTTAACATTTGGCTTTTGACCTAACCATAACTCATAAGGGGTCTTACTAGAATTACCATTAACATTTACCTAGTTCAAAGTATACACAACAGTGCTTACCACTTCACTCCAATACATCTGAGACGCATTTCCTTTCATCATCATTGTTCTAGCAGCATCCAGAATTGTTCTATTCTTTCTCTCTAAAACTCCATTATGTTGAGGGGTTCGGGGAGTAGATAACTGTATTTTAATTCCATTCTCTTTACAATAAGAGTTGAACTCCCTGAAGGTGAACTCACCACCTCTGTCAGATCTCAAGCACTTGATTTGTAGACCTTTCTCATTTTCTACCATAGCCTTGAAACTTTTTAACTTCTCAAATGCTTCACATTTTTCTCTTAAGAAAGAAACCCATATCATTCTAGAGTAATCATCAATAACCAACATAAAATAGCTTTCTCCATGAATACTTCTAACTCTGGAGGGACCAAAAAGGTCAGTATGTAGTAGCTCTAGCAAATTATTTGAATGAAACTATTTTCTCTAGAAAGAGACTCTAGTTTGTGTACCCATCTGACATTCCTTGCAAATTATATTAGCAAGCTTCACTAACCTAGGAAGATCTCTTACTACTCGAGTAGAACTTATCTTGATAATGTTGTCAAAGTTTACATGATACAACCTCCTATGCCACAACCAACTTTCATCTACTTGAGAAATTAAACAACTCCCACTAGTAGTATTCAAATGAAAAATATTACCTTTTGTTTATTTTCCTATTGTAATCATATTCCCAGAACTTCCAAGTATCTTGCATCTTCCATCTTGGAACTGAAGATCATAGCCCTTGTGCACCATCTGTCCAATACTCAACAAGTTGTGCTTCAAGCCTTCAACATAAAGAACATCATCAGTGTTATCCTTACCACCAAGAAAAATAGATCCTCTGCCACAAATCACACCAACATTGTTATCTCCAAATCTTACAACCCCAATGTCATACTTGTCTAGACTCACAAATTTTCTTTTATCATAGGTCATATGATGTGAGCATCCACTATCAATGATCCACTCATATTTTTCTTCAACTCGGGCTGCAATTTCCTTTTCATCTTTAGCAGATTTAGTAGCCATAGGATTATCTTCAATGGTAGCAATGAAAGCCCATTCATCTTCATTTCCATTATCTTTTTCAAACTCATCATCAGTCACTACTTCTTTAGCAAAGTAACATCTCTTTTGGAATCAAGACTTCTTAGGCTTAGATCTAGGAACTCTTTCAGGACACCTTGATGCAAAATGACCTATTTCACAACATGAAAAACATTTAATAGGAAATTCATTTTCATACTTACCTTTTCCTCCGCCTTCTTGCTTTGCAATCAGTGCTTCCAGTTCTTCTACCTCTTTTTCTTTATCTTCAAGTTGTTTCAGTTCTTCATCATACCTGGATATCTTTCTAGAACTCTCTCTCAGACTATATCTTTACCTGTTACTTCTAGATACAATAGCCTTGAATGCAGATTTAGTCTTTGGTGTAGATTCGCCAAATTCACTTATTTCAAAAGTAGCAAGCTTCCTGATCAGTGTGTCTCTTGTCATCTTGTTTACTGATCTGAACTCTTCAATAGCATGAACCTTCATTTTTTAGGAGGGAGGAAAGGATCTAATTACTTTAGCCACAATTTCATCCTCATTCATAGAACCACTAGCACATTTAATACCCATCACTATTTCATTTACTCTCTACATAAAAGAAGTGATATTTTCATCTTCACCCATCTTCAAATTCTCATACTTTCCTTTCAAGCTCTGTATCTTAGCTATCTTCACTTGTGCATCTCCTTCATACAAAGTTTCCAGTTTCATCCAATTCTCATGAGCTATCTACAGACCCGTCACATTATCCATCTCTGAATTTGTTGGAGCACTCACCAAAGTTTCAATAGCCCTAATGTTATTTATAGCATCTTTGATCTCATCAGCAATGGAGGGACGATTCTGAGGAATAGTATATGGATCTCTTGTAATCTTCCAAAAAGATTCACTAATAAAACTTAAGTGACATTGTATCCTAACTTTCCACAGTGAATAGTTAGTGTCATCAAATCTCAGACTATCCTTCTTGAATGTTGCCATCCCGGATCACCTCAAGCTTTTAGACTTCTTCAAAGGAACCTTCTCTAATACAAATTTTTGGAAAAACAAGGACACACAACTAAGAGGGGGGGTGAATCAGTTGTGATAGAAATTTAAAATTTTTGTACTTAACTTAACTTCAGATTTGATGAATAAGCAATTAACCACAAATAAATAGCACATCAGAGAGACAAATAACACCAATATTTTTTACGTGGAAACCCTGTTAGGGAAAAAAAAATGGTGGATGTTAGTCCACAAGATTATACTCTGTTAAAAGTATAATGAGAAATAATAAGGGGAATGCACATGCATTCAGGCACACTTCCTAGAGCTCACTACTCAAATACAAAAGAGGAATCACTATCCAACAATATAGAAATATGGATTAGATCCATAGAGTATGAACTAAAAGAATAGATTCTACACAAGCTTAATTATAGTTCCAATTAAGCTCAAAAAACCTTCTTCACACTTTGCTCAATCTTCTTCACTCTCTACTCTACAATCGAATGATAGTAACACTATTCACACATTTACACTTTCTCTAGCATGCATTCACACTTATGCACACACTAACTTTTCTCAACCAATCACTCTTATATATTTGCTACATGAGCTTTCATCACAACTTAGTTGGCCAGGAAAATAAAACATATTTTCAATGCTGACCCAAATTTACAAATAAATTTCCAATGCAAATCCACCAAGGTTGGCCACAACATAGTGGATATCCAAATTAACATCTCCAATAAAAAATACTTTAATTAATTTCACCACGAAGATCCATAACACACTACCATCAACATGTTGGACAAGAATATGAAAACCCGAACATGCGCAAGAAAATATCTTCAACCACGAGCTCTCTAAATAATTTGGGCATACCAGAAAGATAGAGAATGATCTAGAAACATCTGAGAACACCAAGAAACAATAGAGAAGCATCTGCAACAAATGAGATTTCCAAAATAACACGATCTTCATTCAGGAACACTAACAGAGACCATAGAAACACTGTCAGACCACAACACAATCAAAACTTCACATGGACCTCTGAAACTTCTGGTAGATGATCTAGAAACATTTATAAATAAACCCTTTAATCCACACCAACTAATCTTTAACGTATAGAACAAGACACCTTCATTACCTGAACAGTTCCACTGGGAACCTAGAACACTTTCTCTTGCAATTTTCTCAATATCGTTGACATATACAACTACTGATATACCAAATGCTAATAGTGTTGACATCAATGACAACCACATATCAGCAACCATATCCACAACACCCAACATTATCCTTTGTGAAAGATGACTTCATGATATTACATTTACTTGTTTGGAATTAAGATTAGTTCTTTCAAAATCTATTTTATCTGCTATTATAATTCTAGTCTTTGTGCTAAGATGCTAATATATTTGTTTAGTTTATTGCATTGATTTCATAGTTATGAATCAATGTTAGTTCACCTTTCTTTCTTTCTAGTTAAAAGCATCCTCTAAAATGGTTAGTCATAACCTTTGAGGGAATTTTACCTTGATAAAAATTTAGAGGAAAGTCACAAATGAAATTGTGATCTTTCCTTGTTGTTAGTAACATTGTCCTTATTTTAATGGGCTATGGAGTTGGAAATTGATATACTTCCATAAGGGTTAATTCATTCACTAATAGGTTTTTGGTGACTCTACTCAGGAAAAAGATAAGATATTATAAAGGTTCCTTTGTCATGTAGCAAAATGGTCCTGCCACATAGATCTTTATTGGATGCAAGTAGAGTAGGAAGATATTATTTCATAGTTGGATACTCTAGCTTGGAGGTAAAGAATAAATGGTGTAGATTATATGAGATAAAATTTTGTACTTGAGGAAGAAAAAGAATGAGCATAACAACCATCCAAATGGGTAGTCATGAGGGCTCTAATAATTGAAATTGTATGGTATCCTCACCCTTAGCCACATCCAAACCATAACCAAAACCCTCCACCTAATCCAAACATTCCCCCAAGAAATTAACTCATGAAAATAAAATTTTGAAGGTGGGAAAAGTATCCCTTAAATAAGGAAATTACTTTTCCTCAAAGGAAGTTGGAAAATCTATAAATTCCCTTTAGTAATAAACATTAGTTTGTATGATGGTCATTGCACTGCATTAGTCTTGTAAAAATCATTTTGAACCCTTAGCTCTACCTCAATACAATGTATTACCTAGAGGATCAAGAAAGAATTTACCAAAATTTTCTAGTGAGAACTTACAAGATCCTAAAAAGAATATTTAGGCATTATTTGTTGCATGCAACATCCTAGAAGTTCAATATGAAGATGTACTTGTGAAATTATTTATCAACAATCTTATTGAAATTGCTACAAAATGGTTTTAGAATTTAGAACATGGATGTATAATTGGTTGGGGTGTTTTGGAGAAAATATTTCTTGGTAGATTTAGAGGTGTGGTGGATATTGGTGCTCTGTTATGTCAATTTTTTCAAATTTAAAAGGAGGAAGGTGAACTCATCCATTACTTCATTGATTATTCTAATAGAGACTCAGGAAAGATTCCTCAACTTGAACAACCAAGAAGAATTAGTTTCATATTTTTATTTCTACTTTGCATCATGAAGTTCAATTTATTCTAAAAAAAAAGGTATGTGGTCTTGAACAAGCACAACTAGAAGTTGTTAGTATTAAAGATGATTTAATGTTATCTAGAGTATGGAAATGAAATCATATAATTAAAGAGCACTTTCCAACTAGTAAGTGTAAGTTTCAGAATTATCAATCTCTATATCCACCAAATCTTTCTTTTCCTTTAGTTGGAAATACCAATCTTACTATTTTCGGTCAAGAACACTTCAGAAGTTATGTAATAGATAGTGAGGAAAACAAAGCTCAAGTGTATAATTTAATCCATGAAGGAATAGAAGATGGTTTTGACTCATCAAGCGATGAAGAAGATGACTCTCCCAAGACAACCTATGTACATAACACATTCTAATTACACTAAAAGATCTAATTCTAGTATAAGTATTTTGAATCTTGGAGAAAATTGATATTTACTGATATCTTTATATGCACCTGAATTGGAAGCCTTCACTTTTAAAGATGTTGATATAAAATCATCAGATTTTTTGTGAATGTTGTTGATCCACCCATTGAGAAAGGGATTATTTGTGATTTTACGTGTTATTTCTCAAACTAATATATGGATCGAATCAAAAGAGTTCAAGATATTACTTTTATCCTAGATTGGTTCTCAGAAGTGTTGTACAAAGAATTTTATAGAAAAGAAAGAGAGTATATGAGGATTCTTAGTCCTAAAGAGGTAGAAAAAATTAGAAATATATCTCAAAACAATGAATTTATCTCTCTAAATACCTCGCCAACATCACATAGGATAATTGAATTAGAAATTATTGATTGAACAAAGGAATCAAGAAGTGAACATGGAGTGGAGTGGTCCAAATATTCTAATCCTCTTTTTGTTTTAGATGGATCCTACGATGTTAGGGGTAACCCTTTGTTTGAGATCTCAAATCCTAAAATACCATCATCTTTAAGTAATAAGAGGTGTGAGAGAATCAACTATGAAGTTGGTAAAGAAAGGTTAGAGATAATGCAATATTGGAATACAAAAGGATTATGGGAAAAATGAAATATGAAAAATTGTCTTGGTATGGTAACTTTTATTCACAAGTTAAAAATATGGAGACTATGATTTTAGGAGGAAATACTAATGGATCTAATTGTGAGTCGCATGGACATGAAGAATTCTCTGAAAATATTAACATAGAGTTTGAGAAAGGGAATAAAAATCAAACTTTTAGTTCATCTAGTTTATAGGAGGATTATAAATAGGAACAAGGTCAAAAACCTTTTTCTTACCCTAATAATGAAAGTAAGTTTGATCAAGATGCTAGATCTTTGAAGATGATGGATTGGGATATAAAAGTGACATATAGAGCTACCTGCATAAGGAGGAAAATATATATGATGAGAAGTGGTTGTTTAGAAGCATACTAATTCATAGTGGGTTCTCTTATGGGATAAATTCCATGTGGACATGATTGTCTTTCATTCTTCAGATGTGGTTGTTCATTAAAAATTTTGAAATCTTTCTAGATTATATGAAATAATTTAAAATTATTACAAGATTACTAAAAAATTGTAATCATATAGATTTTTGAAAATACGAGTGCAAATAATAAAATTTAAATTACTTTTTGTTAAAATTTTATGATTATCCATATCATTTGAATATGCAAGAGGAGAGAATATTAGGTTTATAGGTAACCTAAAAGAAACCTAATTAGTTCTCCTCCCCCAAATCTATTAAATATAGAAACTAAAGATCTATCCTTGCACCAAAAATCTCTAATACCATGTAAAAATCCAAAAATCAAATGATAAGCTAGGATCTAGTGCAATAAATAGAGACTTTTAGATTGTAAAAACATATGATTAAAAAAATTAAAAAAAACATTATAGATTTACTCTCCAAGAGATTAATAAAAATTCTCAAGAAGAAAAATAGCATTAAAATTTCATAATAGCATGATGTTGTTGGAAGAATGAAGAAGGAGACCTTTGGTTTGTTGTCTTTGTTGTCATTGATGCCAACATTGTTTTATGTCTGAATATATACTCATCTAGTAAACTATGTTTGTGCTACTTCAATCTGGTATTCTGGTCTAGAATCTCTCTGAAGTGTATGTTAGCTTAAACAATTTTGATATGTTTTGCAAGAGTCTTAGATGTAGTTATGTTCAAGGTATCAGCGATTTTAGTTAAATAAGTTGAAAGATTTAAATATCATAAGTTTGGCGTATAGTTTTTTTGTGTTTCTCTTTTGGCCGACTTAAGGTGCACAATTCATGAAGGATTATCTTTTAGGTCTGGGATGACCTAAATTGTGTCTTGCACTTTTATTTTTGAGTGCCAAAGAAGTTTTGTTTTGTGGCCGACAAGATATTTTGAATTATGTATATGTACATCCAATTAGGGCGGCTTAATTGATGTATGAACCATGTGTATATGGAATATCTTTGTGTTGAGCATATATATTTGGGATGTACATAGATGTATGTATGTTTTTTTGAGAGATAGGTAGAGAGAGATGAAAAGAGGTGATGATGCGAGATATATGATAAAGTGATATGGTAGTTATTGTACACCTGCAATCTGGTATAGAAATTTCCATCTTTCATAGCTTAATTGGAACTATACTCAACACTTATAAGGTGCATTCTTTTCATTTCACATGTTGACATCATCATTTTGACTAAAACTTTGACTGGCTCTATTTTTCTCATACGGACTCCATTTTTGAAACTGAAGATAGTTCCAGAATCAACATGATGAGCACTATAAATTGGTGTAATTTTTTCTTGGATTTGAGACAATCAATTTTTCACCTTTTTGGACACCTGATTTTCCTATTTGACTGGACCTTTGACTGAACATAACTTCTACATATAGACTCCTTTTGGGACCATTCAAGTTGCATTAGGATCATGTCAGCGAGCTCTATCCAATGATGTTGATTTTGAGAGATTCTGAGACTGATATTTGTTGAGGTTTTTGGATCCTCTTCGATCATTCCTCCTCATTAAGAAGCTTTTGGACCTCCAAAATGTTTTTTTTTATTTACAATTTAAGTGAGTGAATTTTTGCCTCACTTGCCTAGTATCATCTATCCTTCCTTCTTGGAACCTGTGCATCTGACTTATCACAACAACAATCAAAACTGCACTGATATTATTAAGTACATTAGCCATATACACATCCACATTCAATGTTTCCACTACCAACCATACACTGCTAAAAAGTAGAAGGTTGAATAACAAAACTAAATTTGTAGATGAGAAAAAGAATGTACCAACATCATGCTTGTCTTTCATAACTAGAACAACCTCAGGATTAGATTTTTTTTTATGCAATGACACTTCTTGTGGTATAGACATAAGTGCCAAATTATTGCTTGCATTAACTACCCTTTTCAATTGTCCCATTGTCACAAAATATTTATCAGTCTTAATTGGATGAGAATGCACAATGTATTCAATTCCTTCCTTAAACAAGTGATACTAATTATGTGAACTTTGTAGAAGATTTATTTTCTATCATATAAGTATGAGCTACCCAACACAATCCCACAAATATCAAGTGGAACCACATCAAATTCAACCTCATCTATAAACTTAGATGTTATTGCAAATCTTAAATTGCATTACATTGTTACTCACAATATGTTATCATTGCACACCCAACCTAATGGATAAGGTTTCTTATGTGGCTTTGTTTTTAATCCCAATTGTTTAACAACTTCTTCTGAAATTAGATTAACTTGGGACCCACTATCTATCAGTGCATCAATCTTAGTGTTCTTAGAAATCACCCTTATATGAAACAATTCACATCTTTTGCTATCTTCAGGAACAACATGAATTTTAAAAGTAGAAGCACATGAAACATTAGTGGTAGAATCATTACCATTAAAAGACTTACCATTCAAACCCACAACTATTATCTTTGTTTTTTCATCAGAATCCAATCCAAGATCCTAAATGATGGTTGTAGCCTTTTGCTTTCCTTTATGATCCTTAAACCACTTTAGTTTCAATTCTAGATGCAATTTCCAACACTTCGCCTTTGTGTGTTCGTTCTTTTGACAATGTGAACAAGTAGGCTTTTCACCATCCTCTTTCTTCACAGTAGCTGCTTTCCTCTCCTTACCCTTCTTATTGCCTTTAGTTGGAGGAACAAATTCCTTCTTTGAATTGAAACTTATGTTCCTTCCACCTGCTTCAATATGGGTTGCTTGTACACACACTTCATCAAAATTAGATGGACTAAACATAAGAATTGTATGTTTCAAATGTGAATGTAATCCACTTATGTTTTTTAATAAAGTTTCTTGTGTATAAAGAGGAATACCAAGAGCAAGTTCTTTGTTTCAAAACACCTGTGTATACTCTTGCACTATTTGTCCTTTACCCTGTCTTAGATTTTTCCAGTCCATAACAACTTGTTGTGTATAACCCAAAGAATAAAATTTTTTCTTTAAAGTAAAAGTAAATTCATACCAAGATGAAATTATTTTACCATGCGTAGCAAGATCATCTTGAATCTTACTCTCCCACCAAACCAATGCAGTGCCTCCCATTTGAAGAGTGGCTAGCTAGATTTTGGTAGATTCATCCAAGATCTATTGAACCCTGCAACACACTTTGATCTACTTAATCCAGTTATCCAATTTTTCTACATCCAATTCACCATTATATATTGGAAACTCAAATTTAACATCTAGTTTTATCAAAGGTGTTTGTACAAATTATTTCTTTTTAGAAGAGTTAGACAAAGAAGAAGATGATGAAGAAGATGAAGAGGATGGGGATGGAGGTTTAGGAGGGTCACCAACATCTCGTACTCCTTTACCTTTGTCATCTTTCATTGAGGATTCAACTTCCTTCTTCTTTCTATTCTTATCTTCCTTTCTCTTCTACCATTCTTGCCTCTCTTGGAAAATAACTTCCACCATTGACTTCATTTCTAGGAAAGATTTTTGGAAATTTTTCTCATTGAGCTCTATAGAACTTTGTTTAGCTACAATCTCTAATCGTGGAAAAGTCCTTCATTTTCCAATCTTTGGGTTGAAATCTATAAGTGCACCTTCTCCTTGCTTCAGTTTCAACCTGGTTAACATTCGCCACTTGCAATTTTCCTATTAAACTACTCTGATACCAAACTTGATCTATAAAAAAGGATGTTAAATTTTCCCAAAACTTAAACCAATTACAGATTTAATTCCCAATCGCAACAGTAATGTGTGATTATGTAATAAACTCTTGAGATTATGAAACTAAGTTATTCTTTCAAACACTCTTTTAATTAGTTATCTGTAATAACATTCATGAGAGAACATAACACCGAAATAAATGAAAGAACAAGAAAGAGATGGAAGAGAGACACAAACAGTTTGATAATGTAGTTCATCCTTGAGGACTACGTCTCTGGGTCTGCTTTTCAATGTTGGACCACTTTATTAAGATTTCCAAGCACCTGGGAATTCCTTCTTACAATTCTCCAAGCTTACAATAGTCTCCTCACAATCTCACTCACAACTCTTTACAATTCTTGGTGTAATATCACCTTGTAAAGTTCTCCTCCGAAAATTCCTCAAAAGAGCATAAAATTTTCTCTCAAAACATCAAAATTATCTCTCCACAAAATGCATAAAGACTCTATCACATCACCTTTTATACATAAATTTGGCTAATATGGTCAAAACCACCATAATTAATAAAATAACCCATTCCTTTGGCTTTTATAATTATAAGCCTTACAAAAAAACACACTAACCTATTTATAAGAAAAAAAATAACTTCCCCTTTTACAAATAAAACAATAAACAACCCCTTAATAAAATATTTGGAATTTGTTTTTTAAGCTGTTATCTTATTATATTCACAAAGTATTTTAGTTTAGGGGTTTAGTTTAAAATTAAAATAATAATTTTAATGCTATTTTAGGAGGTTTTTTTTTATGAGTTAATTTCTTTTATTTTTTTAGGAGATTTGGATCCCGCCAAATCCGGTTGGGATCCTACAAAATTCGATCATTTTTTTGTGAGATAAAATAAGCCTCCACACTTTATTTTAAAAAATAAAGCATGGTACGTGAATTTTTGTGATATTTTTTCCACATCACCATCTAGTCAATTGACATGCCACATGCTGACATCATCATTTTGACTAAAACTTTGATTGGCTCTATTTTCTCATACAGACTCTGTTTTTGAAACCGAAGATAGTTTTAGAATTAGCAAGACGAGCACTACAAATTGGTGTCATTTTTTCTTGGATTTGAGATAATCAATTTTTCACCTTTTTGGACACCTGATTTGCCTATTTGACCAAACCTTTAACTAAACATAACTTTTGCATATGGACTCCTTTTGGGCCCATTCAAGTTGCGTCAGGAAGCTCTATCCAATGATGTCAGTTCTAAGAAATTTTGAGACTGATATTTTTTTAGATTTTTGGATCCTCCTAGATCAATATATGAGGTGCCATGCGAGGAAACGTGGATATGTGATGTGAATCTCTATTTTGAAGGAATATTTCTTGCATACTCTACCAAAAGCAAGGAATACAAATGTATCAATAAAAGACTAAGAAAGACTATAGAGAGCTCAAATGTGAAGGTTGATGAGACAGTGAAGAATTCTATTGATATTGATGGATACGTGTCTGGTGAACATGATTGTGCAACAATAGAAAAAATTGTGGAAGAACAAGATAAAGATGAGTAGAAAAAGCAGGATGAATAGAATGAAAGAGAAGAAGATTCTCTAGTGATGTCCCCTAGGACACAAAAATATGTACAGAGGAATCATTCAAAAAATCAAATTATTGGAAACAAGACAAAAGGTGTGTTAACCTAAAGAAAAGTTGTTACTAAAGTAAATTTGTGTTTATTGTCTAAGATTGAGCCAAAGACAGTAAGTGAAGCATGTAAAGATGAACATTAGAAGGAAACAATGAAAGAAATTTTGTAGATTGAGAAGAATCAGACTTGGGAATTGGTCCCAAGACCCGAAGATAAAAATATCATTGGATCAAAATGGGTATTCAAAAATAAGTTGAATGAGAATGGAGAAGTTATCAAAAAAAAAGCAAGGATTGTGAGTAAAGGTTAATCACAAGTAGAAGGCATATATTTAAATTAGGATCTACTTTTTCCCTGATAGCAAGAATGGGAGCTATAAGGATGTTCTTGGCATTGATTGCTTATAAAGATTTAAAATTCTATCATATTGATGTCAAGTCAATATTTCTAAATGGTGAGCTGGAAGAAGAAGTTTACATGGAACAATTGGAAGGATTTCAGTTAACAAATCAACTGCATATGGTGTGTATATTGAAGAAATATTTATATGGAGTGAAGCAAGCTCCTAGAGCTTGGTATGCAAGGTTAGACAAGTATTTGATTCAGCAAGGATTTAACAAAGACATGACAGATAGTAATTTATACTTTAAGATTGAAAATGAAAAAATATTGATTGTAGTTGTATATGTTGATGACATTAACTTTGGAGGAAATGAAAAGATGTGCAAGATGTTTGCAGAAGAGGTGCAAAAATAATCTGAAATGTCTATGTTTGGGGAGATGAATTTCTTTCTTGGGTTACAAATTAATCAAACAGAGAAGAATTTTCATTTCATAGTCTAAGTATGTGAGAGAGATGTTGAAGAAGTTTGAGATGGATGGTTCCAAACTAGTAAGTACTCCTATGGTGACTGGATACAAATTGGGTAAATATGATGATTCATCTAAGGCTAATCAGGGCAAGTATAGATCTATGATTGGTGGACTATTGTATTTGATTGCTACTAGACTAAATATTATGCATGTGGTCTATCTTGTGGCTAGATTTCAAGAAGATCCGAAGGAAACACATGTTGTTGTAGTTAAAAGAATATTCATATATTTGAATGGCACTCTGAATTATGGATTATGGTATCCTAAAGATACTAACTTTACACTTAGTGCATATACAGATGTAGATTGGACTAAATGTGTAGATGATAGAAAGAGTGCAAGTGGTGGTGCATTCTTTCTTGGATGCAGATTGGTGGCATGGTTCAGTAAGAAGCAAGATTCAGTCTCTTTATCTACTATTGAAGTTAAGTAGATTGTTTTTGCCTCTTGTTGTACACAAGTTCTATGGATGAAATAGACATTGAAAGATATCACAATGCTATATGATGATCCCATTTCTATGTTCTATGATAATACAAGTGCAATTAACATTTTGAAGAATCTTGTGATGCACTCAAGGACGAAGCATATATCTATCAGATATCATTTCTTGAGAGAGAAGGTCATGGAGAATGAATTCAAGCTTGAGTATGTTCCGACAAAGGATCGGATTGTTGATATATTTACAAAGGCTCTTCCTAAAGATATTTTTGAGTATCTACAGGATAAGTTAGGGGTTATTTCCCCTCCTTTCATAAAATAAGATACATTTGGAGATACATCAATCTAGTGGATTCATGGTTCTATCTTTTTGGACTAATGTTTTGGTGGCTACCTCTTAGGGGGAGCAGATAGTTTCAAGTGTTGTCATTGTGAGTATTTTTTTTTCATTTCAAAGGAAGATCCAATGAATATATTTTTTACCTTTTCCATTGATGTCAAAGGGGGAGAGAAAGCATGTGAAAAGGAGAGAAATCCAATGAGAAAAAGAAGGTAATGAGGTACATATGATCTTTTGAGGGGGAAAACCAAAAAGAAAAATATTGAGAAGTATATTCAAAATTGGTATGGTGTCTTTAATGGTTTTTCACGTCATGTGTTTCCATTAAGGACGAAGGGGGAGATTGTTGCAAGAATGGAAAAAGGAATGAAAGTTTTTTCATTGATGTCAACTGGTTATCTACTAGTTGTTGCTGGTTATATATATGTTGAGGATATTGAGAAAATTGTATTAAAGAAATATTACAAGTATTCAGTTGTTGCAAAGGATGATGATTTGGTACTTGTCCCTATGTTTGTTTGGTTTAGATATGTTGTTCATGGTTTTTGAAGGTTGCTATATCCATACTTTTATCTATTGGTTCATTGTGAAGTTCGAGTTGTGTTTACCAGTTGTGAACTATGTTTTTTTGTATTCTAGCTGAGGTCTGAGAGAAAATTTGTTGGTCTGGATTTATCTTTGATGAAGTATTTTGACTTGCGGTTCTAGAGTTAAGATGTTTTGATTGCATTGAAGATATTTTAGTTTCTAGAAGTTTCGAGCTTAATTGTTCTATGTGTTTTACATTGGTTTTGTTGACCATGTGTTAAGCACTATCTTCAAAGTTGATGAAGTGTGTTGGATCTATTTTGGGTCTCAGTGAATTATTTGTTAGGGTTTCCCTCATTCTAATTCCACCCTAGGATGTTTTGGTGCTGTCCTGATTTGAATTTGAAGTTGGATGGTCGACTTTGTATATTTTTCAATGTTGGAGATATTATAAATATAGGATGAGATAGTAATGAAAAATATACAAAAGAAAAGAATGAAGATAAATGAAAGAGCAGACGTGAATTTGATGCTATTCATAAAGTGTTTGTTAGATATGTGTGTGGTAGATCAGTGTGAAGCTTAATGTTGAGTTTTTGGATGTAGTGAGAAAAAGGAAAATTCTATTAGTCATGCAAGTTTATCAAGTGATTGTGGAGGAACCCTTTGTTGCATTGGGATTGTTGTCTCACTATAACAAGTCTTCTTTTTATTCTTTTTATCTCTATGGTAGTGAGCCCTCTGAGTTTTATTCCTATTGGACAATGAGTCCTTGTTTTGGATAGTGAGTCCTTATCTCAAGCAATGAGCCTTGTTTTAGGTAGTGAGCCTTTTTGTAATTGGTTTTGATATTCTCTATAGTGTGAGTTAATCCTCGTTGTGGTTTTTCCCTCATTGAATTTTTCATGTAAATATATTCTTACTCTGTGTATGTGATGACTTCTAGTTTTGCACTTGATGTTTAATCAATTAAGCGATATCAAGATCTTGTTCCAGTAAATGATTAAAGTGTTTAGTTTGGTGACAAATGATTCAGCCCCCCTCTCAATTGTCCTATTCAACAAAAAGAAATAATATAAATACATAAGACATAAATATTTACCCCAAATCACCTTCAAACTCCATGATTGAGCTAGAATATGATGCACCTAAGTCCAATTGATATGCTCTTAATAGATGAAATGTGGTTTCTTATCAAACCAACAACATGATGTTAGGGTCAAGATGAGAGAAATTTAGACAACATAATATTAGATGAAGGTTGATTGATCAAAGTGAGAGAAAATATCTCAATTTATAGATTTTTGATGGGTGAAATCAATGGATCAAATGCATTGACTAAATGGAGGGTCAAGATTGAATGATATTATGGAGGCTTAGCCTTGTGAAAAGTGGCACAAAAGGAAAGGATGTGTAAGAGTAAGGTGTTCTCATACATGTGTGAGTACACATTGGAAAGAACATGAAAGAGACATGTCTATGACATGTGTAAGAGCTAGGGTGGCTTAGGAAAGTGATATGGCTAGGACATGTGTAAGAGGTAGAGTATCTTCACATGTGTGAGCAATATTCTCACACATGTGTGAGCAAGAGGTAGGATAGGTAGGTCAGGACACTTGTCACTATGTGACAAGTTTAGATCTTGATCCATGTATATGGATTCAAAGGCTAGGATTGATTGGACAAGGATTGATGGTGAAGTGAAATTGAATAATAGAGGAAAAGGTAATGGTACAATTAATTAGCCCAAATTAATTAATTAATGTAGAATTAATTAATTAATTTAGTTGGAGGATTTTGAGATAATTATATAATTAAACAAATGAATATAAATTTTATTTAATTAAAGGTGGTGGATGAGGGTAATGAATAAATTAATTAACTAAATAATAAATATTTATTTAATTAAATATTAGCATAGGGGAAAAGGTTAAATTAATTAAATAAATAATTTATTTAATTAAATATTAGGATAGGTAAAGTCAAGTGTGGTTAGGTTAAGGTCACATTTGAGGTGTCTACACATCTAACCGTTGGTACATTTGATTTCTAATTTCACTATAATATATTAAGGTCATAAGTGATCATAAAAATCAAATATATTTTATATTGAGCATGTTCTTTATCAAATGTGTTTCATGAATAATTCACTTAAATCTATTTCATAAATAATTAAATAAATTGAATTAAATCTAGATTAATTGTGTGATCACTAATTGCATTATTTTAATTTCAACCTCTAAGGTTAAAAAAAATATTTCTTTTACAATTATATAACATTTAAAATAAAATAAATTATATAATAATCAATCCATATTGAATTTTAGAACTTACCTCTTTGGTCCAATTCTTTCTAAAAGTGATCACCAATAAAAGTATAGTTTGTAAGATCATTCCACCTAACATTCCTAACCAAATTCCCTGTCATTTGAAGAAAAATAATGCCTCATAAAATATTTTATTTTATTTTTTCTCACTTTCTAAATCAAGATATTATCCAATCAATTTGAAAATCTAAAACAAAACATACATGCTTAATAATTAAGCCACATCAATGTAACAAATTTCTAACTTGGTTAGGTTGATATGTAATTTCTTACCTTCGCTCCAAGATCAAATTTGAAGCCTAGAATGCATCCCATAGGCACCCCAATGATGTAGTAGCAACCAACATTTATATAAGCCACAAGAGCTTGCCATCCACAACCAACAGCCACACCTAAAATCATATTTTAAATAGCTTATGTATTACAAAAACATATAAAATTAAATCATGTGACTTAATTAACTAAATTTTGAAAATTATAAAAAAATATTAAATAAGAACCTGAAAGTACTGGTTGTACACCATTGAGAACAATAGATATCACAAGAAATGGAGCAAGTTCTGATACACCATCTGCTACTTCCTTTTCTTCTGTGAAGGCATAGCTCATGACATTTCGTAGAATAATAATAGCAATGGCAATCACCAATGATTTTAAGAAGGAGACAAAGGTCACCACTATCACTGAAAATGATGCTACTTTTGGGTTCCCAGCACAAAGCTCATTGCCTACTCTAACACTAAATACAACCACCCAAGAAGAAAATAAATAAATATAAATATATATCATGTATTTACATTGATATAAATAATCTCTTAAAAATGCATTTGAAACTAAATGTAACTCACCCGGCAGCAGCATTAAAACCGACAGATACCATGTATACCCAACCCAAAATTGACATACTACACAAAAAAAGATGAACATAAAAGTGAATGAAATAAATTTTCCTCAATATGGGATCAACAAATCTAACCCTAGAAATTTGATTTATGAGAACCTTTTGAACTATATTTTTGCATTGCTTTAAGAAAAAATTGATCTGTTTTCAGTAGGAAGTAAAGGAAAAATAAAATACCATATAGCCAATGAGTCTAATGTAATTTCAGCATTTTTCAAGAGGCCAGCTATGAGCACCAATGTTTGGAAGTACCATGTTTCCAAACTAATATTATAACCAAAAAAAAAAAAACAAGATGTAGAAAATTTAATAAATATTTTTTCTAGATTCATGCATATTTCAAATATTTTCTAATTGAACCTGTAAATTAAGGGTAAGCAACCCATTAAAGTGCAATTTTATTGATATAATATATTAAAATACTATTTAATTATTTTAATTATTTTTCATTTTTAAATCCAAAAAAATATGTATATATATATATATATATATAACTTTTAAAAAGATAAAAAATGTATATGTTTATACATATATTATTATGAATTATTAGTTTTGTTTGTTCCTAGTTCTATGATGATTGATTATTTTTATCTTTTTGTGTACACAATCTTGATTTAATTAACTTATCTATTTGATTTTGATTATAGTCCTCTCTTAATCCATAACTAAATCCTATCAAACACTAATTCAGCCTCATTTTTTGACCTACATCATTACAATTACAAGATTGTCCTTGCAACCACAATTTTGAACCAACTAAATGCAAAACCAAAATCAAACATTTGAGTTGAATAGCCCCATTTTATACTTTGATTCCAAGTTGCCTATTAATGAATCTTCACAACTTGGTGTTTTGATCATCTTTAGAAATACATCATTTGTATTCATTTTAAGACATACAAGGGGATACATATTACCACATGAAGAATCACAAAATATTTTTTTCCTTTGCATTCAATATTTAAGATAAGCAAGAATATAGCACAAATAAGAACACATTCATCCTAGTGCATGTGAATCACCTAGAAATCATTATAGAATTCATGTACAATGTTTAAGTGTATCCAGTTTTTCAAGATTTTTTTAAATGTTATCAATTTGATAGAAAAATCTTGAGTGTGAGATAGGGTATTAGTGTCTACTTGTATATTTCCTAAGAATGTGTAGGGTGGAATCTAGATTCCATCAAAGACCAATTTTGCAAATATAGAGCAAGCTCACATGTGTGTAGTAGATCTAGAACACTGAAATCAAGACTCAACACAAATTATAGAAGAATACACTAGTTCTAATATATACATTGTCTAGAGTATATCTATGTTTTTAGGCACAGAAATCTCACTATATTCATCAACTAGCATTTATTATTTAGAAACAAAACTAAGCAGTCTCCCTCTCTATTTATTACTATTCATAGCTAGATTATAATTTATATTATATTACTTGATTTAATCCATTCCACTCCAACAAATTATTTAATCTAGGCTATTTTTCTTAATTGCTCCATTTAATTAATTAACCTAGATTAACTCTAAAAGGAACATTTATTTCCATTTTATTGTGTTGAATCCTACCTTACAACCTTAACTAGGTTAATAGATTTGCAATTTGATTCTAATTTTCATTTTTTTTAGAATTGACTTATCATTTATCTTTAGACTTCATTAATCTCTTTTATTTCTAAGGTTTGGTTATTGAATCTATTTCCTATACATGTGGCCACCCATCCCACCCTTGGTTTGAAATAGGGTTTCCATTTTTAGAATAGTCTCATATGATATAATGATCCATAGTAAATTGTACACGTTTATGTCATTTGCCTCTTATTTCTAAGGTTTGAACACTTTTAGTTGTGTATTTATTAAACTCACTTGATCTTTGTATAGACCCTTTATTTTATATTATGGATCATCATGTTCATATATCCTTGGATTTCATTCATGCTTCTGTTATTGATTTAGGTATTCTTCTACACTTTGTGACAAGTTGAATCAAAATTTTCTTTGTTTCACCAATTAAATTTTATCACAATGATGAGATCATATTATTTCATGTATGATATTGAGCTTTATGATGATTCTTCAAATACTTCTCACAGTGTATGGTTTATTATTTCTTGATGATGATACAAATTAACTTATTATATCAGATGCTTCAATGTCTATATATCATATTATGTCTTAGTGAAGAAATACTACATGATTATGTTGGTTATATGGATACTTATTTGTGTGCTAAATATTTATTATTGCTAATTATAAACATATATAGTAGAGATTTAGAATGGTTATATCCATCATTCTTCATCCATACTTAATTTTCTAATTTATCTCATTCTCACATTAACTATTTCTATCACTAGTTTGAACATAAGAATATCATAGACTTTAAATGATCTATATTTATTTATCTTTTGATCCTTGTTATATTGAATACATTTCTCATCATACACATGGATATACTACACATAGAAGCAATAGATTCCAACATAAAATTCAAGAATAAATAGAGAAAGGGAAGATACATATTGAGGTGACAAATAACATAAAGAGAAACAACTTTATATGCTTGATATTAATTCATTCCATAGATATCAATCTTACTTTTCTTTGTTATTTTTCTTTCAACCTATCCACCATCTTGTTCACTTTTCATATCTACTTTATCTTTTGGGATCCCTCGAGCATATTTATGCATTTTACCCCACTTGGGGAGCATGTGTGATCTTTTTGTTTACTTCATATTTCCTTACCCACTTAGGGGTTATGTTGGATATCTTTTATCTATTGATTTACATGTCTTATCTTAGTATTTCTCACCCTTTATTCTTGATCTATTGATCCTTATCTTTTAGATATTTTGATCTTTCCTTATATAATCTTGTCTTTTCATTATCATTATCCTTTGCCTCCTACACCTTAATCAATTATAATATTATTTTCACTTCATGATTTATTATTGCATCCATTGATCTAACCTCATAGATGGTTGTTTTCTACACATACATTTATTATATCTAAATATGGTGAGAATCTATCATCCATTGTTGATGTCATGTTATTTTGTAGCATGTCTTACATTATCAGTAGTTGAACTAATATTATTTTTGATAATATAAGTTTAATTTATAGGGTGTAGTACCCTTAACACCAAAAATCCCCGCAGGTCGGAGTTCATCAGTTTGAAAGATAAAAAAACATAACGAATTACAACAGATAGACAGTTTGCAGAAATAGCACAAAGACAACATGATAAAAGACCCCCGAAAAAAGAAACAAAACCTAGACCATCATCGAGAAAGATTCTCCCATTCCTCCATGAGGAATTTAAACACATCCCTAATGGCCAGACTAGTATTAGGATTAGGCTTTGCAACATTCTTTTTAACTTCCTCCTTTAACATTGTAGATAGAGTGATAACCGAGTGATGAATGATCTTTATAGTGAATTGAGTCGGTCTATTGAGCTTCCTTCACAACATCTAGCTTGTTAGTCTCTTCATCAAGAGTTGGATGATTAGAGGATTCCAAAGTGGACTCCTTGAGGATCATCCAATTAAGCTTTGCGAAGTGACTAGGTCCCTCCTTGTACTCCTCTGTTTTCTCCACCATATAATGCTTGTTATCATCACGATCCTTTCCATGTTTTGAGCTACTAGAAATATCATCAACTAGGACCTGCTTATGTTTAGCTAGGCACTTAGACCTCTTGAAACTAGCAGACCTATTCCACACAAGTTTTTATACTCGCAACCACCAAAGTTTCCTCCTCAAAATCTTTCGACCCAACATCATCCTTATGATTTTCAATGGGTGGTTCTTCAATATAGAAATGTATTCCATTATTATTATTTTTTTTGTTTGACATTGGTTTTGGAAAGCATTTTTCCCCTTTCTTAGTAGGGGTGTTCCTTATTTTGCATAGACCAATGACCACAATGGTTTGATCCTATCCAATAGCTCCTTTTTTTCTTTTTAGCGGGAGGTTTAGATTTAGGATCTTTAGGGGTTTGGTTGGAAATGGGGGGTTTCCTCTTGAAACCCACAAAAACAATAGGGGAGGGTTCTAAAAGATGGGAATATGAGGCCACAGGTTCCTCAACCCTAGTGGTGGATATGGGTTTCAAATGGAAAAGGGTCAAGTGAAAATGGTAAAGGTGAAGGATGAGACCCTAGTGAAGGGGTAGGGGGTTTCTTAGGATTCTTGGTAGTAAGATCCAGGGTTTCCTTGATAGATCTTTGAAGAGATGAAATAAGAAAAAATAGGAAGCTAATGAGGGTTGAACTTATATTGTTACATCTTCTTTTGTTTTAAAATGATATTACCTTATATTGATATTAATGGCCATATTTTTCTTTACATGTGTATCATTTCTCCTTATATATTCCTACACAAGGATCATTCTATTCACCCCTTCTCTCTTAAGCTTGCATTCATATGTATTATGTGTGATCCTACTTGCATCAATATTATATTTTTATATCACATATCTCAATCAAATAATTTGTTATGCCTACATTGATATATCACTTTTTGATCCTATACAACACACTTCTATGTTAACAAATTTTTCCCCTTCTTTAGAAAAATGTCTTTCCATATCATCATATTTAGAGAAAAACTCCCTTAGCATTTCTCACCCTTTATTCTTGACCTATTGATCCTTATCTTTTAGACAATTTGATATCTTTCCTTGTATAATCTTGTATTTTTATTGTCATTATCCTTTGTCTCCTACACCTTAATCCCTTATACTATTATTCACTTTATGATTTATTATTGCATTCATTGATCTATCCTCTTAGAGTATTTTCCTCTACACATACATTGATTATATCTAGCTACATGTTGAGAATTTATGATCCATTGTTGATGTCTTGTTATTTTGTAGCATTACATTATCACTACTTGAACTTATATCGTTACATATTGCTTGTGTTATGATGATATTACCTTGTATTGATATTAATGACCACATTTTTCTTTGAGCATGTATCATTGCTCCTTATATATTCCTACACAAGGATAATGCTATTCACCCCTTCTCTCTTAAGATTACATTCATATGTATTATGTGTGATCCTACTTGCATCAAGATTATACTGTTATATCATATATCTTCATCAAATATTTTTTTTTTACCTACGTTGATACATCACTTTTTGATCCTATACAACACACTTCTATGTTTTAACAACTTTTTCCACTTATTTTTCACCCTATATTGGAGAGAAAAATGTCTTTCCATATCATCATATTGAGATCTATTTTCATACTTGATTATCTAGATCTATATCACTTATATCACAATCATATTTGGTATGTTTGGGAATATGCCAGGTACTACCAAGCCTTTGTGCCATATAACCTATATATTTATATTATTTATAGATATATTTTTTATTCTTCATATTTCAGTGATCCTAATCATATTGATCATACCCTATGTGTGTGTGTATGCTCCTAGAAGTCCCATTGGGCCTTTCATTATTCTTATATAAGTGTTTTCGGTTATTGACATATGCATCATGCTTATCATGCCCATATTGGGGAAAATAATCCTATAACCTATCCCACCCTTCTTTATTGACTCATGCATTGGATGATATCTTTATCCCTTGCCATGCTTTTGATGATGTATTTTTTAGCTATGATTGTTATCTTTGTATGGTTGGATTATTATATATGCTTCCATTCTTATAAAAAAAAAATTGTTTTCTCAAAATTTTTGATTATATCATGACATATTATATTTTCATTATTTTGTTTATTATTGATATAAATAATAAGATCTTCCTCCAATTAATATATCTATAATATGGGAAATTAATTGAAAGTGGGAATAAATGATCACAAAAATCATCATTTTTGTATTCAATTTATCTTATGATTTAGAAGCTACCCATAGAATATTTTATCCCTTGTATGTAGGAATTTATGGGAGAACATATGTGAAAGAATAAAAGACCTAGAATGAGACCATTCTTTTGTATTTGCTACATGTACTTTATGGATGTTTAATAATGCTACATGCTTATATATAAATTATTCATTTAGAATTCACATGCAACTCAAAGTGAGTGTATTTAATGTAAAGGTGAAAAAAATGCCCTTGATGTATTTCCCCATTTAGTTTTGTGCCTAGTTTGGGTCATGTCTTCACACATTTATACAACTACAAATGACACATTTTTGTGTATATTTTAGCTCACATATAGTCTATCTTGCACCTAGACCTATGATCATTAATTATCCCTATGCTTATGTACATACATACAAACTATAGCATCAAAAATTGTACTCCCTTTCAAGTGAAGGTATAATTTCATGCTCTATTTGGAACTAGCTTTAGTGAACTTTCAAATCAATGCATTTGGACATTCCCTAGCCCTAAATTTTCCTATCAACCTAGGATAATGTTTTTATACTATCTTATAAAATGCCTTATCAATTAAACAACATCAAATCAACTCTCACAAGTTCCCTCACTATGGAAAGGTCTTGATTTTAGCAAACTCTAAACACCCAATACAAATCTAGTTGAGTGTGAGTTCAAGCCAATTTGAGGTGTACTATGCCCTAGACTAGCTATTTTGCTCAACAGATTCCCTTTCCCATTTTTGTTTGTCTCTAATTTTGGGGATGCAATTTCAAATTTGGGCCTTGGCAATAATTTCATCCTAAAAATTCAAATTTAAATGAGTCATCCTAAACTTTAATTTATCCTAAGTTCCACTATATAAACATGAATTATTATTTCAAAATTAAAAGAAAGAGAATTAAAAGACATCTACACTCTGCCAAAATACATTTGAATTTATAGGTTTCAAGAAGAATTTCAAATTTAATCAAGTTTGCTACAATGATTGGAGTTTGATTCCAATGGAAGAACATGACAGAATCTAGTTTTTAGAGATTACTTTGGCCCTCTCCAACCACCTAATGACTTGTTTTCAAAAAAATTCTCATCTTCAAGCTTTGATCTGTTTGTTGGGCTAACCAAGGTACTGCTGCAATATTAGATTTTCCTATGGGTATTTGACTTTCTCTTGGGTTGGTCTAATCTTTATCATTTAGGAATCCTTCTTTAACACATTTGAGTAGGGTGTTTTGCATTTTAGCTCATTACAACTTTAGATGCACTTAAGGTTAAGAGAACACACATTTTATCAATTAGTTCATTGGCTATTTGTGGAGGTAGAAATACCAAAATAGGGGTTTGAATTACAAAAACTCCTATATAGCCACCCTTTTTTGGGCTCTATTGGGATTTTTATAGTTTCAAATATGAAGAAAAATATTTCAAAGTAGGATTGTAGAAGGAAAACAAGGTATTACAAGCTTGAGAACTTAGATAAAAAAAGGATGAGCTTAGTCTAGGGTGTGTTGCACCCTAGACTAGCTATTTCAACCCCAAATTCCAATCACAGGTGCACAATACTCTTCCCTTCTCATATTTTCTTTCATTTTTAAAAAATTCAATTTCATTATTATAGAAAGCTATGTTTTCATATTAGGTCTTATCGTCAAAGCAATTCAATAAATCAACATTAATTTCAATCATTTTCCAAGGCACTAGAGAACTAGATCCAAGGAAAATCTAATCACCTATTAGGTCACAAGTCAATCTTAAATCAATGTTGGTTTGGCTTTGAATGTTTGTTAGAAAAGGATTGATCTTGATAAAGCAACACACTATCCTAGGATCCCTTTTTTATCAAAACACAATCTCAATCCAATTAGCTTATCTATCTAATTTTGATCATTAATTATATCCTAATAGATAATCCATTGTCCACATCTGAGATCTTCCTCATAATCGTGATCTTGATCCATCTATAAAAATCTAAAAACAAAAAAAATAGCCAATTGCTTCCCTTTTACACACTCCTAAACCAACATCAATTTACATTTAGTTCAATATACACAAGGTGATACCTCTAGACACATGGAGAATCACACGAGTAATCATTCACTTTATCATCTAAAATCAAGTAAGAAATCTAGCACATTTGATTATACTCTCATCCTAACACATGTAAATCACCTAGCAAACATTCTATAATTCATGTACATGCTCAAAGCATGTTGTCTAGTAAATGTACTCGGAAAGAAGATATGACTATCTAGCAATAAATCTCTTATAAGTATACAAGGAAAAAATCCACAAATCATTAGAGACCAAATTCCTATATGACTATGAAATGGAAAGGGGAAAAAGAAACATATCAACTTACCACAACATGACGGCGGAAGCAACAGATAGCTTGAAGAAAGACGGCAAGCCAGTGAAGGCCCGAAGAGAAAAGCCAGTCCACGTGTGCTTACACCTCGGACTCCGCATTATATACACGTACTGCACTATAACATTAATCCACCAAGATACACTCAAAATAAGCGCCGCCCCCAAAATCCCCAATCCCCGCTTGTAAATTACCAACACCTCAAAAACACGTGGATAAACACAGTGACCAAGGAAATGTAAGCGCCGGGCGCCACGATGCTCTGTGCCTGCATAAACTTCTGGATTGGAAAATTGGCGGCGTACGCGTACAATTGCGGGATCAGGCCGTACACAAATATTGCTGCTGCTGCTGATATTTCCTCAGTTTCGCCCAAAAGTAGCAGAATTGGCTTGGAAAATATGTAGATTATTGTGAGAGGAATAGAGGTTGCCATGAGTAGGATTGTGGATCTTTGCAGGTATATTCCCAACATCTCGTATCTTTTCGCTCCATAAGCTTGTCCACACAGGGTTTCCACAGCACTGGCCATACCTAACTGCATTTCAAATTTCAAATTTCTACTTCATTTTTATGTATAAATTACATTTAAAATAATATCGAGTCTGATTTAACCAGCACTGAACAAACAAAGGCCAGAATGTGAAACATCAAAACCACCCCCAACAATGTATGTATTTAAACTTAAAAATTATATCAAAGATAACAAGTTTCTACAATCTATAATGATTAATTGTTGAATAATTTCTGGATTCGATTGTGTGATAATTTTTTGCATCAGGATGAGAAAATGATGGATCATGGAGTGTGATCTGAAACATTGAGACAAAAAATTATCACACAATCAAATCCAAAAATCATTCAACATTTCATATTAAATTCAAAATCATGTATAAAGAAATGTTGTTTGTCTGGATCTCTTTATCAACTATTAAAGATTATTTATAGAAAATATAAATGGTTTAAAACTTTACGGCTAAATCTTAAAAAATAAAATTTACCTCTAACAAACTTCAAAACTTCGATACACAGTAAGGAGTCATTAGGTTGGAGGCATACTAAGGAAGGTGGTGGTCGTCATTTAAGGGAGTTTCAGTGTTATTTTAATAAATCAGCAGAATCATTCGAAAATAGTTTCACTGCATATTGAGTTGCAGTGAATTATTATCATAGCAATATATCCAGCGGAGCCATTAGACAATAGTCAACTATTTTTTTTAAATTCTTCAAAGATGATGTATTATTACATCATCATTATATTAATGGATTCACAACAATCCAGTCAACTGTTCTTTTTAACTGTTCTGTTCTTTATACAGTTGTCATGGGGTTGAAAGAGGTAAGCTAATTTATATGTATAAATATTAAATACATAGAATCAAATATTTTATATTGATAAATATCTGAATTAAATTGATTTATTATACTTAATTTTAAGCGTATTTGGATTTCAGGATCTTGGGCGTGCTACGGTTCGAATTTTAGTTGATTTGGACATCTCCAAACTACTCCATGCTGTTGTGGTTTTATATAATGGAACTATCAATAAATTTTTATATGTAAATCATAATTCATGTCTCATTCAAATATCAACTGTATCATAATTTTTTAATTTATATGTCAGCATGTAGTTAAGTTATGGTTTATTTCATGATTTGTCCTTACATATTTTAATTCATCAAATATTAATTAAGAGAAAAACATCAAATGATGAAGTTCATTATTTATACACACGCCTTTGTGTGTGTATATATATAGATATACAATATGTATGTGTATGTGTATGTGTATGTATGTACACACACTCATATATATATATATATATATATATATATATATATATATATATATATAGTAAACTATAATATCAAAAGTTGTCTTTTTGTTAAGTTGTTATAAATAGGGGATTTAGTCAATGAAAATCACCTAAGGGTCATCTCTAGTTCAATTGTATTTTGAAAAATTTGAATCTCATTGAATAGCGTACCTAAAGAACATACTATCATCTTCACTAATTGAACTACAAAAAGGTGTTGATTAAATATTTAACTCAAGAATATTAAAATTGATACATATTTGATTTTTGTTCTCAATCTATCATTTTCTCAATATTTGATTAGAAAAAATAGTATTGAAACTTATCAACATCCCAAAGACATTATCATAGATGTTCATAAGTCAAATATATTTTATTTTAGTACAATTATAAAAACTTACAAAAGAAGAATTCTTTAATGAGAAACTTTTAAAATTATAAATAATTTTAAATATTATAATAAAGAGGATCACAAGATATGTAATTCCAACCTACTCCACATTATTATAATTAAGAGTATCCACATGATTTATAATTACAACCTAAATTCCACATTATTATAATAAAGAGGATCCATAAAATACTTAATTGCAACCTACTCTCCATTATTTTAATAATAAAAAGGATCCAAAGATTATAATTTCAAACTGCTCTACATTATTAGTTCCTGCGAGGGAACTATAGACACCAAAATTTAACTTGTTATTAATAAATCTCATTTTAACCAATAAGAACTTGAGAAATTTTTCTATTTGAAATTTTGTAATCTATATCAATGTATATATGTGAATTATTTAACAAAATATATTTCAAAAATGATTTCTCTTCAATTTCATTGGTACACAATTTTCACCCGATATAAGCAATTTTTCCACTTCCATTTCTTCCATTACCTCCATTTTTCCATTTCAGAAGGAATTGGTTAGAATTATTAATCATAAAAAATAATTAATCAAATCACAACAATATTATTTGTAAAGCTTAGAAATAATTATAAAATTAAACTAAATTTTAATTTCTAAAATTTATAAAATATTTATTTTCTAGTTTTGAAAATAATCAAATAAAAACAATATACATCCTAAAAATGTCAGGCAAAGGAGAAATCAAACTAATAATTTTTTTTAATCGATGGATAGGGTATTTAATTTTTTTAGATACATGTTTAGAATAATTTTATAAATGTAGTTCATAGAGTTTCATTTTAGTATGAAAAGAGGTTTTACCTATCTAGTTTAGTTTTCACCCAATAGAGATGTTCACATTACACTTAGAAATTTTATTTTAATCACATTTATTGTTTTTTTTATTAGATAGTTTATGAGATTTATTAATGTGAATAGACTTTATAATTTGTCTTAATTGCTTGTTGTAAAGTTTTCTATGAGAATTGTTCTATATTGATATTATGTTTGACTATTAGACTCTTCTAAAAATATTATCCTCAACTCTCTTAATATTAAAAAATATTGATACATACATAATTATTGAAGATGATAAAATGTATAAAAAAATAGTATATATTTTTAAAAAAATGTATACAATTTTTTGAAAATTATTTTAATTAAATTAATATGTTAATAATATAGTTGTCTATATTGATATTATGCTTGACTACTAGAATCTTCTAAGAATAATTTATTAATATTAAAAAAAATTAATATATACATAATTATTGAAGAAGATAAAATGTATAAAAACTAATATATAATATATTAAACAAAAATACATATTCAAGTATTTTAAAAATTATTTTAATTAAATTAATATATTAATAATATAAAAAAGTAAAATTTTATTTATGAAACTGAAAGGAATATAAGTTATGAAAGATAAAAAAGAGGGTGGCACACATCAAAAGAAAAATACAAAATTTAATTTATATAACAAAAAAAAAAAAGATTTCATACATAATTCTTTAAAGACTAGATAGTTACATTCATTTTTGTTGTTTTTAAAATATTTATATAATTAAACGATAGACTATATATGTTGTGAATGCACCTTGAGGAAAAACCTGTCTCAGACCTACTCGCCGTGAAACAACTTGCCGTTAAAAAGTTTCACATTCTGCAGAGTTCCCACATTCGTTTCGTTGCCTCATGCCTGAAAACCAATTTTAACGTGTAGTGGATATTTTTGTTGTAAAGGCTGCAAAAATCTTTAAAATAATATCTGATTCGTAATTAATATTTTTGTTTAACAGCTACAAACTGTCAGATCTTCGAACTATATCGGATTTAGTCGCTCACAAAATCTTGTCTAGATATTTATCAGATACACTTTACTGTGAATAGATTGAAGTAGCATTTGTAGGGAGATTGCTTGTAGGGAGATTGCTTTTGGTTCGTAATGGTTTCGTAAGTATTTCTTGCAAATTATGCACATTGTTCTCATCGGTATGGTTGCCAGCAGACACAATTTGTGCAGAATCTTGAGGTTAGTAACTTGCCATGGTTTCAATGAGTTATTTTTTTTATATTTTTGAATTTGCACACGGCCGGATCATTTTTATTTTTAGGTTTTCATTTAAAATTTTACACACTATTGCTCGAATAGATTGAAGCAGCAGCTGTAGAAAGACTGGTTTCGGTTCACGTGATTTAAAAAAAATTATGGTGTGGTAGGGTTTTTAAAATTTTCCTACAAACTCTCCCATTTTTTCTCATCGGCATCGTTGACAGCACGACATAATTTGTGCGAAGTTTTGAGGTAAGTCGCTTGCCATGGTTTCAGTGAATTAATTTTTGGAATCTATGAATCAGAACTTACTCTATGTGTAGGCAGAACTTGGACCAAATTATGAACTTTCTTCTTTAGAGAGAATTTCGAGAATGGAAACTGGGCTTAGCTGTTTACTCTCTCCACAACACCCAATTTCTGATGCATATTCTAGATTTTCCCCATGACATTGAAAATCTCTATTCCGTTGTTGAAGTCCATCAGCACTGTAAATATTTTCCTCATACTATTCATTTCATCAAAACATGAATCTGTTAGTTGCAATTTAAATCTCTCCTATTCTGGAAATCACAACCATTTGCATGTTTACAGAAAACTTTAACTACACAAAACAATTATCTTCCAATTATCTTTAACTATTCCGTCACTTTGCTTATCTCTCAAAAGTAGTGAAAAAGTAAACCAAAATTAGAAAGAGAACATATTAAATAAAATATTTGGGACTGTCACCTCATCTTCTTGAGAACTGTAGTTCATTTCCACGGATCTAAAATTATCATCTCTCATGCACCCTAGAATAATCACAGTACTTTCCTTTTCTCTTGGTTTGTGAGGACGTTGAAGCTCTTAAGAGTAGGTGTGGGCGAAAGCACATAATCTTGAGTAAGAGCATTTTTTGAGGAATGCAACTTCTCATAGGAATCAACCGTACCATTACATACTATAGTAGCACATGATGATTGATCCAAGCCATTTCTCATGCCAGGTTGATAATCTTTCACTTGATTTTCATCACTTCTAATGAAAGACAGACAGAAGAGCATGTTGTTTCTAAAGCACAAGCCGCAATCGCTTGAGGAGGGAGGAACTTGTCTCTTCTTGATTCATCAAAGCTATTATTGGAGGAAACTTCTTCCCCTGATATTGATCCCATATCACTGTCGAAACATGAATCAAACAAGCTATTGCTTGTAGGAGAGAAGTCCAGGCTTTGTGAATTACTTCCCCCCATAACAGATTGTAATTCCATCTTCTTGGTTTTGTCGTCCACATCAATTTCTTGAGAAATCGCATTACTAGTTTGCAGAAAATCCCCTGCTTCCTTGGCACAAAAGTAGTTGACTTACATTAAATCTGGGAATGTAGCAGATTCTGACAAGATACAAACTTTATCTACAGAAGCGTTATGATTGTTTCCAGTACGTTGTGCTTCTTTGAACGAATTTCAACCGACAATATCACATATGCGAAGCTGACTTTGATCATCATAGCAAAGTTCATCCTTACTAATCCTTTAGCTCAACTTTATCTTAGCAATGGAAAGCTTTTTTGAAACATTCCCAAGATCAGTATGAATGTTTGGCAGCAAACGTTTAGTAGGTGTTAATCTTCTCATAATGGACTTCAGTAAAGAGCACTTGACAATCTTATTTGCTTCAGATTTCCTTGCTTTTCTTGGCCTTTTCTATCTTCTTTTCTTTTTTGAAGCTGATTTCTTTTTTGAAGCTGAAATTGGATAAGCCTACCTTCACTTTCAGAAATTGAAGTGCCCACATTTTCCATGATAAGACCTGCAGTTGATTCTCTATTCATCATCTCATTTGCACTCCCCTCCAGCAATGTGAATTTAAGGTGGTTTACACTGATATTGAGTTCTTCCATATGATATTTTTCTGAATACCCCAGGGTATAAAGGTTGTTAGTCCTGTTCTTACCCGCCAAGGCTCTTCTTCTCTTCTTTTTCCGACTAGTATTCATCTCCAGAAGGCAACGAGCAGAAGACCAAGCCTGAGGGCTATGTTCTGCATCTTTGTTTTGCAAACAGTTCAGATTTCGCAAATATGGTTTCTTTAATTGGACAACCAATTTTGGAAGACCTTCACAACACTCCTTGGTGAGATCATCATTTGAGCATGAATAAACTCTCTTACTAGAGTACTGCCTATCCAAAAGATAGTCTTCTAATAGATAGGGCTCCTACTGCTCCTCCAAATCCTCCAAAAATTCATGCAGGGGCTTTAGGATTCGTTGCTTCTTGAAAGTTTGTTCAACTCCTCTGAACATCTTCTCCATGTCTTATTCACAGAGCTGAAGATGACATTCAGGAATCTTTGTTAGGCTTGAATAGGTCCACAAGTCCAACGAGAAATTCTTTATAAATCTTAGGCTTATCTATCACTATTTTAAAATTAACGTCAAGCAGAAAGGGATAGCCATCCAATGCACAAGCCCAAAGGTCCACAGAGAAATTTTATATAAAACTTAGGCTCATCTATAACTGTGACAAATTTAACATCAAGCAGAAAAGGAAAACCATCTAATGCACAAAATGCCACAGAGATTAACTTGGGCAGCCAGATCTCAATGTTGGAATCAGTAACACAGCTTCACTAAATGTAACTCCGAGGAAGTTCATGCAAACTGTGGGTGATTAAAAATATATGTTTTTTATTTAGAAAAAAACCAGTTTGATAAAAACAATGCAAATTGTGCATCTTTCCTATGTCCTGGACTCACAAATCACCATATGCTAAACATCAGCATTCAAGAATCTTTTTACGGTTGAAGGTCCCTCACAAATTATTTATTAAACTTGGCCTTATCCATCACTATTATAGAATTCACAGTGAACTGGAATGGAGAACCATCCAAAGCAGAAGATGGCACAAAGACTTATTTTAAAACTTGGGCATGGACATCTCAATGTTATAACAACAAAGCACAATACAAAATTCCATAGAAACTGCAACTCCATGGGCAATCCTCCAATTTTTGGCTGATTAAAAATGTGGCTTTTTTGCTTAAACAAAGCAAAATGCGTTTAAAAAAGGCCCAGAAAATGTTCAACTTACCTTTACCTGCGCAGCAATGAAAGTTGAAAGGTCTTCACCTACTGAAGAATCTCTGAGATAGAATACACAATTCAGAAAGACAAAATGAAGCTGGTGAAGTTGAGAGATATGCTTAAGCCAATATTCTATTCTCCCTAAAGACAAAGTAATTGAGAGTTTGGATTGAATGAGCAAGTCCCATCTTTTTCCTCACTAGAAACCACATTAAAAACAAAAGGATAACCCAATGAAGCAACAGAAAGAAATTGCCTGCTCATAGAATTTCAGAAGTTAAAGAGGGAAGCTTAATAATGATGAAGATGAAAGGTTAACAGCATTTGTAAGTTACTTCAAGACAATCCAATGGATTTCACCTCACTGTAAAATCTCTCTGTGGGATCTTGAGATTGCTGATGGACAGCAAAAAATTGTTTGTTTTATCTTATTATAACCCAATGTATTATACCTTGCTAATTTGTGTATGATTGAATTCAATTATTACAGTATTGATGGTTCCATTTTGTAAATAAAAATAAATAAAAAATTAAAGGTAGTAGTTATGATTGGAGTTGAATAAGTTTGCTAATGAGTTTAGGATCTTTGGGTTTTTATTCATTTATATTGAAAACTCATCTTCATTTTGAAGATTTATATAGGTAATCTCTAAATATTAAGAGACTTCATTTGAATTATTTTTAGTTTTCAATATTTTAAAAAATTTCATTGAGCAATCATAAGCCTTTGTTTCAAAACCACTACAGTTTTGGTCCAAATAGATATTTTATCTTTTGTAGTTTTTAACTCTTTTACCAGTTCCAGATCTGCTTCATAGTAATAAATTTAGAGATCAACTTTATTTTATACAGCTTTCTTTCATATGATGCATACTCAAAGAGATATATGACAATTTGTTCTTACTTGAGCATGTATTGAATTGACCATGTGGCTTTTCAACCAAGTGTGGTGCATGAAAATTCACATTCTTGCAGTAACATGCTACCAATCTTATTTTCTCACCTACAATTCCTCTCCAACACCTACTTTCACCTTTTTATAAAACCTATACCATTTTTTTATATACGTCCATTAACTTCTTCTTTAACTATGTAGGAACAAAATACATAAAAAGACAACAAATTATGTGTTGTCTCATTTCATACTACCACATGGAATCATCAACTACACAATCACTACAAATGAAATAGATACAAATCTTTCATTCAATTTTCTTGCACCAAATATGTATTACAAATATTTTGTAAATTTTGCAAACAAACCTGTACATATTTCAAATTACACTTCCTTACCATGTTTACTTTTATATAGTATTCTATTGGTGTAACCCTTGCACCCCCTCTGGTGCAAGTGCTAGTTTTATTACTTAATAATTATTATTTTTAAATATATTTTTAAAGCATAGATTATACTCATTAACTTTTTATTTTTAATTAAAAAATTAAAAAAATGAATTATGTCATTTTTAATTATTTATGTTCTAATTAAAAATTATGTATCAATAAATTATCTTTATCTTTATTAATAATTTACTTTATATAAAAAAATAGTCACAATAATACTCAAATATTTTATTTAGTTATATAAAACATGGAAGAAAGTTATGTGTAATTAATTTCCTAAAATGTAATTAGCTCAAAACTTTTGAGCGATAAGGGCGATTTTCCAGGGGAAAATGGCATGCTTTTCTCTAGTGAACATGCTCAAACTGCAATGATTTATTTCAGCTTGAATAGTTTCAAAATCTATTTGAAATTCATTTCTTTCTCGAAGGTTACCAAGAGCTCTATTGTAAGTTGAAAGTTCAGGCTTTCATTTTTTGCATCAAACAATTCCAGTTTTGAAGCAACTCTATGCCACAATGCCTGTGGAAATACTTATAATTCATCATATGCTATAAGATTTGAAGAAATAAAAAATCTTGCCACAATTTGGAAGTGCACTTCACAAACATGAAATCCTATTATACAGTTAATTTCTGCCATTGGACTTATCTTGCCCTTTTGTTGTGCGGATAATGCAAACTTTATGTATCTGATTTCTATTGATGCATAATTAATCAAGCTTTTTAAAACTGATGCACAAGCTAGTTTTGCAAGTTTCCAAATTCTTGAATTTTTTGTTGCTCCTTCTCGCATAGTTGATAAAGTTTGGTTAATCAAGGAGACATATGCAAGGATGTGCATAAACAATCCAACACCTACGCTAACTAAGGAAAGCTATGAATTTTGTGTGCTAATGCATTGTGTTATTGTTTTTTTAAGTGTTTCAATCACATCGGGTTGCCTTCCATGAAGTTAGGTATTAATCCTATGCTATTTTCATTATGGGTTTCTCGGTATTTAAGATTGTTTCTTGAATGCTTGAAGTCTCTTACTCTTGGTTAGACTATGGATGTTGTGTACATTTAGGCTGGTCCTCAAGCAATTGTCTCCAAGAAGTTGAATACTTGATGTTGCTTGAATCATGAATATTGTCTGCAAGAAGTTGAATACTTGATGTTGCTTGAATCATGAATGTTGTGTTCAAATCAGGTTATGAATCATTTATTGTGTTTTGATTTTTTTCATCTTTCTTTAGCATTTTGGTTTTGCTCTAAACCTCCAGTTTAGAGCCCATTACGATACATTAGCTTCTCTTTCATTTGAACCAAAATTGCAACTAGTTAGGAATTCTATGTATATATTAATCCCAGAACAGTATAAATGTCAATTGTTTATCATTAGAGGAAAACATGCTTTTCATGTACTATTATTTATTCATTTTATCAACATTGTTGCTAACACTTATCAAACACAACAAATAAAAACATAACTATTTTATAACTTTTTGGCAGGAATTTCCCTGCTGCTTGTCTGTTATATCCTACAAAGTGGGAACTACAAAGTATAAACAATTTGTCGTGTTTTTTAAATCAAGAATACTGCAAAATATATTATTTCAATGATCATAATTCATAATAAAGAAGATTTACAAAGTATATAATTGCTTTAAAAAATAATATAATTGATATTAAAAACTTAAATATAATTATCCAACCAAATTATTTTCAATTGTATGATTGCTCTAAAATTCAATTTGTTATTCTTTGTGTGTTTTTACTTTTTATACAACAGGGGTGTCCCTGCCACCAGCCCAGCGGCCCAACAACCCATATCTTAGATATCTAGGACGAGCTAGAACGAGACTAATCTCCTGCGGGTACCATCCCCGCCCGCAAGAAATCCATTGACAGTCTATTGATGTAACAGGGCTCTATTTGGCAGCTTTTGTTTCACCCTTTAAATATTAATAGAATATAAAAAAATTATTATGCTGAAGGCATGTCCTATATGAGCTTTCAAGCTCATTTTGCATATCAACGGTAGAAAACAAAGGATAGGGCTTGGTTGATGGTAAAATGAATCTCAGTCGTCCTCATTTTTTATTTTTATTTTTGCAATTTTTTGACTTTTTTTTTGCCATTTTCCAGCTGTTTTTTGCCGTGTTGGGACTAACTCAAACATGCTAAAATAGGTGTGGATTATGGCATCGACTTATCACTGGCATTGGTGGTCTTTATATCGCGTTGGCGCCCCCACTTCACACCCAATGATCTCTTGAGAGTCCTCAAAAAATGCAGTTCCACCCACATCACAAAACATATATTCTTGAAGTCTTTAGTTAGGCCAGCGACAAGGAAGGTTTCGAGCTTGACCACAAGACATAAAAGTGGACAATAAGGACCTTGGCGTTGCAGGATCGATTCCCACAGAAGTAAAACATCCTTGCCCACATGGCCACGTCGTCCTGCCCGTGCTCCCCAGGAATTTTTGCGTGCTCTAGGATAAAGCCTATTTATATCTCTGTAATTAATTCATATTCTAGGGTTTGTAGGATGGAAGAAGATATCCAGACCTTAAAGAAATTGAAGAAATTAATTGATGAGAAAGCCCCCATGGTTGTGTGTAATATTATCCTAAATGGGTTTGGGAAATTAGGGCAAACTGAAAATGCATGTGGGTTTTACGAGGATATGATTAGGTCTAGGGTTTCTGTGAATGTTTATACTTTTAGATTAAAAATTTTAGGGTACTGTATGTCGTTTTTTAAGCAGTTTACTGTTAGATTGACATAGATACAGGCCATCTTCCAACTGCAATACGAACTCTTTTTGGTAGCAAAGAGACCTCTGCTCTCAAGAATTTAGTAGCTCTAAAACCCCAATATTTTTAGATTTGTTTTTCCTTTATTATGAATAAATTGAAGTGACGAATGTAGGAATCAGGATAAATAAATGCACCAAGCATACTTTATCTCTTTAGTGTCTATGTATTGTGCTCGCAATGTCTGTGATTTTCCCCTCCTAAGCCTCCGCAATAACAGATCTGATGAAGTTTCTACATAAAAAGTACAAGCATATTAGTCTGAACAAAAAATTCAGTTCATCTGTGCAGTAAGCCTTCACTTGAGTCAACCACCTTCATGTTAAAATATCTCGTATCACCAGAAGTCGTAGACCATTTTGGTATTAAAAAACCAGCAAAAAGACTGGCATAAAATATGGAAAGAACTTTGCACTAGGGCACAAATATATCAGCTTTTCCATCATATAGACTTCTGTAAATGTTAAAATATTTTATGTTTTTATGTATTCATCTTGTGAGGATTGCTTTCCTTGAAATTCAGATTGGAAAAGGATTTAAACTGTGAAAAATACATCAAGGGAAAACTTTAGCCATAACATGGTGGAATCACTTTAATTCATACAACCCTAGATAGAAGCAAGTGAATTGATAAAATAATCCTAAAATTAGTTTGCTGCTAGGACCATTTTGCAGAAATTTACACCAAGAGGTCTGCAAGCCACCTTTCAACAAGGGAAATTATAAATTTAGTTTAAGTAAAAGAAAATAGATATATATTCTAGATTGTGTTCCGATGTAAGTTTGGGTTTTCATCTAGTCACAACATTATATGAATTCTTCATAAAGGATAGGGAACCAAATCATGAAACTGAATTGCTTAAGTTTGGGTGTTTTTAAGTTCAGACATCAGGATTAGATACAAGAATCTTGTATCAAGATACAGGTCTTCTTTATGTTACTCTCTTTTTAATTTACAATACACGCTATAGTATTGGTTTGGCTGTAATAAAAGATGCTTGCTTCAATATAAGTAAAAAAATTCTTACCTCTTGTATTGCCTATTTTAGGAGAATTGATTTGTTTACAAGCTTCTTTTTGGCACTCAGCATTGACTCAAGCTTAACATACTCGTTATAAATTATCTATGCATCAGGTGATTTGAGGCTATTGTTTTACAGAACAGGATACATCAGCTAGAGAAACTTCTATATATCATTCTAAAAGGAATTGATGTCTGCAGAATCAAAACTGTTAAGCCATGAAACATCTCAAACTGTGGGATCAACCCTGTTCATCCATGCAATATGCAATGTACTATGCTTCAAACTGGTTAGCATTGTGGAATGACAATGGAATGAACTAGTCTTGGAAAGCAACTATATCCATTCTGTCTGCACCATCAACATCAATGAAAGAGGTCTATACCTTCAAATGTTTTCTGAAGTTACATGCAAAAATTTACTTTGTATACTGTAGGTATATGAAAGTTAAAAGTTGAGCTCCTAAGACATTGAGTTGTCATTGTCCTCAAATTACCCCATCAGTCCCTGTACAATGCTTGTGGCTATTCCTTTAAATTGTGTCCAATTGATGCATTCTTTGAAATAGACATTAATTGGTCTAAGGCAATTGTCTGCATGCTTCTTTTGTTTAAACACTATGTCAGTGTGTTATTAATTTCTTGACAAGGACAATGGATTGAGGGGAGAAGATGTGTCCATGTGGAACTTTGGTTTTTAGAATGGTTAACCTCTTAACTTGCATCCCATAAAACAAAGGTTTCAATTATGTCAAAATGAAAAACTGGCCTGTAGTAGTTTATTTTCTTTTATGAAGAGAGACCATTTTTGAATTCACTTTCTTTCCATCTTTAAACTAATGCAATTATTGGTTGTTCAAACAGATGTCTCTGGAAACTGTTGAGGTTGGAGATTCAAAACCAATTGGGGTAAATTCTATATATGAATCTATATAGACACACATATTCAATTCAATTTTTTGTATGCTAATTTGGTTGTGGGTATGCATGATTCCTGTTCCCAGCAAATGGAGTGAACCGAAGACTTCTTCAGACAATAGGTATAAAACCTAAGAACTATATTTTATTAGTAAAGATTCTGTTGTACCATAAGATTTTTATTTGTTTTTCTCCTTTCCTTCTTTGATTGATGGCTTTGCCATGGATTTCAGACCATGGAAAAAATGGTTCAACCATCTAAAACCTCTCTGTTTTTGTCTGATTTTTATGTTGCAGATTGCAAGGCTACATGTGGACAGAGATGCAAAGCAGCATCTCTGAATGACCGTTGTCTGAGAGCCTATGGTACATCATGTTCCAGATGCAAGTGTGTTCCTCTTGGCACATATGGAAACAAGGAGCTCTGCCCTTGCTATGCCAGCATGAAAACACACGGCAACAAACCCAAATGTCCTTGAGCAGTTGTTTGGTAATATACAATCACATAAAGTATATGACTTACCCTAGTAAAAATACCAGAGTATATATGAAAGATCCTTAGACACATACTAAGTGTGTATATGTATGTCTAGACTGAGATAAATGGTCAACATTGTTGGGTTTTATGCTGACTGTGGATGAGAGAAGGTAAATAGTCTTGGATACATCTTCTGAACCAAAAACAAAACCAAATGGAAATATGTGTGAGTTTGTATAGTAAATAGTTTATAATTTTCAACTTTGTGCTCGACTCTTCTTCAGTCTGCATGCTCGAAATATGTATATAGAGAATACAACTGTAGAATAAAGTATGACTAAATTTTTATTTTTGTTTCTGTGGGATTCTAATTTGGATCATTGGAATCCTGGTTTTAGTCTTGTGTGAACTCATTGGTACTCACCTTTCTCTTCTATTTTCTTACTATCTTATTCATCATGAGTAAATCAAGCTCAATTCTTATTATCTTATTTTCATGATGAGTCATGAGTATAATTATATAAAACGTTGATTGAAAAAAAATACAAAATCAAATTCAGAAATATATCAGTCTAATATTATAGACTCTACTTGTCTTTCATTTTTCTTCTCTTGTTATCTTGCTCTTATGATATGGATTTTTTAAAAAACCTTGGAAACTTATAACCAAATGCACACAACCTTTTTGCTAGCATACTTCTGGCCTACACCAAAATTGGAGATTCGCTAGAGGGGAAATTGGCATACATCAATATATAATTGAAAGAAAATTAACCTAGGTTCTTGTACTGCAGGTTCCTTAGTAGACATGTATACAAAATTCCACAAAGAAATGCAATGGAATGATTGCAAGATATGCACAAAATGGGCTTATCGAAGGGCTTTGAATGCTTTCAAGCAAATGCGATTGGCACATTTGAAGCTAATCTCCACAACCTTTTCCAGCACCTTCCATTCTGGCAAAACTGAGCTTTGGAACACGACATGCACATCCAACAGAGCATGATCAAATGGTAGATATTAATGCAAAATGTAAAAGCATATACAAGGGCCAAAATGCCTCAAAATTTGTGGTCATCACTCTAGAAGTATTCCTACGATTATTGTATTGTTAAAATAAGTTATTAACTAACTATAAAATATGTAATAAGCAAGACTACATATGGTAGAGCAAGAAAAGGGAAATAAGCAATTTTTGTATATACATCTCAATTTATTAGGGACTCATGTACCCTACATTTATCTTATGATTTGTCAATGTTACAATTGAGAAATAAAATGATCCCTTGTTCAAATTACATATTGTTGGATGCACCTATCAATTTTTGGTTAATTCTGCTTAGAGACGACTCTTTTAAATTCTATATTCATTAAAACTACACCTTATGAACTTGCCTTGATGTTTCAGTCTGCATAAAATTATCTATATCATAATGGTTGTGAATATTTCCTACTTGTATTCATTGATTTCATTTCTACTTTGTTGATTAGTGTAATTCGGTATTACTTCCCAAATGTTTGCTTTAGTTGGTTTGTAGCTTGAATAGCTATTGTAGATGTTGGAAATTTCTAGAGCAAGTAAATAAAAAATTATATAGAAGTGCATTTATATTGAATTTGTATTCGGGGGAGAGGTGGGGAGGGGGTTCTAGAATTTGGTTGGCATATATGTTAGAAACTCATGCTAAGAAAAAAAAATTTCAAGAACATATTTTAAAAAATAAGGTGGTCTGATCATATCTCTAATTAGTTGCTTTGATATAACTAATTTATAATCTTGATAGATAATAATTCTTCCAGTACATATGTATTAGCACACCAATGAATTAGAATTTAGCATACTAAAAATTATGTAAATTTCATCTCATTACAAAAGAAGAGGCAAAAAGAAGGGTCCATCTTTGCCATCAAAAAATTGTATTAGTATCAAGTTAAAATGTACAATACAACATAACTTACCACTAAAATTTTTTTTAGAAAAATAATTCTATGCTATATGAATCATACCTACATTCAGCGTACATTGAGGTCCTTGTCAATGCATTGACTAGAAAAAATTCACCCATGCATCATTTTTTGGGTAAGAAGCAATGAAGCTTTGTAACATGCAACCTACAATATTTGAAGACAAGTCAGATCAAACTATGTGGTAACAAATTGTTTAATAGAATTCCCTAAAGATGCGTTGTCGTGACTTTCTACGATCATAAACTATGCACAAAATGGATTTGTTAAAAAGTCCCTGGAAACATTCAAGCAAATGCAATGGACATGCATAAATTCAGTCTCAAAAACCATTGCCTATCTTCTCCTGAATTTTTCCTAAATAGGAGCTCTATAATTTAGGGCATGGCATCTATCACAACATAATGGAAGGGAATTTTTTTAAATGTTATAGATGCAATTTTAACTATTAATCTCTCTTCTCTCAATATATACTCCCCCTCTTTCTATTGTAAACATAGAATGACCCTATTGGTAATGGAGTATGGTTATCTTCCCCATTAAGAGGTTTTGTTTCAGTCATGTTTAGATCCTTGTAAGAGGATGCATAGGTGATTTGAAGCTATCACTTCTCCATTGAGACTTTTGTTGCAAAAACAACATCATTTGTTAAATGGCCTACCAATAGACCTCATATATTACAAAATGTGTATAAAAATAGACCAAATTTTTTCCTTATATTATATATACTTATTATATATATATCTCCCTCTCTCTATTGCAAACATAACATTTGCCTATTGGTAATGGAACATGATTATCTTCCTCATTCAAAGGTTTTATTTCAATTATGTTTGGATCCCTATAAGAAGGTGCACAATTGATTTGAAGCTATCACTTCTCCATTGAGATTTTTATTGTACACAAACAAAATCATTGCTAAATGCCCTACCAATTGACCTCATGTATTGCTACATATTTTGGTAGAGTGATGAACTGTAGAGAAACATAGAATTTCACGTTCTACACTTAACAAGCTTAAATCTTTCAGTTCTACTCTAAACTGAATAATCTTAGAGATTAATGTTCTTTTATAAATGAACTGAACTACTTGTTCCACTTTGTACCAGCTTAACACTTTTCTTAGAAAAGCTACAATAAATTAGAAGCTGTCAGTACCCAGTGTAAACAGGAAACATACCATGACACCATAAGCGAAAACTGAGATCCCTGTATTTCCAAGAGAGGATGCAGCAAGTTGCAGGTTGCCCAAACGTCCACAAAATATCCGTGTGATCATGCTCATTGTATAAGTTATCATATAAACTATTACTGTGGGTGCAGCAAGGGGCCATAGCTTCTTACCTTCCATTAACACTGCATCTCCCATCTTCTTTGCCCATGGCTGATTGGTATTAGATAATATCAATTCCAGTCTGTTATCTACAAGATGAAGATTATTAGCAGTAGGAGCCACATCTAAGGAAGGCTGCTGCAGTTCAAGCTCCATGTTATTTTCTTGTTGGGGGAGGGGGGAAGAAGAAGCTTGTAAGGAAACTGGACTTGAGAGTGTATTAATTGTAGCAGCATTCAAATGGTGTGAGTGAGAGCATTGATAAATTCTTATCCTTAATAGTATTGCTAATAAAATATTGCTCTCTATTAATGAATTTGGCAGACAACTGTGAGACATAATCGTTTGATTTTCCACGCTGTGGAGCCTTGCCTATGACACCAATAATTGGCATGGCCTATGACACCAATAATTGAAGAAATTTTAAAATTATTCTTAGAAGACATTTGTAAAAGAACCTTTCGATGGGCTTTTTACATGCTCATGTTTTTCTAAGGAATAAGTTTGAATATGTTGTGGGTATCTTCAAAAATTTATAGTTGGTCTTTATTTTTAGAATTTAATATTTTAATTATCTAATTTCAGTCTTAAAAAATATAAAAATCCTTATTTAATTAAAAAGTATATTATCATTTTTATCAATTGAATTACATAAAAGGTGTTGATTAAATATTCAATTTGATACTTATTTAATTTTTGTCTTCAATCTAAGACCACCTTTTTAATATTTGATTAGAAAATTTAGTACTGAAACTTATCAATATCTCAAGTGTTATAATTTTAGTTAGTTAAAATGGGTGTTGATTTGTGTAGTAATGGAAAAAGTATCTCTTTTCCTTTCTTTCTTTGGGAATAATTGACATTGAATTAATCTAATTGTGCTTTGGTTTAGAGTTGTAATGTGTTGTACACATTCACATTAATCTAGGGCCCGTTTTTAACAAAATGTATTTAAATTGTACCTTATTTATGGTGTTGTAAAGTGTTGTATTATATTTTCACACTTATCTAGGGTTTCATTAATTAATTATGGTTAATTGAGATTAATTAGCCATTTTAATTCAAATTTAAGCCTTCTACATGACACCTTCCGAAGGATCTATCCCGACTCTCAATGATCAAAATGCATAACATTAAATTTGGAAAAATCAAGGTCCTAGAAAGTGGTGCTAGGACCCATTCAACTTTAGTGGCGAATGAGTTCTCTCCACATAGGACCCCCCTTTCTATGGGTAAGTGCACCAAGATGGTTCCCAAAAAA
>VDFB02058242.1:485301697-485319940 GCA_007258455.2 Sequoia sempervirens | reverse complement strand
AAATCATTTTATGCAATGGTGTACAACACCACATCCCAACAAGAATGACATGTACCAAACTCCAAAAATGGATGTTGAGTCCTACAAGGATAGATTCACCATAGTGTAAATGGGTCTCTATACAGGGGTCCAAAATCTAATTTCATAGTCCTTTGATCCTAGATGTAGGCTTTTGATTTCTCTAGATTCCACCGTCAAAAAATCTGACATAAATTGTGTAGGTAAGTTTCTATGGCTCAAGAAAACTTTGATGACAACTTTGCAAAATTGCACTTTTGATCCAATTTTAGTCCTTCACCTACAAATCTGCACATACACAAAGAGAGGGAATTTTTTTTGTTTTTGGGTGAATAGGGGTTTTCCTTGGTCAAATTCAAATTTGGTAATTAAACCTTGAAAATAAAATGATGATAAAATGGAAATAATTTGGTGAATGAACAATGTTATGTCACAACTTACCAAACCCTTAATGGTTTCCCTTCAAGGATTGAATTCTAGCACATCATTCTAAGGAGCTCAAGATCTTTCTTGAATTGTCTTGAATGATTTCTTGATTTGATGCTTGAATTCTTGAAACCTACATCATAATGTTAGCTCCAAAACATAATATGAAAACACATGAATCTCAAGAAATGATGATATGATCTTAATTTCTATTGTAGATGCTTGATAAATCTTCTCTTCAATTCTCTTGGCAATAATATTTTCTCTTAGGATTGATCTCTTAAAGTATTAGGATTTGAATTGATAAAATAACTATACATTTATAGGTGTTTCTCTAATTTCTCAAAAATTAGATTCCATAAGCCGACATTTGAAACTTGAATTTGAATCATTAAAATTCTACCAAAAACATATTAAAAATTAGGTAGATTGGTAATTAACGAGGACCCATTTTCCCAAGGGTGAATGGGTCTTGGGACTTAAATCTAGGACACACAATTTCCAGGGTGTTTAAAATAATGTTAAAGGCTTAGGAATGCATAATTTAGGAAATTAGAAGCTTAATTAATTCCAATTAATAATGGAATGCAAACATACTGTGAAAATGTAAACCATTACATTTTCCTACACTACAATCCTTACACAATCTAGATATGAACCATTTAAACCTATATTTCTCTATCTAAATGTTATTCCAAATTCATACATACTTCCTTAAACTTCTTGTCATAATTCTCAATAGATTCATTTTCTCCTTATGTTAAATTTCTCATTTGGCTAACACTTTCAGTTGGTACCTTTGATGTCCCAAAGTTGGCTAAAAATTCCTTTTTGAATTCTTCCCATGTAACTTTATGTTGTAGGTAGTTCTTCATATACCATTTTAATTCTTCTTTCCTTGGCAATCCTAAAAATCCTGATAACTTATTCTTGTCTACATCTTTACGTAATTTTTCCCATAGGCACTCCAAAATAAATACATGTTATAGTGCTTTGGTGGTATTTGTTCCAAAGACAAGGATTTTCACTATGGTATATATGGTGTCTAAATCTTGTTTTGAATGTTTTGTTCCCTTAGGTTTATATGTGAGTTTCTTTAGTTTTTTAGCTTCCTTAATGTTTTTTTGAGGTTTATTTTCTCTACCCTTATCTCTTGCAAGTTTGATGCCAAAGTAGTCTTCTCCTAATATTTTAGTCCACGAGGTATCCTACTCTTTCTTCTCTTCTTTCTTTTCCTTTCTCTAATTTTATTACTCTTATGCTACAACTCTTCTAATTTTAGACCTGAATGGGGATGAGTCAAGTGGCCCAAGGGTTGTAACTCTTCATAAAAAAATTTCATCATTTTGGTGGTAAATGTCATTTGATTAGTTAATGGCCTATCCTCTTCACCCTTGATTTCTTCTTCATTTTTATATTCCTCTTCCTTTCTTAATTTGTTTATGCTTTTGTTAAATATCTTTCTAAATACTCATCATTTATCAATAGAACTTTATCTAGAGTCTATAGGAACTATTTGAAAAGGTCTTCTAATTTAATTATAATTTCATCTATTTGATTTTATTTTAGGGCTAGATGAGGATTCCAACAAGGTAGGAGCATCTGCGCTACAACTCTCCTCTATCAACAACCTTTTGAATCTTGATTGTTGATATATAGAAGGGTATCAAAACACAAACTAACTCAATATATCCTTTACCAAAGTCTCCAAGCACCAAACAAGGTGAATTTGTACACAAACTACCTTTACACCTAGTAGCACAACAAACGATGTTTTTCGAACATAATTTTCAAACCTAGCATCACACCCAGAAACCAATTACAGATTAAAATTCCCATTTTCCTCTTTCAAAACATATCTCAAATGTAGGTGGGGTTTTTTTGAACCATCATCCTCAAAAATGGACTGTTGCACTACTCTTTAGGCCTATTTATGCTTGTTCATATAGGGGTTTATTGATTCTATATACTCTAGGCCTCAATTATCACAAAAACCCTAGACACACCTTATAGGATCTTCCTATGCTCGCCAAACTAATTTCCACACTTTCCAATGTTTCTTTATCAAACCCTAACTCTTAACCACCTACATATGCCTAAAACCATGAGTTTGCTATCTAGGGCATCAACCAATGGGTCTCAAAATTTAACCCCTACACCTGTAGACTTAAAGCACATAAAACCCTACCTAGTTACACCAATTCCACCAATTATCAAAAGAATTTATTGGTGGAATGGGTCACAAATTCATTTTTCTTCTCTCAAACCCCCAAAACCAGGGTTTCCAGGGAATTTCAGTAATTAGGCTCTAAAACCTTCCAAACTAAATGAAATTTAGTGAAATCAATAGCAAAAGAACTTAGACTTAGGGGAGCATCAATTCAAATCACTTCCTCATCAATCTCAGGTGGTACAAAAGAATACAAGTCTCTATAGTGGTAGATTTTGCTTTAAAATGCAGAAAATAGGGCTCTTCTTTTATTCAAATTCAAATTTACAACTTTCTAACCTTCAACCAACATTCACAAATTCCTTTTTAAACACATCGAAACCTCCCCAACTGAAAAAAACTAACTTCTAACATTCTTTTCACCTTTTGACCCTTCATATTCCATTTTGCATTTTTGCAATATGACAACATTTGCAAGATTTGAGAACATTTGAAAAATGTAACAACTTGACACCACAAACCACCTATCAACCTAATTATTAGCTCTAAAAAAATGTAGGCGAAATGCCATAAGAGGCTGCCAATCTCTTGATATGCTTTAGGGTAATAGACAAGGTCAAAAGCTTTCAACCTTCTTTGCTTCAGGTGTTGCTAGACCTAGGCAAGTGTACCTTTCTGAATGAAGAAGATTTGACTTGTGATTATCTTTTTTGCACAATGATTTGTCCACAATGGCAGATGGAAGTGAACAAATGAAACTGAACTTGATAGCAATAACAAAAGCAATCTTTTGATCTAAATCCTAAAATGTTCAATTAATAGATGTAAAGAAATTGAATGAATTCAAAATGATGAAGTACAGAGACTAGTGCCTTATTGGGTATGCGGAGTCCAATGAAACAGAAGTGAGTAACTTATTCTGGCAGAGACTCAAATTGTCAGCATATGATCTGTTTATAACTTGTATAAAAATGCAAGATTATGATTACTAAGCTCTACTTTAATAATCCAGATGAATCTTCCTGATTACTATGATCTACCAAAAGGATTTAATCTCTCCTTGAGAGAACCAAATAATTAATCACACAGATACAACAAATCTGCACTGATAAACTAAAAATAAACTTTTTATATCAATTTAAACAACCAGAAAGAATCAACTTGGAGACAGCTTAGCAATACTTTTCAATAAACTCAACATACAATTAACACCAGAAATAACTTGCCACACTAACCGATTTTCATTGAAATCGTCATTTGAAAACATGCATCATAGTCTCTAATATGATAACTTTATTCTCTTGTAGCCATTCCTAATCTACTATATCTATTCTAAAATCTGATCTCATCTCATGTTACATTTTGGAGTGCATACTTATACACCAGCATTTGAACAGACACATCATTTTGAAACTCCATGTTGGCCAAAAATCCATATCGACCAACTGTTATAATCGGGCAAAACCCCATGTCCGCCTACAACAGTATTTAGCAATTTTCATGTTGGCCACAGTGCTCAAGTCTTTGTTAATCATCCGCTGAGCCAATCGCCAAAACAACCTTGGAGGTATGTCGAAGGAAACTATATCGCTATCACCCCGTGCTCTTTCTGTTTCGCCCTGACTCAGTGATGTCGGTGAGATATCATATCGATTACAAAATGTGTTGTCGAAATTTATTTCCTTACATGCTTTCCATTCATTGAGACACAATGAATTTCTTACCGAGCAGTGTTTCCTTTTCCTTATTTGCTTTCACCATGATCCCTTCAATATCGGAGAGACATCCCATAGACCACATTGTGTTACACCTAGAACCCACATGATACGTTCGGGTTTCTGAGACAATTCAACCTTCTTATTGACAGAGTCCACTCATTTGACTTCGCCAAGACAATACAAAATCGGGGAGAGGTCCCAAAGAGCACATTGAGTCATACCGAAAGCCCCTTAGTCATCTTATGTGTTGCTATGACATATCAACTTTCTCACCGATGCACCATCAGTCCAATTTACTTCGTTGTGACCACATGATATCGGGGAGACCTCATATAGAGTGTTCTTTGTTTTACTGAAAGCCTTGAGATCGCTCATGTTCACTGAGACAACACCAATCTTATACCGACAAAGTCACCCCCTTGTATATTATCGGTGAGACCACATGCATTCACCAGGACCTACCCTGAAGTCACCTTAGTTTCACCGAGATGCCCCTTTGATAGAAACTCCATGTGTAAAGTTGGTGAGACCGAAGGTCACTCACTGAGACCTCATCTCAATAGTTCAAACTCTTACCGATATGTTCCTTTAGTCACCGGTTGGTGTGACAAAGTGGCATCGCTATGACCTTGCACCGAAAGTAACATGTTAGGCCAAAGAGAATCCTTAATCTATTTGTCGGTAAGACTCCTCTCGATAACCCTTTTTGAAAGACACACATAGTCGGCAAGACCCATTAAAATCGTTAGGATATCATCCCGAATATCACCAACTCCTGCCGATATAATCTTTTTTCCACACTGTCAGTGAGACATATTTAGTTCGCTAAGACTTTTTTACCAAAGCTTTTAACTCCTGCCAATAAGAATCCTCCAAACGTGGGTCGGTATGACATGATATATTCGATGAAACACTACACCAAAGACCCCTGGCTCATGCTGATATATCCTTTGTCACTGAGACAGTAAAGATGTCATGCCAAAAACCATCTGTAGGTAAAATCCAATCACCGTGATATCTCAGAAGTCCTGTCGATAAACCTACAATAGACATATGTTAGCACAGAAGCATAATAGGTTGGGGAGACCATGATGAACTCACACCGAAGTGGAACTATAACGTGAAAAATGTAGAATTAGATTATTTTATGGGAAAAATATGGGCATAATGAAATGAAAATAGACCCATGCGTTTATGATGAGGACAATATGGAAACTTAGGGTTATGGAAAACTTTTGAAAATGCTCAAAAATTTATAGTTCCAATAGTTGCTCTATCTGGGGATGAATGATAGTGAGATCATTGTAAGGATCCAGAATCTTTAGGTGAGTAGACCAAACCAAACACAAAATTAGAAAAATGGAAATGGACAAGTAGCAGTGGAATGAATGCAAAATGAATGAAAAATGGAGATGAACCAAAACCCTGAGCTACTATGCATGGAAAAGAATTTTAAAGAGGACAAGCAAGAGTTGTCCATGCACTGGCAACCCTTCATCATCTATGTTTTAACTTCACCTGTTCTAAGCTGTTACAATCTAAAATTCAAACCATACTTTCCCCTAACAAATACATGGTTTTGTCTTGAGTTCATCAAATCCTTCCTGAAGACATTCATGCAATCTTTTCTGTCATTGTTATTGCAAGTTTTTAGAAAATCATCATGTTCAGATTGACCCAAAATCCCTACATCATTCTGCAATTTATATTCTTCATCATCAGAAAAATCTCTGCTATCTCCAACATACAAAATATATGCATATTTAATACAACATTTTATATTATCTTCCTCACTGTATTGAAAATTGACCATCAAAGTGCCTTTTCTTGAGAACCAAAAAATTTTGTCATATCAATATTGTCTGAAACAAACAAATCTGAAACCTTTTGCACCACTTAGTATCACCATTTGGGGACAATACTTGATTATAACTCACATCTCCAATATCAAGCATATATGAACCAATCAAAGTTGTACCTCTATCATCCTTAGTATGCAAATAAATGTCTCTTCCATATGAGTTAGAAATTTCAAAATCACATACCTCTTCTTGAATAGACACGAACCTCTGATCAACACCAAAGGTTTGATCATCATTCCAGAGATGCACAGGGTGTCATAAGAATCTTTACACAAAATATTTCACTATCAAAAAAATGTAAGTTGGACACAAAACTTCATGATCATCTTCCTGTGCATAACCCTGGCATTTAGGAGTTAACAAATTTGAAACCTATTCACTGCTGAGTGAACAAGTCTCAGCATTTTCAATACTATAGTTGCATTCTTCACTTTTCTCATCATCAAAAGGAAGTCCAAGATCATCAGAGAAAAAATCAGAAACATTGCCAGCATAGTCATTTATTTCATCATTTTGCTTGTCTGAAATTATCTCCTCTCTTTCATAAAGTGGATTTGAAAATACCTGAAGTTCATTTATGGGCGTACCTCTGCAAAATATCATCTAATCTTCATTTAACTCTTTATTGTACAATTGGTTTGAAAAAAATTGGAGATCATTTTCGGATATACAAACCTCTTCTTCATCAAATGTGTCTTCATAGCTTTCAACTTGCTGTAGATCAAAATCCATGAATCCACATTCACTGGATTCCTCATAACATACACTACTTTCCCTATCACAATCTATTATACAAGAGAAATCTCTTGCATCATCATCCTCCTCATGCAAACTATCACAGGAATCATCTTGACTTGCACATATCTCATCTTCTATCAGTTGCATCATCTGATCAATTTCTCTACACTCATCAGAAATACAACTATTGGATTAAACATTGATAGTGTTCTCATACCTTATTCCCTGGGATAACTCTTGAATGAAGTTAAAAGAAGAGCCTTCTACCTTAATCCTTTTCTTCTACTCCAATGTTTCTCCTTTGTTCTCTTCTTTCTGATCAATTTCTTGCATCTCTTTGTGTAGCTCTTTAACTTCCTCCATTTGGACAGGCTTCTGTTCACTTTTATTATGCTGTCTACTTTTTGCTTTCTTCTCAGTCCCTTATGTCACCTTCTGATCCTTCACAAAGATTCTTCTAGGGACACCTTCATTCTCATTTACTATCATATTTCTTAGCCAGTGTTTACTCTTTGCTTCCTCAACCACAACAACAGTTAGTCTTTCTATCTCCTCTTCGGTGAATCTCTTCACACTGCATCAAGTAGGCACCTCAACCGAATGTGGCTCTATATAATCTTATTCATAGTCAAAAAGAAGTTATTGTTCAGGCATATGAACATCATATTTTTGATTTGAAAAATCATGCTAATAACCTTCATCCTTTGAAGATGAGTACCTCTCCACAACATGGTGAAAAGTATTTGAAGTGAGATATACTGTGTGATCATCTCCATTGTTTCCCATCAGCATTCCCTCCTCTTGCATTCTTTGGGCTACAACACAATGATCTGGGGAATGTGGCTTATCACAAAATTCACAGACGTAATTGTTACTTACCATGTAGGTTCCCCTCTTGCTCAATGGACCAGGAGCTTCTTTGTTTCCAGGCCTAGCTATTATAGGTTTTCCATCCTTCCAGTCTGTATTATAAGGCATGTCATGCAACCTCGGCCTTTCATTCCTGTAAGTATTCTCCTATTTGTATTGATAATTGCTGCTTTGCTGAGGAACCTTAGGATTGTTTCTTTTATCAGTTATCCCTCCAGCCCTCCTATTGTTTTCAATTGTCTGTGCCATCTTCTGAGCCTCAGCCAAATCTCTTAGGAATCTATTCCTTAATTCATACCCCATTTTAGGATCAAAAGAATTCAAGTAAATACTCAGAGCTACAGAATCTAGCAACTTTGATCCAAGAGGTATTTTATTCTACAACCTATTGAGTCTCTGATTAAAATCATAAATTATGTCATTTTGATCTTTTTGAATCCTTATTAATTCATGAAGAGTAGCATCTAGTGCACTTGGATTCCAATATTGCTTGAGAAATTGATCCTGAAACCCTTGGAGAGAATCAATAGAGATTGTTGGTAGGTTGTTGAGCCAATCCCTAGCGTCTTCAATAAGTGATATCATGAATAGCCTCATGTGTAAATCTTCATATGACACATCGAAATCTTGGATGAAAGCATTGAAACTTAAATGCTCTTCAGCAGTAATTGCATTACTCCCTGTAAACTTTGGAACAAGACTTCTCCAACTACCATCCATTGGATAAGGGGATAATTGAATCCCTACCAAATCAAACTATCTGATCGTTGTTGTGTATTGATGAGTGGGGCACCAAGTGGGTACTAATGCTGGTACTGTGGCATATATTGATGACCATGAGGTGGCTGTGGCGAGTATATATTCTATTGTGCATGATATGCATTACCTCCATTGTGAGAATTTACAATTGTACTATCAAGCATTTGAGGAATCCAATGCTTGCCTGCATTTGTGTACTCATTCGTTCCATACACAAATTCCATTCTTCATGAATTTTTTTCAGAGTCGCAACCTACTTTTCCAAAATTAGGAAAATGATTCTTTTCTGATCTTCTTCCCAACGGAATCAGTCTTTCTAAATCTTCTCAAATTATAACCTATTCTTCACTGACTCTATATGATGGTCTTCAACTGAATTTTCTAATGTAATCCCCAGTAGAGTTGCCAATTTCTTAGCTCCCAAAAACTCAGGAGGAATGCCTCAAGAGGCTGACAATCTCTTGATATGCTTTAGGTTAATAGACAAGGTCAAAAGCTTTAACCTTCTATGCCTCAGGTGCTGCTAGACCTAGGCGGGTGTACCTTTCTGAATGAAGTAGACTTGCCTTATGATTATCTTTCTTGCACAATGATTTGTCCACAATGGTAGATGGAAGTGAACAAATGAAACCGAACTTGATAGCAATATCAAAAGTAATATTTTGATCTAAATCCTAAAATGTTCAATTAACAGATGTAAAGAAACTGAATGAATTCAAAATGATGAAGTGCAGAGACCGGTGCCTTATTGGGTATGTAGAGTCCAATGAAATAGAAGTGAGCAACTTATTATGGTAGAGACTCAAATTTTTGGCATATGATTTATTTATAACTTGTATAAAAATGCAAGATTATGACTACTAAGCTCTACTTTAATAATCCAGATGAATCTTCTTGATTACTGTGATCTACCAAAAGGATTTAATCTCTCCTTGAGAGAACCAGATAATTAATCACACAAATACAACAAATGTGCACTGATAAACTAAAAATAAACTTGTTATATCAATTTAAACAACTATAAAGAATCAACTTGGAGACAACTTAGTAATACTTTTCAATAAACTCAACATACAATTGACACCAGAAATAACTTGCCACACTAACTGATTTTCATTGAAATCACCATTTGAAAACATGCATCATAGTCTCTAATATGAGAACTTTATTCTCTTGTAGCCATTCCTAATCTACTGTATCTATTCTAAAATCTGATCTCATCTCATGTTACATTTTGGAGTGCATACTTATACACCAGCATTTGAACATACACATCATTTCAAAACTCCATGTTGGCCAAAAATCCATATCGACCAACCGTTATAATCGGGCAAAACCCCATGTTAGTCTGCAACAGTATTTAGCAATTTTCATGTCGGCCACAGTGCTCAAGTCTTTCTTAATCATTCACTGAGCCAATCGCCAAAACAACTTTGGAGGTATATCGTAGGAAACTATATCACTATCACCCCATGCTCTTTCTATTTTGCCCTGACTTAGTGATGTTGGTGAGATATCATATCAATTACAAAATGTGTTGTTGAAATGTATTTCCTTACATGCTTTCCATTCGCTGAGACATGAGGAATTTCTTACCGAGCAGTGTTTCCTTTTCCTCATTTGCTTTCGTCGTGACCCCTTCAATATCGGAGAGACATCCCATAGACCACATTGTGTTACACCGAGAACCCACATGATACGTTCAAGTGACTGAGACAATTCAACCTTCTTACTAACAGAGTCCACTCATTTTCCTTCACCAAGACAATACAAAATCGGGGAGAGGTCCCAAAGAGCGCATTGAGTCATACCAAAAGCCCCTTCCTCATCTTATGTGTCGCTGTGACATATCAACTTTCTCAATGATGCACCATTAGTCCAATTTACTTCGCTATGACCACATGATATCTGGGAGACCTCATATAGAGTGTTCTTTGTTTTACTAAAAGCCCCGAGATCATTCATGTTCACTGAGACAACACATATCTTATACCAACAAAGTCACCCCCTTGTATATTATTGGTGAGACCCACATGCATTCGCCAGGACCTACCCCAAAGTCACCTTAGTTTCACCGAGATGCCCCTTTGATAGAAACTCCATGTGTAAAGTCGGCGAGACCTCATCTCGATAGCTCAAACTCTTACCGATATGCTCCTTTAGTCACTGGTCGGTGTGACAAAATGACATCGCTATGACCTTGCACTAAAAGTAACATGTTAGGCCAAAGAGAATCCTTAATCTATTTTTCGGTAAGACTCCTCCCGATAACCCTTTTTGAAAGACACACATAGTTGGAAAGACCCATTAAAATCGTTAGGACATCATCTCGAATATCACCAACTCCTACAGATATAATCTTTTTTGCACACTGTCGGTGAGACATATTTAGTTCGCTAAGACTTTTTACCGAAGCTTTTAACTCCTGCCAATAAGAATCCTCCAAACACAGGTCGGTATGACATGATATATTCAATGAAACACTACACCGAAGACCCCTGGCTCATGCTGATATATCCTTTGTTGCTGAGATAGTAAAGATGTCATGCCGAAAACCATCTATAGGTAAAATCCAATCGTCGTGATATCTTAGAAGTCTTGCCAATAAACCTACAATAGACATATGTTAGCAAAGAAGCATAATGGGTCGGGGAGACAGTGATGAACTCACGCTGAAGTGGAACTATAACATGAAAAATGCAAACTTAGATGATTTTATGGGAAAATAATGGGCAGAATGAAATGAAAATAGACCCATGTGTTTATGATGAGGAAAATATGGAAACTTAGGGTTATGGAAAACTTGCCAAAATGCTCATAAATTTACAGTTCCAACACTAATAAGGACTCAATACACATTTGAAATGGTCAAAATGACCTTATTGAAAAAGAGATGCAAACCAAAACCAAGAAATGACAAAATTGCCTCATGGAGGCATGAAACCAACTAGGTGCTCTTGCACCAATTGTGTATTAACTTTTCAAAGTTGTTTGGGATCCTTTCTGTTCTTTTCAATAACAGACTTATTTTTTTGATATTTTCTTCTTTTTCTTCCTACTATCCTTTCCTATTTTGATAGTTGCACCCACATCGACATGCTTAGTAACACTCCCAATGGTGCACTCTAACCTTGATTTTGTTGCTAACCCCATTCTTCTCCTATGCCTCTCTTCTCTTTTTGATACTTGTCTCTATCTTTTCTCCTCTCCATTAGGGCTAGCCATTCTATCTTTTCAAATTAATTTACTTCTTAATCTCTTGTGATTTTCTTTTTCTTTTTCTTGATCATGGGTGTTTCAGGTTCAGGATTGCATTACTCATATATTGTGTCCCATGGTTTTTATTAACAACCACTTCTTTTCATAGGTTTATCCATACCTTTCCCCTTTCCATTTTCCATCCTGCTAGTGCCTAACCCCTTCTCATAGGGTCGACGTTAAGAAGATGAAATTCTAATTTATTATATCAATTCTATCATCTTCTATTTGGTACGATAAAAAAATTTAATATTTAAAAAAATTCAATAAGCTTAAACAAACACTAACTAGGGTCTCAATAATAGAACCAATGTTAGTAAGAAATATGAGGGATACAAATTGGAGCTATGTTCCCAAAAGATCTTTTCTAGTCATAGTCTATAACATTAGAGTAGGTTTTGTTGAGGTGACACAATAAGGTATTCCAGATCCAAGACTAATTATACATCAGATTAGAATGGCATACACACAAAAGATATATTATAATTTACAGTTCCTTATATTCATTATATCAAGAATCATTCATTACATTTCTTATATCTCTATTATAGTCAATCTTATACTAAGTTGCTTTCTATTATATATTCCTATATTCTTCCTTCTACCTATTGGTAAATCTAGATCTTATTACATACTTATATTTACAACATGGGATGTGGCCCTTAGATAGTATCCCAGAATTACACTTCTATAATATTCTTTCTGGTTAGTTATTACAATTTTTTGGCTAACACATAGAATGGCACTTCTATCATTTCCCTCTTATGGAAGTTATTATTATCTTGCAAGTGATATTGGGGTGTTGAGGAGTTCACCATTAAATCCTACATTCTTGTGTCACTTAGCAAATATTAAACTTTGCTTGCCTATGATTTATAAATTATCACCCCTAACAATTTCACACTATTTTTGGCTCCTTAAGTGCTTGGGCCTAATTATTCTTATTATTTACCCATTTTATTGTCATCTTCAAAAAATAAAATTAATTTTGGGACTTAAATTAAATTATTTATTTAATGAATATAAAAAATTTAAAATAGGTCTGGTCAAGGGCACCCTCACCCTTGTCTTCCCTATTTTTGCCCAAAGTTTAATATTTTATTATCGATATTAATATGTTTGTAAATTTAAATTTAATGCTTGGCCTTTCAAAACAATTATTATGGGAAATGTTAGAATGCATATAAATATGTCTTTTTCACCATTTGAACATCTAAGCAACCCAGGAAATTTGAGCAATTTAAATATCAATTGATCATCTTAAAAGGAAATTCAAAATAGAATAAGAAAAATTTCTACAACAATTTCATCATTCAAGATCATATTTGTAATACATCATCAAATTCATGTTCAAGCATAAGTAATATTTTTTCATATTTTATGTTCATTAGCATTGTGAGTGCTAACCTTTGCCGGACCTTCAATCAACTATCAAGTTCTCCTTGTATGAGATGTTCCCAATGACTTCATTCCATCAAGGAATGAAGATTTGAATGGTAAGTTGCAGCATTGTGATTTATCATATGTGTTTATCCATTTGCCTCTACCTACCCTAGGGAAAGCACTATAAATATCTAACATCATCATGCAACTATTATGGAGGTAGAAACACCAAAACAAGGTTTTGACTTAGGAAATCCCCTATATAGAACAACCCTTCCTCTCTTCTCTTTCTTGTAGGTTGTATATTTGAAGTGGATTGGGAGAATATTGAAGACCTCAAATAAAGATCAAGCATACAAATGTATTCCTTCATCAAATTAGGGTAGGATCAGTTATTTGTTGACTAATGAAGTTTGGAAGCTAATTTTGACAAGGAAGCACCTATAAATTGTGATGCTCCTATGTAGGTTTTGAAACTCAAAAACCCTAATTTTTAGTCAAGGGAACCCTCACTCTTATCCAAATAGATTGATTGATCCCATATTTGAATGGCAGGTTCCTTAGTTTCTACTGTATGGTCCTCTTCTTTTGATTTTAGTTCTTCCATTCTATGTTTTTTTCTAAATTCGTGATAGTTTGTCGTACTTGCACAATTGACCTAGTTTTACAAAAAAATCACACATCACATCATTTTATCCCTCACAAACACCCAATGGGACCAAAATATTGATCAATCATTATGGCTCTTCCTTGAGGATAGTACCCAAGTGCTTTATTTTTATAATTTTGTTGTCCCTCAAATGTTAAAATGTTGAAAAGTTTAATTTGGGTTAGCATTAGCCTTGGATCCATTTTTAAGCATCACACAAACCTTATTGACACATCCAAGACCCTTCTCCCTTAAGAATAAAGTGGTCCTCTAGGCACTCTCCCAATCCACTTGCTCTTGCCACTTGAAGAAGAGTAATATTTTTGTACATAAGGCCATATTTTTTCATAATGCGTGTCTCCTCACCTTTAACTAATACAATACAGTGGTGATTTAGATTTATTAAAAACAACTACATAGTTTCATGCAAATACAAATAGGGTTCAATTAATGGAGTTTCAATTAAACTCCCACATTTTTATGTGGATTTATATTTGTGTTTTCCACTTTGGCCCAATAGTGAGATATATTACCATTCTTTTACATAGTTACAAATGCCTATATTATGATCATGTAGTTATAAGTAGAACCATATTATTACAACTTTTGTGAGCAGTACATTATGAATTGCTATGAGTAGTATCCTATGTTTTCCCTTTCATTGTACCTTATAGTTTCCTTTTGGTATCACCTTATTTTTATTACAATGGGGTTATTTGGAAAATTTTCTTCTATGTTTGTAGGTTTTTATGTGTAACACTCATTTCAAGGGAGTGTGAACCAAGAATTGGCATGCATCTACATCATTTTTTTGAAGTTGTGAATAAATTTAATTTAATTTAAGTTGTTTGTTTTACTTTTACATGTGTTCCTATTATAGTTCATAGGTACTTCAAAGTGGGTACAAAATGTAAAGGTGAAAAATACATACCTTACACTTTTCCAATTTTTTGGGACTCATTTTGCTAGGTTATCCTTTATGTAATGATAAGAATACAAGTGGAATGATTTCTATAAAGATGTGACATATAACCTAATCCATATATGTTCCCATTTGCAATCATTTCGTAGAACTAGTTATAATCCTCAATTATCTCCATTTTTTACTTAGAGTCAAATATATAATTTACACATATGACCCAAGTTAGATACACAATTTGTGGCAATGACCTTGGAACCTTTGTTTACCAATTCAAGTTTTGGTTCCACTTATTTTCCTCCACTAGTTGTTGTGTATCAACTCAAAGCATAAAATGTTTTATTGGTCACTTTGGAGTTGTATTTATGCACTAATCCTCATTCTTTAGAACATCTAAAATCTAATACACATTAAAGATTTATTACACTTTTCAAAATAAAAATAAAACAAAAGAATTAATAAAACAATCAAATTAAATGTTGTTAAACAAACGCATGACAACTGAGAAGGGTTGAATCAGTTGTCACACAATTAAAACTTTAAAACTTTAATATATATCAATTCCTCAACCACACTGTTATGTTATTAAGTAAGAGCATGAAACATAAATAACAAAAAGAAAATCGACACAATGGACACTAGATTTTTACATGGAAAACCCAATGAGGGAAAAACCACGGTGAGGGTTAACTCACAATATAAAGATTATAAAACAAAGCTCACTACCAAGGGCTCAGTGCCCAGAAGAGGACTCATTGTCCAAGTACAAAGGCTCACTTCCTAGAGAAAGGATTCACTATCCAATAGGGAGGCTCAACACCTACAAATACAAAAGAGAACAAAAATATCCACCTCAAAAATTAATGCATAATCGAAGGATTTGTTAAACCCTTATCTCACTTCCTTCACCACAATGGAGAACTACTATCATAACCCATACACACACTTTTTCTGTTATGATTTTTCGCTCACTTTTATCAATTTGCATCACACTGTCCTACAAATTTTCACAATTCAACTTGCTTTTATATCATCCTCAACCTTAAAAAATTTCTCCAAGGTTGGCCACAAAAACCTAATTTCATATATTCAAAATAGGTTGGCAACTCAAAATTCTCGTAGTGGAAAGGAATAAGAGTGGACCAATAAAACATTAACCAAGATCAAAAAATAAAGTCTCAAGTCAATCACACACTGCATTAATTTAAATTTTATTCTTCAAATGAAGTGTAAACACCAGGTCATCCAAACCTAAGGAAAACACAAATAAACATTGATATACATGCTTCCCAATCAGAAGATGACACGCAGACTCCACAACATCGTTCATTCGAAGATATACACCTCAAAAATCTCCAAATATATCTATAGAAAAACAACAACCTTCAATGACCGAACACCTTTCACCAATCCAACCGGACTATATAAACTCACATTGAATTACTGAAACATGACTTCTGAATCACCAATCTTCAAACCTCTTTGCTAGAGCACAGAAAAGACCTTCACAAGATATATCCCAAATCTGCAAGATCTGAAATGAAACAGTAGAGGATTATGAAGTAAAAATATTTCTCCTAGTCCACAGAAGATCAACTCAGCCAAAACAGTTCATGTATCAGTGAATGTAACTTTCACACACCATCACACCAGAAGCTTAAACTTAGAATATATCATCATGAGATCACCATTAACAAACCTTTAGATCTATACAAGTATAGGATCAACACAAAAGAAATGTGGATCACATACCAGAGCACATTTTGAACACTGTCATCATTCTAACTTCTCTTCTTTATTTAATTTTATCAAAAGAACTTAGAAACTCATCAAACCAACACATTTGCAACACTATAAAGATAGCTCCATGTACTCACAACATCTTAGAAGCACTTCAGCCATACATGTACAATATTCAACATATTGAACTGTGTTGACATCAATGACAACATTAATGTACAAAACCACCAAACTTTCTCATACTTGCAACAATCTCCCCCTCTGTCATTGATGGCAATAGATGATGTGAAAAACCATCAAAGACAACATCATCCTTCACAATACTAGGAGAAAACCTTCTCTTCTTCTGCAACTATTTTCACACGACTTTCTCTCCCCCTTTGACATCAATGGAAAAGATCAACAACACTAATTAATCCCCCTTAGGAGTACACCCACATTGCAAAAATGAAAAACCTTTTCTACTCCCCCTACAGAGTAGACCCATTTATTAGTCCATATAAATGAAGAACCTATTAATTCACTAGACCGATGCACCTTCATGTGCACCTAGTTAGGAGGGCCAATGACCCCCAACTATTGGAAATGTGTACCTCAATCCTAGAGGCTGAAACCTTTGGAAGAGCCAAGTTGGTGTGACATCCATTATGTCTGGCCGACTAGCAGTTGAAATCTTGTTGAATAGTTCTAGTCATTGTGACTTTCCTTCAGTCTTACCGAATGAACCTATTGCTATGACAATTTGTCCAGTGTAACTTTTCTATCTCTTACTGCCCAAGCAGATCTCTGGCCGACAAGCCACTCTTATCAGATATTAGGGAGACTTTTGGAAACAAGTGGTTTTAGGGAAAGACTTAGTCATTTGGTATGTCTCATACCGACAAGGGAAGTATTTCCGATAATTATTCATTTGAAATCATCGGGGTGACTTGAACACTCGAGAAGAACTATTGGCGACAGTTGGTGTGTCTCACCGATGGTATACACTCAGAGTATCAGAGTAGCACAAAGGTCACAGTGTGAAGTCTTAGCGATGGATAGAAGTCTTGTCAACTATTGTTTGGTGCTCGGTATGACTTGAGGCTTCAAATTAATGTCTCAAAGAAAGCGATATGTCTTTCTAACTATTGAATTTTTTAGCATAACTTAAAGAGCTTGATATGATCTCTCAGCAAAGAGCGATGGTCTTGCCGAAGGGAATACTAATGTTTATGTGACTTTGGAGCTTTCGTATGATGTTTCATCGATAGTGATAAGTCTTGGAAATAGTGATACAAGCAATGATCATCGGTATGAAGTCTTGGCGACACGGCGAAGTCTAAGCGATAGCCTTCTGAACTTGATATAACATCTTGCTGATAGTATGCACTCTTGGTGATCTTGAATGTTGTCTTTGTGGCATCGGGGAGGCACGGTTAGTGTCTCACTGATATGCCAACACATTGTGAATTCCTTTGACCAATTAGGAGACCATCCTACATGGTGAGTTTTTGACCAATCAGAGAAGCCGAATGGGAACCGCTAGTAGTTGGATTGTTGTGGCCGTTACTGAGAGGAAGTTCAATAGACTAGAAGCAACATGGATATACTTAGGAATTTTAGATGATGTATGGTTGGATTATTCAATGGTTGTATGAACAGTTGGATGTATAGTTCAATGTGTATTAGTGTGAATTCTATTCTGAGAAGACTGTAACATGAATGTTCTATACAAGGTTGGTCACTGTGAAAGC
>VDFB02058242.1:485186596-485301597 GCA_007258455.2 Sequoia sempervirens | reverse complement strand
GGTAGGGTTTAAGGGTTTAGGGTTTTAGGGTTTTAGGGGGTGGGAGGGAGAGACTTGAGAGAGATAATAATTTTATAATTTTATAATTAGATAATACTTAATTTTAAAATTTGCATAGTTTCCCATGGAACAATTCGATGAAAAAATTTATATAACTTATATATAAGTGTATATAAGATTCTTGAACTTAAGAATTCCATGAAACAAATATAAGTTGTATATGATTGTAATTTAGGAAAAATAATTTTAAAAAACTTCACTACATTTCAAATAAGGATTGAAAGCATATATGTTGGTTTACATGCAGCCAAAAAAAGTGAGAGATGATGCTATCAAAGATTCTTGAACTTAAGAATTTTCCATGGAACAAATATGTACATATAATTATAATTTAGGCAAAATGATTTTTAAAAAATTCACTATGTTTCAAATAAGGATTGAAAGCATATATGTGGGTTTACTTGCAAACAAAAAGAGTGAGAGATGATGCCATCAAAGATTCTTAACTTAAGAATTTTCCATGGAACAAATATGTACATATAGTTGTAATTTACACAAAATGATTTACAACTATGTACAAGTTACTATAAGTTCTCATTTGAACATGTGTAAGGTTACAAGTGAACTTGAAAACCATGGATATAATCTAAGTCAAAGATTTTGGTTCAACCCGCTCTTCAATAACATGTAGAATTTTTTGATGATCATCATTATCTAGTCTCCATTTTCTTTGGCCACGTTCATGTGGAACTGCATGAAGATGTAGAGTGGTAGCAATTAGTAAGTGACTATATTGATATACCTTGTTATCAGGTTGATAGTCAACAAAATGAATCCCATGCTGAACAACTTTGACTTGTTTTAGATATGTCCCTTGCACTACAACAAAACCTACATGGTAAACATGAACCTAAGGTAAGACATATGAACATGTGCAACATTTCATGCTCAAGGTTTGTACAATATATATTAATGTTTATAATGTAATGTGCACATGTGAATACAATGTATATAAAATTTAAATTCAAACTCACCTATGGGAAATGGCATTCCATCACTTGTTTTAGGTTCTATTAGCTTATTCCTCTCTTCTATGCAACACAATAAATAGTAGCTAACACCTTCGATTTTTTTAGGCTCTGCTATGACTGCAAAAACATCTCCTGTACACCAAATTTAAACAAAAAAATTCTAAAAAAATTAGAAATATCTCTAAAGATCATTAACTAGATATATATAATATTTAAATTATTGAAAACTTACACATGTACCTTTTCTAACCAATCCTAAAATATGGTCATAATCAATTGAAATCAAAGGAATGTCTTCAAATCTTTCTTCCTCATTTTCATCATATGTTTCTGAAACAACTAGTGGCACTGTATCCCATTTACCAACATATCCAATTTTTTGATTGTTGCATGCATAATCAGAGTTTCCCTCAATGTACTTAGTGCCAAAACAAGAGTAATCCCTTGTGTCTAATATCCATCCATGGCAACTATTTGAACTCCTAACATAATGCAAAGATCTTGTTTTCTCTACCCTCTTGCATCCATGCATCAATCTTCTATCCACAACTAGATACATATGTACAACAAAAACCTTATATGAACAAATATGTATATATATATATATTAAATTTAAATAAATTCAAATTTTTGATTTAATGTAATTTATACATACTTGATATCTCCCAAAACACTCTATGTGGAATGTGTCATTTTGTTCTTGAAGATGTGCCGACCACATTTAATGCAAAGTTTTTCGTGCACCATTCAAAAACATCATGTGCATTGTCTAGACGATCATCTAGATAACTCATTTCATGCTCACCCTTTCCATGCCCACTCTAAAAAAAACTCCAAACATGTGGTATTTTGTATATTTTATGATATATACAGAGTGCATAGAATGGTCATGAAGATTTGAATTGTGTTGCACATCCATCTGACCATACAAAATTATTTTCAAATTTTACTCCCCTGCTTCTCAAATTCTCAAAAACTATTATAAAGCAATGTTGGACAAAAAGTGTATCATGCTCTTTATCATCACTAATATAAAAGTGATAATCTTTCTTAATTGCTCATTCTTCATTTGTACTCTCAACACCATCCAATTCTGATTGTGCATGTTGATAACACACATGAACCATAATAGTGATCTGATTTGAAAAGTAATACTCTGATTGAATCTCCTTTTGATGTACAAAGGAGTAATTTTCTACAAAGTCAACTACTGATAGAACTGTTCCACATGGGAAAGTATATCTCAATGTTTGGAATTGTTGTGCTTGCTACTTAGCAAAAAAGGAATGATGTATGTATGGTCGTATCAATTTTTTAAAATCTTCCATAAATTTTCTAATGGGAATCTCTTCTTCTACATAGTTCAACCTTGTGGATTCTTTCCCAAAATTTGTTTTCAACTTTACATACTTGTACCTGTGTTAGTAAAATATGTGAATAACTAATAAACCACACTTGATCAATGAAACATTACATCAAAGAGAATCCAAATAACAATCTATGAGAAATTGAAACAAATAAACTCTCTAAAAATAGTACTTACATCTTGCAAATTACTATCTTTGTTAGGTGAGTATCCTCAATTCTTGAAGGAAATTTAGCCAAATCTCCACATGTCTCACAAATTCCTTTTATGTAGTTTATTTGAGGTCCATTTTCATGATCACATAATATAGACTTTATGAACAAACTTGCTTGTTTAGGAGGTGCATTTTGAAACCCACATCTTTCTTTTCTCATCTTTCGAAACACCTGATAGTAGAGATAAAATTCAAGATGATAGCGACAACAAGTTTCAAAAAAATTGTTTATCTTCACATAATATGGCTTTAACCTTTGAAACATTGTTTTCCCAATCTTTATATGAGGATATGCATTACAAAAGTTCATATACATCTCAAATTGTGTTATTTCTAACCAATATTTGATATGATTTTCATAAATACTAGGTCCAATCCTGTGTCTCATAACATCTCTAGTATTTAATGATGGATGAGTCTGATCACGCTAAAAACCTAAGACCAAGTTCCTAACAACATCTTCAATCCTGTCAGAATGGGGAGCTCTACACATAATTGCCCAATTTCCTTCTAAAATCTCATCCAAAAACTTTCTCTTTTTCTCATATTTTATCAATGTGGTTCTACTATAACCAATTTCAGTTGAAATTGCAAACATTTTTCTTTTTCTTGCTATATATTGATGTACAATAGATGTCAACATCACCCCTCTTGTAGTGGCCTTATCCACTGATCAAGATCCTTTCCCAATGGAATCTAAACCCTTTTTAACATTTTGAACAATATCCTTTTGTAATCACATGTGTTTCTTCTTATTTGATGTTGAATGTACACCCAACAATTGTAATGACTCTTTGAGCTCATCACGAATAAGTAAACGTGATAACAATTGGGTTTTTTCAAGTGTATCAAGATGATTGATCATTCCATTTATAGATTTAGTCATTGACCTCTTTCTCTTATTATAAGGCTGGTTGGCATAATATTTCAATTTCTCCATATCCATTTCAAGTAAATGATCTAAATTTCTATGAGAAATTTGTTTCCCCACCTTCTTAGCTAGTTTTATATGCTCATCCATACCAGTAGGAGGAAGTGATCCCAACCCCTCTCCAACATGCATTGTTTGAACTTGTGCCTCCTCCCTATCTTTAATTACCATGCATTCTTGAGCAGATTCATTTCATCCAATGTCTAGATTTGGCTCGACTTGGGCATGAAAATTTCCTGCTTGTTGAGTCCTTCCTACACATGTGTCACAAAATATCTTACAAACAAAAGTGAGAGATAATGTTATATAAGTGAAGTTTATGTATGCAAGCAAACAAACTGATAATTTACATGATGTTATAAGTGAGAGAAGTTTGTGATAGTTTTATATGCTCATCAATACTAGTAGAAGGAAGTGATCTTGACCCCTCTCCAACAAGCATTGTTTGAACTTGGGTCTCCTCCCTAACTTCAAGGTCCATGTTTTCTTCAATGGATTTGTTTGATCCAATATCTAGATTTGGCTCAACTCTAGCTTGAGGAATCCCTAGAGCATAAAACATAAAAATAATTTGAGAACATTGAAGTGATGAAAATGAAAGACCAAAGACACAAAAAAAAAATATTGGAACAAAAATAATTGGCTTAAGGAATTGGAGTCAAGGATCGTATAAACATTGCAACTTGCATGACCAAGATGACTTGAGAAAATTTAAAAGTATTTATAGTCATTCAAGTGCAATGATGGTTAGAAACCTTCAAAGTAAAAGTCCTAAACAAACACTTGAGAGTGAGAGAGAGAAGAAACAAGCATGTACCTTGTTTCTTTATATGATAATTTTCCAAGTTTTTTTCACGCCTCTTTTGTTCTTCTTATTTTGACAATTTTCGTTGAGACGCATTTTTTCTTTTTCCTTGTTGTCCCATTTTCTTCTTCAACTTAAAGATGACTCAAAACAAGTCCTCTACCAACTTAGTTAAATTATCCTCCAAATCTTTCCTTGATTGATAAAAATGAAAAGTTTTCAAGCTCCAATATTTTCCTCCTTGATAAATGTGCAAAAACTTCTCCAAAATTTTCACTCCAAGTGATATAAATGAGAATTAATCTTGCAATTTGATATCTAGAATAATGAAAAATAAGCTTCTATTTATATGCATATGGGATGGGAAAAAAATTATACTAATGTATATGGAATAACTAGATCCTAGTTTAAATGAATCAAGTAGTAAACAAACAAGTTATTTCATTGTGGAGTTTGTTGTTATTTAATTCATAGGTATGCACAACATAACTAGTAATTTAGAATTTTGTTAAAGTGTCAAAAATGTATATTAGAGGTATAATTTGAATTGAATTTTCTTAATTATATTTGAATTGAATTTCAAGTTAGTTATCAAAAATGTATAACAGAGGTATAATTTGAATTAAAATTTATTAATTATATTTGAATTGAATTTCAAGTTACTTGTCAAAAATATTATCTCAACTCAATGGTTCATGTTGCTTAAGTCATTTTTTTAAAAATATTTCTTGTGATCAACATGAATGAACTTAATTATAAAGTGGCATTGATTTCCCTAAAATTCTACTAGAGATCAAATGTATATTGAATATAAGGAAATGTAAGTTGTAAGAGATCATAAAATAAGAAAACATGTATGTATATTGAATATTTAAAGCAAATGCATACATATATTATGTGTAAACATGTTTAAACCATAAGCAAACACATGTACATACATGTAAAGGGATTCAATACATATAAACATAACACATATTATAAGCAAAGAGGAAAATGTATTTATATATCATATAAGAAAATATATGTAGATATCATATAAGAAAAATGCAAATTAAAGATCATCAAATGTCGAATACTAAAGATCAGCAAATAAGAAAATGTATGTATATCATATAAGAAAATGTAATTTAAAGATCATCAAATATAAAATACTATTAAAGATCATCATATAATCAAAGACATGTGGTAAAGATCATAAATGTAGAGTGCATGGCCTAATATGAATGTCTACTCCTAGACGAATGGCCATCTGAATGAGAACAGTCCTGCTCTGATGGATGTGTTGAGCCCTACAAATAAAATTATGTACAAGATGTGTTAAATACATATAATTTATATTAAATAAATTTTATGAAAGTTATTTTTAAATGAACTTGTATTTTTAAATATCAATCTAGATCTATGCATATATAAATATATTGCATGTACATATGCACGTGTGATTATATAAAAATGTAAAACCCGCATGTCCACTAGCAGCAGATTAATCCACAAAGTCACATTGATCATGCACACGATCTGGACCAAGCCTAGGAGTGATATGAGGTATGTCCACCTGTAACAATATATATACACATATATATCAACTTACATGAATATCTAGTTAAAAAATAATAATAATAATGAAAAAAGAATTGAAACATGCACATGCACACATACATGCACATCATCTGGTATCGGATGACCTAAGTCCTCAGAAACGGTCGCCTCCACCATATCCACCAAATGATCAAGCGATGAATCAACATCTGCATCCATCTGATCTATCCCATGTTGTGCCATAAATGATGAATGTAGAGGACTATGAAGGTGAGATGGCATCGGTGTTGATGAACCAGAACCAATCAACATATCAGTAAAACCCATAGTTTGTGCAGTTGTCGTATGAACTGTAGGTGGATCCTGATGCACACTAGTGCTTGGTTGAGAGTGATGGGATCCTAGAACTAAATGACCTCTGCATCTCAAATGATCTCTAACATGCTCTATATTGATCCCATTTTCTGATGCAATGTGGGCATATGCCTCCAATAGGTCCTTAGCCAAACAATGCAGAGTCATGCGTGTCATATCTCCCATAAGTGCATCAAGTTCTATAGGAGTAGGGATCTTGGCCACTGTAAAAGGATCCATGATGGTCCATTATGCTGAAAATAGTGTGGATCAGGAATGTCTGGACATCAAATACTAACCTACACGATCATCAGATATCCTAGTGGTGGCAGCCACAATGTCACCTATAGTGTCAATTGCTTCATTTTGGGAAGCAACGACAACCTCATATGCTATGGGGGCTAGAGTTGGGGTGAGAGAAGGAGACTTGTCACCAAACAATACCCTAAACATTGGGGGTGGTCTATCTCCTCGATGATAAGTGGGCCTATCAGCAATCTTTCCATGCCCCTGACCAGCATATGGTGGAATGTCCAGGCAGTTAACTTTGAGGCCCAAATGGACCTCAGCATACAACTGCTGAACAAAATACAATGGAATCTGGTCATTGTTTGGGTATAGACCATGTTTTATGAGAAATTGTGGGTAGATCAATGAGGCCATAGCATGATCAACACATCTAGTGACCTGGTATCCCCTAACCTTACGCACATTTTGATAAAATGGAAAACAAGTGGCTTTTATCATTTCTTTGGTGACACTATCTTGTATTTGTTTAAGGGGAACGTCACCATGTACTTCTTCCTGCATGCAGGAAAGAATAGCAACTACTCTATCTAGGGAATATGCACTAGTCCCTCTCCCAAGTTCATCGCTTAGTTTTCAGACTATGCAATATTAACATGCATGGTTCACTATATATCCCTGTGTTTGCACCCCCGTGGCTAATGGAATCTCTCAATTTTTTAATCTCATTACTAGTATTTGCAAACAACAAAGAATCCAAGCAGGAACATGATCTTACATTTTCCATGTTATATATATATATATATATATATATATATATATATATATATTACACCTAAAAGATCAATGAGACTTTGGTAAATAATATATCTAGATAAAGAGAATACAAATCTAAAATAGTTGTAATAATTCATCTACTCATCAATAATTTTTTCATACCATTAATAATTTAAAAAGAATTGGAAGACAACTATAATCACATAGCATCCCTAAATGGTTCAAATTTTAAATGAAATGATGAAAGAAACAATAAGAATACAAAGATTAGTATAAAATTATTTGAAAATAATTGGGGGTAAAAATATTTAATCTAATATTTGTTAGCATAAATGAACTTCAAAATAGGATTATGTAAGTGAAAAAAAAGTTCTATTGCCTTAATTGAACCTAAATTTATCTAGTTAAGATGTCTAAAATTAAGAATTCACACTAGAATATCAATATTCCATGTAAGAATATCACAAAGAGGATGAATTTAATGGAAGATAACATAAAATCCTCCATATGAGAATGAATTTTATCATTAAAATATGATTGAATCATGTCAATTATATAGCCAAGAGCATAAAAAAATTATAGATTGGAAAGCAAAATAATCAAACATTTATCATATTTTTATATGTATAAAGTTTAGATACCATGAAACTATTTAAACTTATAGATTGCATAAAGCTATAAATTGAATTGTTAAAACTAATTTATTAAGAATCAAATCTAATAAAGTTTGACTTCATATTGCATACTTGTTATAAATATATCACTAATCCAACCATACATTTTATATATGTTAAAAAATATATAATTGTTATGCCCATAATTTTTCAGTATATCTTGATGTGGATCTCCTTCAACTAGATCAATTAAAAATTATTTGTAATGTTGGAGGAAAATGGATTTAATATCATTAGATTTGTCATGGAACTACCTCTCTTGATCAATGATAGATATTATCCACTCTCGAGAATGTAAATATGTTTGAGATAACTAAAAAATAATTTGTATCCCTTATATCCTTTCATCCAATGTAGCCTATCTCTTAATTGAGATCCTCTACCACAATTAAGTTCAAATCTTCTATGTTTTATTTCAACAGAAGAAACCACTCATTGTAGAAAATTTATTAGTAAGTGCTAAAGCCAAAACAAGTTTTTTTTTTCTATTTGGATCCATATATATTTTCCAAATGTTCTAGATCTCTTTCTAGCCATATTCTTATTGTAAGATCATAGTAAGGTAGTGCAATAGATTTAATCACATCATTCCACAATTGTATCTACTTACCATTTTGATGAGGTCTAGGAACATCAACCAAAGGGATATTAGGGAAGCAAGGTAATCAATTTGATTGAGGTGGGAAGTGTTGAGCTTGAAGGACAGATTATTAGGTATGAGGAATAAGAAGTTCAAAAAATTTAAAGAATTGGGAGGTGATATGTGAGATAGGTTTAATATAATCTACTTAAATAAGGGTGTTTTGTGGAGAGGGGACAATGGAAAGATAAATAACTCAGTTTCAATCTATCAGTACAACTAAGTTTCCCTTAGTTCACCATCTCTTTAGTTGGTCAAAGTGAACTAGTGATCAGTATAAGAATATTTTTTGTCTAAAATGGGATCTAAACCCCTCATGGTATTTCTAGTTAGGATGTAGGAATTCAATTATTTTTTAGAGAGTTTATGAGAACTAAACCAACTTGTATCTTGGTTTTTTCCACCATATCATATTCACCTCCTTGTAGCCATTTATTCATAGGGAGGGCATAAAAATTCATTCCCACAATTTAACTTGAGATGAGGAGTCATTAAGCATACAATAAAGAAAAAATGAATATGTATTCCTTAGATTAGTAGTAAGAACTAAGCACATTTGTTGTTGGGATCCACTCCTTAATAGATGATAAACTTAGCCAAGTATTGGGAAAGGTAGGTCAACCTTGCATCCTAATATTTTTATTTATTATTTTGTCCTCATATTAGGAAATGAGGCATCTCACTTTGTGTTGGTAGTTATTTGTCATTTTTTGAATGCTTCAAGGGAGGTGTCTAAGATGATCTAAATGCATATAATATTATTATAGCTTTATAAGATGAAACCCTAGATTATGACATATTCATATGACATTTAAAAGCATGACTATAGAATATTTACAGTAAAGTATTGACCAACATTATGAAAAATCATAAGAAATCTTTTAAGAAATAGCATCTGTGTCAAGGAAAAAGTTGTGGACATTTACAAGAACCTTGTTTTTTTAATCAAAAGTGGGAGACCACTTATAGTTTTATTTATATATAATATTTTACATATAGCTGGTTGAAGCAGACATACTGGCGAGAAAGAACCTGGAAGAAAACCCCCATTTGCAGTCTGAGTAACAAATTTTACAAAATATCAAAAAGACCAATGAGGTCCTAATACAAATGACCAATTGTCTGATTACAATGTTACAAAAAGCACATTGGTTGAATACATCAATACAAAAGCACATTCTCTTATGCACCCAAAATACCCAAAAGAAGACATCATACTAGATATACATGTGACCCGAATACATAACACAGTGGAGATTACAAAACCTTACTAAACATAAGACTAATAAGATAGGAAGCCACTTTCAAAAAGATGCATATTTTCCACCAACATGCTGAAAGCCATTAACCCATCTTTCTTTTGTTTCCACTTGTTTACCTTTGTGTTGGCGATCATGCTCAAATGAAGGTTTTGACTTGTTTTAATATCAAGCACATAACGATAACAAAATTTCTTTTTGGATTAAGATGGAAGTTGAAAATCATGAATGCAAACATGACTTCTCAAGAAAGAAATGGCATGATATTTTCTTTTTAAATCATCAATCTCCTCCATGGAAATGGAAGATATGTATCTGTTTAGAACTTGGTAGAGATGTGAAGAAGTGTCATGCATTGTGGATAATAACATGCCTTGGAATATGCGAACATAGGTCTCTTCTTATGAAACAAAACCTTCTTTGAATAATTAACATTAGAAATTAATACAGTTTGGTGAGCATATTGTATAATCACACTATAAACCAAAAAATGGAAGATTGAGAGTCTCAACTAATAATTCCACCTTATAGATAACATTCATACTAGAAGCCAACAACAAAAGACCAAATTTCATAAATAAAGTTCATGTGTTATATATCATGCCTTTGAGGGGTCCACAAGTACCATGAACCTTTTGAAATCCTTCTCCATCTAAATGCATCCATTCTAAGACCATTGGGAGATGGGTATACAATATGAGCCAAGTATTAATTTCTAATGTTAATTATTGAAAGAAGGTATATAAATTATTCGAGCATCTTAATTCTCATACAGAGTTACATCTTAGTCAATTTCTCTTGATGTATGAGTTCTATATATTTGTAAATTTTTCTTAATATATAAAAATATTTTATTTCATTAAAATTAACCTATCTATTCCATGTTACAAAGGATGCTTTTATTTTAAATTATATGTATATAATTCAAAATTAATTAGTAATTTTCAAGATAGAGTACACACAATTTCTTTAGTCAAAATAAAATAATATTCTTATTTCCATGTAAGAGTTATGTAGAATGGTAGTTTGATGTCTCAAAAATATTTCTTTCATATATATACTAAATTTTATCATTGTACATTATGAGTCTCAATTATATATCCAAGCACATAAAAAATTTATAGAGTGGAAAGAAAAATAATCACACATTTATCATATTTTTGTAAGGTGTTCAAAAAGACTAAAAGTTTCCCTAGAAAGAACTAATTAAGGAATAACAAAATGGAAAGTGTCTACCTCATTGTATGTTGACCTTTCCCATATAAAAATATCATGGAAATGCTAAATGAGTAGATATAAGAATTTTTAAGAATGAAGGCACAAAATTCATAACACTAATCCTAAAAGAATTAAAAGAAACAAGAAAGGCAATGAATAAAATCTTCTTAGTTATTTTTGAAAGAAAATTTGAAAGGTTCTAAATCCCTTCACACCCCTTTCTAAATGAAGATAAAATAAATAAGTTACCAAATATTTCTTAGAGTTTAAGGTGGTGATTTTAATATTATTTGAGAATAAATAAGATAAATTAGATGAAATCAAGTTTTGTTGTAAAGGTGATGAATTTTGGGGGAATAAGATGAAAATAATTTTGAACTAGTTGACTCATTAAATGTCAATAAGATAGATTTTAAAGGGGCTTTATTTCAAATATGTAATAGTTAGATATGTACTAATAAATTATATTCTCTATTATATAGTTATTTCCATAAACATTTCTTACAATCTTATAATTTATTAATAATAGTGATGTGTGCATCCCTAGACATTCTTTGATAACCACACTATTAATGTTTCTATTTTTACTAGAGGATACTCTAATTGAAAAGCATGTAAAGAGGAAGGGTTAGTTAACCTTGATATTAATGCAATGAAAGGTGGGATTATCTTGATGGTATCAAAGTTATCTTAAAGATATATTGAAGGTTTTTCTTCTATGCCTGAACACATTTAGTGAAATATAATGAATATGTGTTATCCTAGAAAAATATGTATAGCATTAAGGATAAAATTTAGACTTTAAGTCGAAAGAAAATGTCAAATATTTAGAATAAAAATGGTGGGGATGGAATACAAGCTTCAAGAATCTCCTTGTAATAATTAATTGCAATAATAAATGATTAAAACTATACATGAATGGATATGTCACCAATAATTTTTAGATAAAATGACTAAAATTAGAGCCAAGATAACTTAGTTCAAGTATCATGATAAAGGTATCAAATTCTTATTCAATGTAAACATAGCCGAGTTTGATAGATAAAAAGTTGGCCCCATTAATACTAGGGGAGCATTGTCTAATGAGATTAAGTTGACACTATTCAATTTTTAGAAGTTAGAACCCTAACATTTATATGAGGCTTGTAAAATAGAACCTTATTAGGAAGAGTAGGAGAGGAGAAATGAACCCATAATAATTATACTTATACAAATAAAAATAATAATAATGTTTAACCATTTCAAAATGTTAAATTTGTTTCACTATGGTGATCAATAGCTAATTTGTACAAGGAGGCCACAATTTATAGGGAAATGAAGACTACATAAGAGGAGAATTTATAACATAGTAGCTTGGTTGTAGTTGTTTCTTTAGCATTAACTATTTTCTCTTTTTTCTTTTGTTGTTGAATATCTTGTTGATCTCTTAAAACTTATATGGTACTTGATCTTCATAATGATTATTTTCTTCTTTTCAATTATTATCATCTTAGAAGGAATACCATTTCAATTTAGAGTAGGGAGAAATGTATTTTTCTTTTAAAGTATTTAAAATATTATATTTATTTGATGGTTCCTTCTTAACCTCTTCCACTCCTTGGAAAAATTATCCAACCCATCTGTATTAATCAATTTGCTTCTATGATTTATGTATGTGTTTTTAGTGATTTACTCTTTATCCTTTCAATTTATTCATGATATACTTTAATATAGTTATAACAAGTATATAATAGTTTTTCATAATTGGATATGCCTTAAGAAACTCTTTAAACATGAAATTATTTGATGAGGGAAGATATAAATTAAGGTTATTCTTTCTTACTTACCTCATGCTCATCCATATTTTTTTTCCATAAATATCTCAAATCAAATTGGATTTTGCAAAGAGGGTAGCTATATTTTAAATATTCACTCTTAGTCAAAGTCATTTATTTCTTTCTACAAATTTAAAATTGATTTATGTAATTTAATTTTTAATAGTTTTAACATGGATATATGAAGAATAGTTTTAAATATATATATATATATATATAGTAAAGTGGACATATTTTTTATATTTTCTTAATACTAGAAAATTTAATAATACCTTCATTCCTTCTAATCCTAATAGAACTATTTTATTATACATTTCATTCAAACAGTCTAGTTTCTTTCCTCTAAATTTATTCTTTGATTAATACATTTAGTCCACCAACCATTTTTGGAGTAATGTCATAAGACTCAAAGGAAAAATATGAAGAATTTTATCCAATTTTCCATTGTATGCACCCTAAACTTTATATCATGAATTGTTTGATATAATTTCTCAAATAAATTTGTTAATGAACTGTTTGATATGATGCCTCAAATAAATTTCCAATACTGTTTTTGATATAATGCATCAAATAAATTTGTTAATGAGTTGTTTGATAAAGGGTGCATACAATGGAAACACTATTTCTATCATACTCCATCAAAAAATACCATGAATTGTTTGATAAAATGCCTTAAATAAATTTGTTAATGAATTGTTTGATATAGGGTGCATATAATGGAAACACTATTTCTATCATACTCCATCAAAAATTACCATGAACTGTTTGATATAATTCCTCAAATAAATTTGTTAATGAACTATTTGATATAATGCCTCAAATAAATTGGAGGTGCCCTGGTAGAAATGTATGCAAATGTGGAAGCATAGACAAGGCATGTTAATTTTTTGAAAGAGTAGAAATGTATCATAGAAATAGTGTATATTGAAAAGACTTTGGAAACTTTCAAAAAAATGCAATTTCAATTCAACAAATTTGAAAAAAATCGCATTTAGGGTTTCAAAATTTAACAAACAAATGCATTTTGAACTCTATGAGATTCAAATTTGACAAACCTGGTGCTCGATATGCAAGTTGGGTTGATGAAATTTGGAAAGATCAAGTTGAGTTTACGTTCGTTGGAGAGATGAAGTCGTCACCATTTGCAGATCGCGTTCGGTTCACCGCACGCACAAGCACAGGAAAGCAACTAGTAAAAAGCGAAAATGATAGTGACAAATTCATGTTTTTTTTTTGTTTTTTTAAGGGGTTTGATCAAACCCATGTTTGACCAAACCCCTTAAAATATTTTTTTTTGGTTTAGGGTTTTGGGGTTCAGTCAAACATATAAAGTGGTTTGGCTAAACCATTGAGTTCGACCGAACCAGTTGAGTTTGCCGAAACTTAAAAAAATGAAATTTCCTTCCTCATAAATTTGTAAACCACTCTTGTGGTTTCATCCAAATGCAAATAACAAAAATGTTGATAACTGTAATAGAGAACTAACTACAAAAAATAAAAATGCAGGAAAATGCCAGAAAAATACCAGAAATGTTGTTTAAAAAGTTCAAAGGGACTGCTTCACCCAAGGTGGTGAATGAGTCCCAATATGATGTTTTTGTGTGCTTTTTAGAAATTTTAAGATGATTTTAATGCTCTACAAAATGAAATCAAGGATGTAGAATGCATATTTTTAGTCTTTTCAATGAGATGCAGTGTAAAAATTAAATCTAAATGAAGTTTTCACTAATGCGATATGAGAAGTCCTAAAATGGAAAAATAAAACAATGTCCTAATTGAATGTTGATGCCAATGTAAACTAAGATGCAATATGCAAATGAAATCACAAATTCAAAGTGTTCAAAATGTAGGTTCACCAAAATGAACCGTAGTTTTTGGGTTCCTATGGACTTCTCTAGCTCTTTTAGGGTTTTTCACCTAAAAGGAGAGAGATAGGGCCCAAAAATGCTAAGGGTTCATTCAAACTATGTTATGTATGATTTTTTATAAGCCAAATGAAGTAAACTAAATGAAATTAAATTATTTAAATGATTGAATATGAATGCAAAACTAAGATTTATGCTATGTTTGAAAACACACTATGATATGTAAACAATGAACTAAAAGAAGGAATAATGCAGAACAGAAAGAAATAGGATGTGCACCTGGGAAATGTTTGATGAATTTGGAATGTTGTGAATGCCGATTGAAATTACTAAAATTTCACAATGGGACTGTTGGACTCAAGGAACATTGAGAGGGGGGGTGAATTAGTGTTCAGTAAAATTTAATTTTCAATTCTGATCATAAACCATTCATAGCATTTAAACTGAAATAGACATCCAAGCACATTAAAGAAATAATCAAAACACCATAACACCAAGATTTTTACATGGAAACCCTATTAGGGGAAAAAAAATGATGGAGATTAATCCATAATTTATATACTCTGTTAAAAGTATGAAGAAGAGGGAATGCACATGCATTTAGGTACACTACCTAGAGCTCACTGCTCAAAATAAGGAAGTCTCATTTCCTTACAAAATGTTTGGATTAAAAAAAAATGTTGAACTAATAGGATAGCATCTACAAATGCCTCGTTTCAGTTTCGGTGAAGCTCATGTACCAAATTCTAGACCTCTTGTCTGACTCTGCACTTAGCTCTACTCTTCCTTAATTCACTTCACAAAATGTTCTTCTACACAAGAAAAATTCACTCAACTGATCTTTTGATATTCAAACACACATCTACTCTACCCTACCACACCTATTCGCACACCAAAATGAATTACTCAAATTTGCATATATATTTGCTAGCAAGAACTCAATTGCTATATGTCAGCTTTAAACAAAATATTCTTCACATGTCAGCTCAAATCATGAGCAATCTTTAATGTGTACCCACACAAGTTGGATAGACTATAGCCATGACCCAAAACAAAATTCTCTAACATAGAAACATTTAAATAATTACTCCTTATACATTTGTGACACACTATATTCACTAAGTCAGCCATAATGAGCAAATAAACAAAAAAACATCCTACTAGATCTCCAAGCTCATACACTGATTAATTCAACATCACAAATCTTACCAATAAGGTAACATATATGCTTAAAAAACTATCCTAGGGATCCACAACACAAAATTATGATCCAATGAAGCATACAGATTGACAAACTACCTGGATACCCTGTTCTTCATGCTTTCTGTCTGTAATACTATGTTCTTTACTTTGCCTACCAGTGTGAGAAAATTTTGATCTTCAAAAAAAAAAATGACTGCAGTTGCCATCAATGACAACACTAGAAGCCATATGCCAACAATCTCCCCCTTTGGCATTGATGGCAACACTTAGTGAAAAATGACTAAGTATCGAAACCAAGAGATTATGCTACCAAAATTCAAAATTTCAAAACATTGCTCCCGTTTGGAATGACAAGGAATTTTTCACAACACTCTCTCCCCCTTTGACATCAATGAAAAAAATTTAGTACTTTCTCTCTCCCCCTTTGCTAATTAGAAATATGATCAAAATTTGAGGGACTACAACTATTGCACAAGTCAGAAAATGATTTTGTACTTATCTTTCATTTTCGAAAGAAATTTCTTCTAGGCATCTACTGCAATCCTAATGATTAAGATCAAGTTTCTGTTTTATGATGTCCAGTTGATGATCTAGATGATGGATTATGGAATTGTAGTTGCTTCTTATGACTTTTCTCCTTTCCTTATAACCTCAATTAGTTGCTCCAACCTACATTCAATTAAATCCTTCACCTTCCAAAAAGTGTCCACAAGGGTGTTTCTAGCAAACTGAACTTCTGCATGCTCATTCCACAACTTATGAATCCTTTTCTTTACTGTAGCTTCCTGGTCCTGAAACATGTTATAATATTCACCAATTTTGTTCAACTCACTTTCAATCTACTCCAGCTTTTCTTTGTAATTCCCAACTACATGAGGCCAATGAAGAGAATAATTGTAAATTTTATTTGTTGAGTTTATACATTGCCTCAACACATTCATTTTCCTTTTTAATTTGGTAAGGGACAGCCTGAACTGCTCCTTCAAATGTAGAATTATTTCTTCCTCTTTCCTATCCTGAGACTCAGAGGCCATAGTTTCCCTAATACATTCAATCAACTCTACATGAAGTACATTCTACAAACTTTCCAATCCAATGTTGTTATGCACAAAGTAACTACCTAGAGTGCTCTCAATTAGGTCCTACTCATATGAGGGTCTGTCTAACCATATATCAAAAATCTTATGCATCCCATCTTTTTCTTGAAAATTTTGTAGTATCTTTGTTTTGAATAAAGCACCTTCTTCTTCACTTCCTTCTGTTATTTCTACATCCAGTTCAACTAATTCTGGGTCATACCTTGGAGTGTACTCATCAAAATCTTCATTTGGTATATCTACAATTATTTGTTCTTTACCTTTTCCTAAGTTTTGGAGACTTGTGTGTCAGAGGAGTGTCATCAGAAAATTCTAGTGCCCTTTTTTGCTTCCTTTCTATTTCACCAGAATATGATCCAACTTCAAGTGCTTTTACTGGAATGGAAATGCTAACTACTACAAAATTTCCCAGCAATTCTCTAAAGAAATTTGCATAAAATTTCTCACAATTTTCCAGAGTATTAAAATGTTCAAAAAATTTATTACAAACCAATTCATTTTCCTTCCATACCACATTATCATTTTGGGGCAAGTAATTTAGAAAATACATCATGATACCTATGATCAAAGTACCAAACATGAAGGGGTAATTTGTATCTTTTGTCATTTGCATATTTTCCATCAATTGATCTTTTAGAAAAATGCACAGGTCAAAGTCTTGATCCTCCATTATCATTTTATGAGATATGTAAACTACGCCTACCGAGGTTGTACATTCCTTGTTTCTGAAGAAAATTTTGTATGAAATTCCATGTGCAATGCACCTTGTTATTGGATCTTTGATTGTCAAAATTACTAGAGCCCTTTGATATCTTGTCACTTCGGTTAGGGTTTTGACTTCCTTGTTCTGAATCAACTTCTTTTTTGGAACATCCCCAACATTGCATAATCCAGTTAAATTCCTAATCACTTCTTATGAAATGAGATAGGATTTATCCAAAATAAGAGTATCCTCATTCAATCTATTTAGGATAAACCTAACAACTTCTGCATTGTCAAAATAAGGAAATTCATTCCAAATGTCCAAACTTTTATGTTTCACACCATCAAGCCACTTCAATTCATCGGTTGGCAACATATTTCTCACATCCCTAATCTTTCTACTGCTATATTCATAAAAATTCATAAATCCTTTGATTTGCTTCATTTTTCTTTCTGTATCGAACAAGTTTTTCTACCAAGCACAAAATTAGAAATTCTACAAGAAATTGAAAATACTTGATGAATTCACCACTGAATTAACTTGACTATTTCAAAATTCTGCTCCAAAGGCTCTCATTTTTTTCTTCAATGCAAGGTGACAAATGAGGGTTCCAAATACCCTTTTATACCTTCTCACACCTAACCTTTTTACCACATTAAATTTTTTTCCCTAGGTGTTCCAGTAACTCTATTTTCTCAAACATCAAAAGAAGAATTCATCTATAGACCTTCCAGATATCAGTTTTCTACATAAGTGATCATAGACATATTTGTAGACTAATATCACAACTACTAAAAATTTATTGCATTCTGGTCCCAACTACTAACAAGGGGATAAAATATTTTTCTTGAAAAATGCCCCCTAGGCTAATGACCTGAGATCAATTTCTGAAGGAATTACCAAAGCCTGCTTTCGGTATGGTCTTATTTCCTTCATTAGATTCACTCTTCTATATCCATGTTTTCTTTATCTAATCTCTTATTTATTGCACAATCACTTTCCCTTTTGCTTTATCATCTTTCTATGAAATTCTTCCTTTGTATACTGGACCTCTTCTATCCATGTTTCTATTCTTGTAGAATCTTGCAATGTGACCAAATCTATTGCAAAAGTAGCACACTAGATTTCTTTGTCTAGACCATTCGTTCCATTGATTTCCTCTTGATTTGCATTGATTAGTAGCATGCCCAAATCTTCCACAGCTGTAGCATTTGACATTCCTTACACTGATAGACATACTTCTACATTCAATTGACTTATGACCAAACTTATTACAACTAAAAAACTGATTAGGAAATGATGGACTGCTTGAATTTATTTTACTTCTACACTAAGAAGCCATATGACTAAATTTATTACAAGAAAAGAAGTAACCATTATACTTCTGAGCATTGGGTTGTCTTACCAGATATCATCTGCCTTTGTTCATCTAATTTTTTTTCTGGAATCCTTATGTGCAAATTCAGAGCTTTCAACTTTTCATAGCCAAGACCTTGCTTAGAATTTGCATCCTTTTGTCCTTTAGTTAGCTCATCAAGATTAGCAGAACTGATCCTGAACTTCTCCTTGTACTCATTTGTAGTAGTGAGTTCATCTATGAGAATAACTATCTATCTTTCAAGCTCTTGTTCATTATTTCTAGATTGTTGTAGTTCAATCTTCAGTTGAATGAATCCACTATTAACTATGTTGTATTCTTTATATTTTTCTTTTAAAGACTAGGCCAAATTTTCCTCATTCTTCTTTCTTTCTACAATCTCCTTAGCTTCATCGCCATAGATTCCATCTCAAGCTTTAGAGTAGCATTGTTCCTAGCAAGTTTTTCACATTCTTCAGTTATTTCTTTTAGGGTCTAATTCAAATGAACATCTTCCAAGCTTTTATTTTCTTTCTATTTTAGTTGATCACAAAGTTCATCTTTTCTCTTGACTTATTGATTTTATCATTTAATGATTGAATGAATTTTTTGGCATCCACAAAATTTTCTTTTAATTCCATGACTTTTGCTTTAGACTAATCAAGATCATCAAGTGCCACCATAAGTTGTTCTTGAAGACCACTAGACTCTATTGTATTCCAAAATCCACCTCAATTTGTTAAAATTCTGCAGAGGAACCTTGCTCTAATACCAATTGTTGAACTCAAGGAACACTGAGCGGGGGGGTGAAATAGTGTTCAACAAAATTTAGTTTTTAATTTTGATCATAAACCATTCATAGCATTTAAACTGAAATAGCCATGCAAGAACATTAAAGAAACAATCAAAACACCATAACACCAAGATTTTTACATGGAAACCCTATTAGGGGAAAAACCACGGTGGAGATTAATCCACAATTTATATACTTTGTTAAAAGTATGAAGAGGGAATGCACATGCATTCGGGAACATTGCCTAGAGATCACTGCTCCAAATAAGGTTCACTTCCTTAAAAAATGTTTGGAATACAAAAAAATTGTTGAACTGAGAAGATAGCATCTACAAATGCTTGGTTTCAATTCTGGTGAAGCTCATGTACCAAATTTTGGACCTCTTGTCTGACTCTGCCCTTAGCTTTTCTCTGTCTTAATTCACTTCACAAAATCTTCTTCTACACAAGAAAAAATCACTCAACTGATCTTCTGATATTTTCACACACGTCTGCTCTTCCCCTACCACACCTATTCAAACACCAAAATGAATTACTTGAACTCGCATATATATCCGCTCACAAGAATTCAATAGCTATATTTTGACTTCAAATAAAATACAAAATATTCTTCATATGTCAGCTCAAATCATGAGCAATATTTAATGCATACCCACACAAGTTGGCTAGATTATAGCTACAATCCAAAACAAAATGCTCTACAATAGAAACATTTAAATAATTACTCCTTATACATCCACAACACACTATATTCACTAAGTCAGCCACAATGAGTAAATAAACAGAAAAAACATCTTGTCAAATCTCCAAGCAAGCTCATACATTGATTAATGCAACATCACAAAACTTACCAATAAGGTAACATATATTCTTAACAAACTATCTTGGGGATCCACAACATAAAATGATGATCCGATGAAGCATACATATCAAAAAACTACCCAGATACCCTATTCTTCATGCTTTCTATCAGTAATAGTCTATTCTCTACGTTGCCTATCAGTATGAGAAAATTCTGATCAGCGGACTGGAATAATGACTTCATTTGCCACCAATGACAACACTAGAAGCCATATTCCAATAGGGACACATTCACCTAGGGTGGCAAACTGTCCTACTACTAGTGAAAAAGTGTCAGAAATTGGTTTATGACTATCAAGATTCAGAATCTAACAAAATTTAGATTTTTAGTCCTAAGGTGGGACTCATTCACCATTGGTGGAAAATCAGTCCTCTCCCATAATTCTAAAAAATCAAGAGACAACTCTACAACACTAGATCTAGAAATCTTTGATTGTCAAGTTGTTGAAGTCAATTTTGTAGGAAATGGATAGAAAACCTTCTCCAAGCTTGAAATATGGATGAGTTGACTTGAAGCACCTAGTTGACTTATTCTCCACTTTTCAACACCTAAATGCTTGATAAATCTACACATAAAGGTCTAAAAACACACATGCAATAGGGGGAAAATGGTTTACGGTTAGCAAATCAGGGTTTGCCTTGGTCAAACCCAACTTTTGGTAATCAAACCCTTAATGAAATAATGAAATGCAAGAGAATGATAAACTAGCGACATGCAAATGCTATCAACTTACCAAACCCTTGATAATGAAAATCTAAAGTAATGTTAATTTCTACTTCAAAGTGCTTGAATAATGCTTGAATTGATGTTGTAGGATGATTGAATGCTTGAATGAATAGGTGAATGAGTGAACTTGATGAATGGGGCCCAAAATGGATGTAAAAACACTTATCTATACAATCTTGTGCCTTAGTTACCCATTCATACCTCAGCACAGGCTGACATCAAGTGTTTTTGAATAAAAACCCAAAAGGAAATTTAAAATATTTTGAATTTGGAGCCAAGGGGGACTCATTCACCACCCATGGTGAATGGGTCCCACCTAGGACCTAAAAATGGGTGTTAGGAATTAAGTTGTATTTAATGTTTTTTGTGTTGGAAAAACAAGGATAGATGATTGAGAGGGGGGTGAATTAGTTGCCATAGAATATTTTAAACTTTTCAATCTTTACTTAACTCAATCTCAGATCTAATGAATGAATAATGAACCATTAATAATCAACACATCAAAGACACAGAGAAAACAAATATTTTTACGTGGAAACCCTATTAGGGGAAAAACCACGGTGGAGGTTAGTCCACAATATTACACCCTATTAAAAGTATAAGAATAATGGAAATTCACATGCATTCAGGCACACTACCTAGAGCTCACTGCTCAATTACAAAAGAGGACTCATTGTCCAAAGAAAGGTTTGGATTAAAACCACCTAAATTGTGAACTAAGAAAATAGCTTCTACACAAGCCTAATTATAGTTCCAGTTAAGCATATAGAAAAACCTTCTTCACTCTTCACTCAAACTTCTTCACACTCTTCACTCAAAATTCTTCACACTCTACTCAAACTTCTTCACACTCTACTTAGCAATTGAATGATATTCACACATACACACATAGGATCACATCAAGCACTCTGAGCATACATATCACTCTCTACACCAATGAAACAATCACTCTTATATATCTGCAACATGAGCTTACATCAACAACTTAGTCGGCCAGAAATATAAAACACATTTTCCATGTTGGCCAAAATTTACAAATAAATTTGCAATGTGAAACCACCACAATTAACCACAACATAGTGGAGACCCAAATTAACAACTCCAACACAAAAATACTTTAATTAATTTCACCTCTAAGATCCACAACATGCTACAACCATCATGTTGTCCAAGAACATGAAAAACTGAACATGCAGAAAAAAAAAAAAAAAAAAACTTTGACCACAGGAACATCGATCAATGTGGGTGTACCAAAAAGATAAAGCATGATCTATAAGCATCAAAAATCACCAAGAAACAACAAAGAATCATTCACAACAATAGAAACACACAAACTTCATTCTGGAACATTGACAGAACCCACAGAAATACTGTCAGAACACAACAATTCACAACACAATCAAATCTTCATGTGGACCTCTGAAACTTTCAAAGGATGGACTAGATACACTCAATAGAAAACCCTTTAATCCATAGCAACTGATCTTCAATGTACAGAACAAGAAACTTTCATGACCTTCACAGTTCCATAGGGAACTAGGAACTCTTCTTTTAAAAATTTTCTCAATATCCTCGACATATACAACCTTCAATACACCAAATTCTAATAGTGGTTACATCAATGACAACCAAATATCAAAAAAAAAATCCACAACATTCAACAATCTCCCCCTTTGGCATTAATGGCAACACATGATGTGAAAATCACCATCAAGTCAACTCTCAATTAGCACTTACTCCTTAGATTCTAACTTTTCTCCCTTGACCTCTTCTGCATGAACTTCTCCCTTCAAGACTCTTCATTTCAGGTAAGCAATAGTTTTTCACATTACTCTTCTCCCCCTTTGACATCAATGGAAAAGATAAGCATTATCTTTCCACATACAAGCTCTAAACCACATATCTACACATCTGACTACTCCCCCTAAGTAGTAGCCATAAAAACATCAATCTGGATCATAATATGATCATGAAATGCATGAATTGATGCAAATTAATGCATCCTAGTTCATATCAGGAGGGGTAATCACCCCTAGCATCCCTCTGAGATACTCAAAAGTATCCTTCGGTAGTGGCTTAGCGAAAATATCTACAATATGCTCTTTGGTAGGCACATACTCCAATCTTACTTCTTTCTCACCTACTTTTTCCCTCAAGAAGTGGAACTTGATTGATATATGCTTGACCTTAGAGTGTAGCACCAGATTCTTTGATATTTTTATTGCACTTGAGTTGTCACAGTATATGGAAATAGGTTCATCATATACTACTCTGAAATCTTCTGGCATCTGTTTCATCCACATCACTTGAGTACATTTACTTGCAACAACAATATACTCTGCCTCAGTAGTAGATAGAGAAATGGAATTCTACTTTGTACTCAACCAAGACACCAACTTCTTCCCTAGGAAGAAGGCACCACCACTAGTACTCTTCTTTTCATCTACATCTCCTACCCAATCCGCATCAGTATATGCATTCAAAGTAAGATCATCATCCTTAGGATACCAAAGCCCAAAGTCAATTGTTCCTTTCAAATAACTAAAAATTCTCTTGACAGTAGTCACATTAGATTCTTTTGGATCAGCCTGAAATCTAGCAACCATACACACAACATTCATAATGTATGGTTTGTTCTGAGTTAAGTAGAGAAATCCACCAATCATTGATTTGTACCTTTTTTGATTTTCCTTAGGAGAATTATCATTTTGTGTTAATTTGCACCTAGTTACCATGGAAGTACCAATAGATTTTGAGTCTTCCATACCAAACTTGTTCAACAACTCTCTCACATATTTGGACTGAGATATGAAGATCCCCTTGTCTAACTGAGTAACATGAAATCCCAGAAAGAATTTCATCTCTCCAATCATAATCATCTCAAATTCATTCTTCATTTCATCAGCAAACTTCATACATAAATTATCATCTCCTCCAAAAATAATGTCATCAACAAAGACCTCAATAATCAACTCTTTGTCAAGATCCATCTTGAAATATAAGTTGTTATCATCAATACCTTTATTGAATCCAAGCTTCAGTAAATATTTGTCCAGTCTAGCATACCAGGCTTTGGGGGCTTGCTTGATTCCATATATACTTTTCTTTAATCGGTAGACCATGTTTTCCTTGTCAATCAGTTGAAATCAATTTGGCTACTCAATGTAAACTCTTCTTCTAGCTCACCATTCAGAAAAGTAGACTTTACATCCATTTGATAGACTTTATAGTTCTTATATGCAGCATAAGCAAGAAATAACCTTACAGCTTCAATCCTGGAAACAGGGGAAAAGGTTTCTTCAAAATCAATACCTTCCATTTGTGAATACCCTTTACATACCAGTCTTGCTTTATTTCGAACTACTTCACCTTGTTCATTCATCTTATTTTGAAAGACTCATTTAGTGCCAATCACATTTTTGTCTTTAGGTCTAGGAACAAGTACCCATGATTATTTTTTTCAATCTACATTAACTCTTCCTTCATAGCTTCCATCTAGTGTTCATCATTGCAAGCTTCATTGACATTTTTAGGTTCAATCTTGGACATCAGGAAATATCCTTCTACAATCTTTCGTCTAGTTTGCACGCCTTTATTTTTGTCTCCTATAATTTGAATTTTAGAGTGATTTAGCTTTACATACCTCAAAGTTTTAGGTTTCTCTAAAATTTTTGATTCTTCTGATCTTTCTTCTGCACTTGCACTTGTCTCTACTTCTTGACTACCTTAATTTACCGGAACACATGGAACTTATGGAACATATGGCACAATTTGAAGTTGATTTTTTGTTTAAGCATTCTTCCCTTTATTTATATTTTTTTCATCTAAATCATATCCACAATATCTGGATGATTTTGTAGAATCCTCATCAACTCTAACATTTGCACTCTCAACCATTTTCCTCAGTCTTCTATTATAGCACTAGTAGGCCTTGCTTCTAGTAGAGTATCCTAGAAAGATTCCTTCAACACTTCTTGAATCAAACTTTCCGATATCATCATCTCTCTTGATGTAGCATTTTCTTCCAAAGATCTTGAAGTATTTAACAGTAGGCTTATAACCAAACCATAATTCAAAAGGAGCCTTACCAGAATTACCATTTACATTTACCTAGTTTAAAGTGTACGCAGTAGTGCTTACAACTTCACTCCAATAGATATGAGGCACATTTCCTTCAATCATCATTGTTCTAGAAGCATCCAAAACTGTTATGTTCTTCCTCTCTATAACTCCATTTTGTTGAGGGGTTCAGGGAGCAAACAATTGTCTTCTAATTCCATGCTCTTCATAGAAAGAATTAAACTCCCTAGAGGTGAACTCACCACCTCTGTCTGACCTTAAGCATTTGATTTTCAGACCCTTTTCATTCTCTTCCATAGCTTTGAAACTTTTGAACTTTTCTAATGCTTCACATTTTTCTTTTAAGAAAGCAACCCATATCATCCTAGAGTAATCATCAATAATTAGTATAATGTACCTTTCACCATGGTGACTTCTAACTTTGGAGGGACCACATAGATTAGTATGTATCAACTCCAATAATCCAGTTGAATTATGTTGTTTGCTTCAAAAAGAAACTCTAGTTTGTTTTCCCATCTAACACTCCTTGTAAATTTTTCTAGTAGGATTTACTAGCTTAGGTAGATCTCTTACTGCTTGAGTGGCACTTATTTTGACTATGTTATCAAAATTCACATGGCATAGCCTTCTATGCCATAACCAGCTTTCATCTACTTGAGCAATTAAACAACTTTCACTAGCAGCATTTAGGTGAAAGATATTACCTTTTGTCTATTTACTTGAAGTAATTACATTTTTAGAGATTTCATATATCCAACATCTTCCATCTTTGAACTAAAGATCATAACCCCATTCCACCATCTATCCAACACTCAACAGGTTGTACTTTAATCCTTCAACATAAAGAACATCATCAATTATATGCTTACCACCAAGACAAATAGGTCCTTTGCCATGAATCACACAAGCATTGTTATCACTAAATCCCACAATCCCACCATCATACTTCTCTAGACTTACAAATTTTATTTTTTCGCCAATCATATGATGTGAGCATCCACTATCAATAACCCACTCATCCTTTTCTTCAATTTGGGCTACAAGAACTTTCTCAACTTTAGCAAATTCAGTAGCTTCAAGAATATTTTCCTTGATAGCAATGAAAACCCAATCATCTTCATTTCCATTCTCTTTATCAAACTCATCATCAATCACTCCAACAAAATAACATTTCTTTTGAAATATAGGTTTGTAAGGCTTGGATCTAGGGACTCTTTCAAGACACCTTGATGCAAAATGAACTATTTTACTGCAAGAAAAATATTTGATAGGCATCTTTCCTTTATATGTACCTTTTCCTCTAACTTATTTCTTCACAATCAGTGCTTCCAGCTCTTCTACTTCTCTTTCTTCATCTTCAAGTTGTTTCATCTCTTCCTCATTCTTGATTTTCCTCCTATAACTTTCTCCTAAATCATATCCTTGCTTGTTTCTTCTGGATATAGTAGCCTTAAATGCAATTTCTCTCTTAGGAACAGTATCACCAAATTTGCTCAGCTCAAAGGCAAGTTTACCAATCAATGTGTCCCTTGTCACATTCGTCAATGATCTAATTTCTTCAATAGTGTGAGCCTTTTCTTTGTAGGAGGGAGGAAATGATCTGAGCACCTTGGCCATAATTTCTTCCTCTTCTAGAATACCACCAACTCATCTAATACCCATCACAAGTTCATTTAATTTCTACATTAAAGAAGAAATATTCTCATCTTCACCCATCTTCATATTTTCATACTTTCCTTTCAAACTCTATAGCTTAGTCATCTTCACATGTGCATCTCCTTCATACAAAGTTTCCAACTTCTTCCACATCTCATGAGATGTCTTTAGACCTAACACATTTTTCATTTCCAAATTTGTTAGAGCACTCAGAAAATCTTCCATAGCTCAGACATTATTCTCGGCCTCTTGATCTCATCAATAGTGGAGGGACCAATCACAAGAATAATATATCTGTTCTTTGTAATTTTCTAGAAAGCTTTGCTAATATACTTCAAATGACACCCCATCCTAGCTTTCCATAGTGAGTAGTTTGTTCCATCAAATCTAGGACTTTCCTTCTTATATGATGCCATCTCAGATCACCTCAAACTTTTAAACTTTCTTCAAAGGAACCTGCTTTGATACCAATTGTTGGAAAAACAAGGATAGACAACTGAGAGGTGGAGTGAATCAATTGTCACCAAATATTTTAAACTTTTCAATATTTACTTAACTTAATCTCAGATCTGGTGAATGAATAATGAACCACTAACAATCAACACATCAAAAACATAGAGAACACCAAAAATTTTACATGGAAACCCTGTTAGGGGAAAAACCACAATGGAGGTTAGTCCACAATATTATACCTTGTTGAAAGTATAAGAATAATGGGAATGCATATGCATTCAAGAACACTGCCTAGTGTTCACTGCTCAAATACAAAAGAGAACTCACTATCCAAAGAAAGGTTTCGATTAAAACCATCCAAATTGTGAACTGAGAAAATAGCTTCTCCACAAGCCTAATTATAATTCTAGTTAAGCATAGAAAAACCTTCTTCACTCTTCGCTCAAACTTCTTCACACTCTGCTTAGCAATCGAATGATATTTGCACATACACACATAGGAGCACACCAAGTACTCTAAGAATACATATCACTCTCTACACTAATGAAACAATCACTCTTATATATCCACAACATGAGATTACATCAACAACTTAGTCGGCCAAAAATATAAAACACATTTTCAATGTTGACCCAAATTTACAAATAATTTTGTAATGTGAATCCACCAAGGTTAGCCACAACATAGTGGAGACCCAAATTAACAACTCCAGCATAAAAATACTTTAATTAATTTCACCTCAAAGATCCATAGCACGCTACAACCATCATGTCGGCCAAGAATATGAAAAACTGAACATACAGAAAAGAAAAGAAAAAATAAAAATAAAAAAATTGACCATGAGCACATCGATCAATGTGGACGTACCACAAAGATAGAGCATGATATAGAAGTATCAACGAGCACCAAGAAACAATAGAGAAGCATCCATATCAACAAAAACACACAAAATTCATTCGAGAACACTGATAAAGCCCATAGAAATATTGTCAAAACACAATAGTTCACAACACAATTAGATCTTCACGTGGACCTCTGAAACTTCTAGAGGATGGACTAGATACACTCAACAGAAAACCTTTTAATCCATAGCAACTTATCTTTGATGTATAGAACAAGAAACCTTCATGACCTTCACAGTTCCATAGGGAACCAGGAACTCTTATTTTAACAATTTTCTCAATATCCTCAACATATACAACCTTCAATACACCAAATGCTAATAGTGTTGACATCAATGACAACCACATATCAGCAAAACATCCACAAAATTCAATAGTCTATTAGGTTAACATTCAAAAATACACTTAATTAAGCCTTATAAGGGCATAAAGGGGTCAAATAAAGCATAAGAAAGGGATAAATAGTGAAGTTGTGCCTAGAAAAGTGTGAGATCTTGTTACAATACTTTACAACACTTCAAAATAGGACTTGGTTAGTGATGAAAAGGTGAATTTTAGGTGAATTGTAATGAATAGAGTCTAGAAGAATGTAGAAATGTTTTACAACACTTCACAACACCTTCACAAGATGTCATTATTTGAATTTTAGTACCTAAAAATGAATGTTCAAGCCATGTTACAACATAAAATCAAAGCAAAATAGATCAAAGACCATGAAAAAAGACCTAAAAGGCCATGAAAATGATAAGGGGCCATTTTTATATGGCACACCTTTCTTTTTTAGATATTTGTCTAGTCTTGCATACCAAGCTCTGTGAGCTTGTTTCAGCCCATAAAATGCCTTCTTCAACTTACAAACCATGTCTAGTTTGTTAGAAAATTGAAACCATTTAGGTTGCTCAATGTATACTTCCTCTAATTCACCATTTAGAAATGTTGACTTAACATCCATCTAATACACTTTGAAGTTTTTGTTAGCAAAAAAATCCAAAGACATCCTAATAGCTCCATTCTGGCCATAGGGTCAAATGTCTCTTCAAAATCTATACCTTCAACTTGTGAATATCCCTTGCATACCAGTCTTTCCTTATTCCTTGTGACTTCTCCACTTCCATTCAGCTTATTCTAGAACACCCATTTCAAACCAATCACATTTTTATTCACAGGCCTAGGGAATAGTTCCTGTGTCTGATTCTTTTCTATCTACTGCAATTCTTCTTTCATGGCCTTCATCCAACTCTCATCATCACATGCTTCACTCATAGACTTAGGTTCAACTTTAGAAACAAAACACAGATTTACCTCAGTTGCAACTTTGCTTCTAGTCTTCATGCCTTCACCTTTATCTCCAATTATTTGATCCTCTGGATGATTCTTTTTTACATACTTAGGAGTCTTAACAGCAAATTCCAGTTCATTTTCTTCTTCCCCTTCTTCTTCCACTTGTTCTTATTTTTCTTCTTCTTCGCTCTCCTTGTTCTCCTCAAGTACATGTCCACAAATAAGATCATTAGGTTCAACCTCACTTATCTCAATAGGTTTTAGTTTTTCTTCATCAACTTTCACATTAGCACTTTCAATGATCTTTCTCAACTTTTTATTAAAGCATTTGTATGCTTTGCTAGTAGTAGAGTATCCAAGAAAAATTCCTTTATCACATCTAGCATCAAACTTTCTAATATTTTCATCATCTCTTTTAATATAACAACTACTTCCAAATACCTTAAAATACTTCACAATAAGTTTTTTATTGGTCCATAACTCAAAAGGTGTCTTAGTGTTGTTGTATCTGATCTAGAATCTATTAAGAACATAAACAGTAGTATGTATCGCTTCTCTCTAGTACACATCTACTACATTTGATTAATCATTATGGTTCTAATAGCTTCCTGTATAGTCCTATTTTTCCTTTCAACTACTCCATTTTGTTGAGGGGTTCTCAGAGTAGAAAACTGTCTTTTTATGCCATGCATTTCACAAAATGCATTAAATTCACCAAAAATGAATTCTCCACCTCTATCAAATCTCAAACAATTGATTTTCAAATTTACTTCATTTTCCACTCTTTCTTTGAATACCTTACACCTATCCAGAGCCTGATTCTTTTCTCTAAGAAAAGAAACCCATGTCATTCGAGTATATTCATCAATAAGCAACATGAAATACATGTCACCATTTAGGCTTCTAGTCCTAGTCAAACCACAAAGATCAGTATGAATCAACTCCAGCATTCTGGTAGTAGAGTACTATTTTCCTTTAAAGCTACATCTTGTTTGTTTCCCCAATTGACAACTTTTGCAAATAGCATTACCAAGTCTTGTGATTCTAGGAAGTCCTTAAACAATCTCTTTTGCACTGATCTTGACCAAGTTATCAAAATTTACATGTCCCATTCTCTAGTGCCATAGCCAACTTTCACTAATTTGAGATACAAGGAAATGACCATAAACTCCCTTCAACCGATAGATGTTTCCATGAGTTCTTCTTCCAGCAGCAATCATATCTCCACTTTCAAATCATTTTATGATTTCACAGGTGTTATTCTGAAACACAAGTTTAAAACCATTGCTACACATCTGACCAACACTTAGAAGGTTATTCCTCAAACCCTTCACATAATATACATCATCAGTACTATGGACTCCATCAAATATAATTTAACTTTTCCCACATATTTTTTCTCCTGAATCATCATTGAACATAACTAAACCACCATCATATTTCTCAAGTTTAGTGAACTTACTCTTATCTTTGGTCATGTGATTAGAACATCCACTATCAATAGTTCCCAGTAGTCTTCATCCTATCTTGCATGAAATTCGGTAACCAAAGTACCTTCCATCCTATTCCTCTTATTCTTTGGACCTTTCTTGGTTACACATTTTCCAAGGTTAGTGGATACAAATTTACTTTCCAAAGCTAAGAATAAGCATTCAATATCATCAACCTCATTCTCAGATTCATCATCTAAAATTATTGCTTCTTCTTTAACATAGTACAGCTTCTTATATCTCTTATCCTTCCTATCCTTATCCTTATAATCCTTTTCCTTCTTATGCACGGCTCTATTCGAACATCTTGAAGCATAATGACCAATATTACCACAACTAGAACATTTAAAGGGAAACATACCTTTATACTTTCTAGTTCCTTTCTTCAACTTCCTAGTAAAGTTTTCTTCCAACTCATCAATACCATCACTATTTGGTTCCTCCTCAATCTTCAATGCCTTAAATGTAATTTTTGTCTTCTTTTCAATCTTGTCTTATTTTTGAAACTTCCTCATCTCAAATGCTTGCAAGGTGTTGAACAACTATTCCAAAGTGTAAGTCTTAGGATTATAGACTTCTTCAATCATCAAGATCTTATCATTGTAGCACTCTAGTAGGGTTATCAAGATCCTCTCAATTATGTCTTCATATGGTAGCTTTCCTCCTTGATTTCTAAATTCATTTGTAGTCAGCTCAACTCTCTAAAAGAAACTTGTAAATTCTTCACCTTCTTCCATCTTCAGATTCACAAATCTGCGCTTTTCCATGAGCTTCTTTGTCAATTTCACTCTTTCATTTCCTTCATACATAGCTTCCAACTTCTTCCAAACTTCATATGTAGTTTCCAAAGAAGAAACCTTCGCTTGCTCATTTTTAGATGAACCACTACAAATAGCATACTTTTCCTTCTCATTTTCTTCATAAGAAAAGATCTCATCTATAGTAGTAAGACCACCATACAGAGGTGTATAATTTATCTCTATAGCCTTCCAAGTCTTAAAACCAAAGGATATAATGTATCCTTTTATCCATCCCTTCCAATCATTGTAGTCAATTCCATCAAACATAGGGATCACCAATTTATGCACCATTGGATCTTCCTTAAGCGGTTAAGCTCACAACAAGGAACCAAAGCTCTAATACCAATTGTTAAATAGGCATATGACAACTGAGAGGGGGGGTGAATTAGTTTTCACACTATTCAAACTTTAAAACTTTAATACTTATCAATTCCTCAACCATACTTTTATGTTATTAAGTAAGAGCATGAAACACAAATAATAGAAAGTAAATCAACACAATGAACACCATATTTTTATGCGGAAAACCCAATAAGGGAAAAACCACAATGAGGGTTAACTCACAATATGAAGATAATAAAACAAGGCTCACTTCCAAGGGCTCACTGCCTAGAAGAGGACTCACTATCTAAGTACAAAGGCTCACTGCCTACAGAAAGGACTCATTGTCCAACAGGGAGGCTCATTGCCTATAGATACAAAAGAGAACAAAAATATTCACCACAGCAATTGTGTGTGTGAAATGTGGGAATTGTAAGCAAATCAACACAAACCTTAATGAAATGGATTATATCAAATATTTGAATCAAATAAACTACTCTATTTTTTAGTTAAAAAAAATCTTTAAGAACACTTCTTTGTCCTCTATTTCCAAGGATTCGTTAAACCATTTGGCTCTTAGATTTTATAGGAGCACTATGATTTTTATAATGACACTTGAAAAATGAGATTGTTGTTCTAAATGCAAGAAACTAAATTCCTACATGCAACTATGTGATGAATGCCATGATAATATGATAATGGAGATATTTGACAAATGGATAAATGATGTTGGATTATATAATGTAAATGCTATGATATGAAGCTAAGATAATTCTACATATGCTCAAATACTAACTAGGAATATGTGAATCTAAAATGCAACTATAAATAAAAGTGTGACTCTGTAATGCTAAATATGAAGCTAAACATGATTCTATATGCAACTACAAACCAAAACATGATTCTAACTATAAGAATCCAAATGCTCCAATGTTCAAAGTTATTCCTACATGATAACTCTACTCAAATGTGGGATGCACAATACAATGGAAAAGGGTTATATTTATACGCTTTTCCAAGCATCTTGTGATGTGGCAATGATCGATGGTCCAGATTCAAACAAGAGGGATGGACAGTAGAGATGGAGAGAATCTTGGAGAATGTCCCCTTGACCAAGGGAAACATGCCAAATGGATGGAGAATCAAGTGTGGTAGAAAAATACCATGTGTTTGAATGCCAAATGTGTGGGAGAATCAATTGTGTGAGGAATAAGCCATGTGTTTGAAGACAATTCTAATTAAAAATTAGAATTATTTAATTTCATGTGACCTTGGTGAGGTGGCATGAAAATTTTGTAGACATGTGCTTGAATTCCTAATTTAAAGTTAGCGAAAAATAATTAAATAAAACAAACTTTAGAAATTCGTTTATTTAATTAAATTAGAAGAATATGATTTTAGATTTGGAGAATTAAAGGATATGAACTATATAAATAAATTGAGAATTTATTTATACATAGATGGAATATTAATTAAATAACTGGTATTTAATTAATTAGATGTCTAGACTGATTTTAGTTGTATACATTTTTACCCTCTTTAAACTAATGTGTTTACACGTTGCTTCAAAGAAAAATTTGATACTGATGCCGAGAAAAAAAAAATTGATGCCCTAGATGCTAATTTTTAGGTGATAATGGATATATGCCCCCTCAGGAGATAAATTGATGAATTTTTAGGATTTTTTGAATTTTTTGAAAATTTTGATGATTTTTTGATGATTTGACGATGATCTCAAAATTTTATGCGTCAAAAATGATTTATCTCCCAAAAAATATGATATATAAGCCCACAGGTGATGATTTGATTAATTATGGCCCCTTTGAAAAATAAAAATAAAACATCCCCATAAAATGCCACTTTATTAACCTATAAAAGGTTAAAAGGGTGAGTGAAAAGTTCATTTAAGCATTTTTCAATTTGAAAAATTGTGAGAGAGTGACTTGTGCAAACTTGGAGCAAAATGGTGATCCCCTACCACACACACCGGTTTGAGCGAGTTAGGTGCCACAATCGCCCAGCAGTGTACGGACCTCTAGTGAGTACCCTAAAAACCACCTCATTGTATGTTTATTTTGTTTTCTTTCTTTTTCCATGTTTTTAAATTAGATTCATTTAGTTTAGCGCATAGGAAGATCGAAGTAGCACATAGGATAAATGAACTAGCACATTGAATGATGTAGTGCATAGGTTGTCTAAATTAGCACATAGAAGCACCGAAATGGTGCATATGTCAGATTAGCTCTTAGAACAATTATATTAGCGCATAGAGAGACTGAAGTAGTGCATAAAATATTTTGGCACACTAGGGTCTTGTTCTAGTGCATTAAGAAAATCAAATGGTGCATAGTGTAGTTTGGTGCATTGAGGGTTTGTTTTAGCGCATTGATGGATTTCTCTAGCGCATCGAGTCCTTCAGTGCATAGAAGCATTATTTTAGCGCATTGGAGAAATTTGATGATTTTCTTGTTGAGACTCCTTGATGTTGATGATGTTTTATCACATCAGTCTTTGTATTGATGATTATTGGTGATGTTGATAGATTAGATGTCCATTGATCTCATGATAGGTGAAATGCAATGATAGGATGATGATAATTGACCTCATGATAGGCAAGGATCAATTATAAGTTGATTGATTTGATAAACCTCATGATAGGAAAGGTTGGATTGATTGATGAACCTCATGATAGGAAAGGTTTGATTGATTGAACCTCATGATAGGTGAGCTTGATTTGATTGATGAACCTCATGATAGGTGAGCTTGATTTGATTGATGAACCTCATGATAGGCAAGCTTGATTTAATTAGTGAACCTTATGATAGGTGAGGTGCATTGATTAATTTGATAAACCTCATGATAGGCGAGGTTGAATTGATTGAGTGAACCTCATGATAGGCGAGGTTAATTTGATTGATGAACATCATGATAGGCAAGGTGCATTGATTGATTTGATAAACCTCATGATAGGAAAGGTTGAATTGATTGAATGAACCTCATGATAGGTGAGGTTAATTTGATTGATGAACATCATGATAGGCAAGGTGCATTGATTGATTTGATAAACCTCATGATAGGAAAGGTTGAATTGATTGATTGATGCTCACGAGATTTGATCAAAGTCTCACCAAAGTTTATTAGATTGATAGGTTGATTGATTTTAATTGATGGATTGATTGATTTGATGTTATTTGATTGATTGGTTGATTTTTAATCTTGTGATGATAGGAACCGTTGACTAGCTTACAGATCAGAGAGTGTTTTCTTGGGATGTGGGATTTGATTCCACACCTAACGGTGGGATTTGTGTTATATGATTCTCAGGAGTAGGGCAGGATTGAGGCACTGCATAGGGTTTTTGAGGATGAACACATATGTGGCTGCGAGATTCCCTAGAGGGACATGTTAGATGCCTATGCCACATTTCCTTCCATGTTAGCTAGTTTTATTGGAGGATTCCTTTGTCCTAATCGCAGGTTAAATGGACTGTTAGTTGGATGGGGGAGGATCCTAGAGAGAATGATTGCGCAAGGCACTAGATATGCTTGGGGTTGCTATATGCTTGTACATCTATATCATGACTTGCACCAGGTTGTATATCTACGAGGAGAAATTTTATCAGTCAGGGTCACATTGCTCTAGGTCTAGGCTTGGGAGCATATAGCAGTCAGTTGGCCAGTTGGAGAGAGGCGGCGCCTGGCCATGAGGCCATATGTTCATATTTATGTTGGTTGACTTACTCAACCTAGGTTGGGTAAGTTGGAGTATTGGAGAGAGACACTAGATTATTTAGAGTCAGTGGTATGGTGGCCATATGTTGATTGTGAGTAGTGGCCAGAGGATGACATGGAGATGCCATTTTTGTGTTAGTCAATTTATCTTATTGGTAAGACCCATTTTATCATTGAGAAATTTTTTTTGTTGAGGGTATTGAGGCAATACAGAAAGTTGTAGGGGATGCCCCAAGTCATGGCACACTATGCACGATGGTGGGTGGATGCTACAAATTGGGGGCTCGTGTTGTCCTATGATGCAGCAATGCAGCATTTCCAGGGTCTGCAGGGCATCGTTTGGGAGGTTTATCCAGATATCATGAATGCTCTGGTATCAAATGAGTATGCACATTATATGTTCCAGCATCCATTCCCTCATATTACCATTCTGGATGAGCTAGCACCATTTTTGGAGGAGGAGGGGAAGGTAGTGGGTCAAGGTCAAGGATGGCGAAGAGGTGGAGGAGATGAGGAGGATGAGCCAAAGGAGTAGGAGGAGGGAAGTGAGGAGGAGGAGAGCAATGAGGGTGAAGATGATGATGAGAGTGATAGTGATGGGGGTGATGACAGAGGTGATGGGGGTGGACCTAGGCTGGATGTTGGAGAGATGAGTGTGCCTCGCAAGAGGCGACATGCAAAGATTCAACTACCCTCACCGCAACAACAAATGCAAATTGTTGGCTTACAAGTACAAGTTCAGACGTTGCAGGGTCAGTTAGAGAAAATATAGACTCTACTCACATAGGCCCAAGGGCAGATACATATGTTGACAGTAGAGAGAGATGTAGCTAGGAAGCAAGTATAGTAGGTATAGGGCCAGCATGCATAGGTACATGCCTAGGGATAGGCACAGGGACAGGTGCATGGGTAGATTGCCACATTGACTGCAAAGAGAGACACTTTTAGGCCACGGGTAGAGCGGGCTGACGGTGTCACTTAGAGGCTAAAACAAGTTGTAGCAGTTGTCGAGGCTTCAAATTATTTCAGAGAGATACACCACACTGCTTAGGAGGTTGAGTTTTACTAAGGGAGATATCATGAGGTAGTTCCTCCGGAGCAATGAGAGAGCTTTGCACAATCTTGGTCTAGAAAGTCTTGGTCTCATACTGTTAGCATGGGTGTCATGCAGCCACTACTTGGAGATCGGCAGGATCCTAGGGCAAGTCCGTCAAGTGGGGGAGATACAGGTCATATGCCAGCATCATCTAGGGGGAGCACGAAATAGCTCCAGTTTATGATTTTTTGATGTATTTTGGTCATGATGTATACACTAATGTATACGAGACATTGATGATGTACCTCTTATTTTTAGACTTCATGATACATGGCCATTTTTTATATTGATGTATCTCTGTCTTTGGATATCCTTGTACACTATGACATTATGATTTTGAGGTTATATGATATGTGGCGATGATTATGATGTATCTGTCTATATGATGTTTATGATGGATGCCTATGATGGATGCATTTAATTTCTATGTTATGATGATGATCATGATGATTATGATGGATGCATTTTCTATTTTATTTTATCATGATTTTGTATGATACGATGATGATATGATATGCTATGGATGCAAATGAAGATGTAATTGATATGTTATGGTTATATGATGCTTTATGAATGATGTATATATTATGTATGTAATGGATCTTATTATGCTAATGTAATGTGATACCTTTTATGTTTTTGGTATTTTCTAATGCAAATAAATGATGCAATGAATGGATGAATGTATGATGGATGAAATGATGATGTTTTATGTGTTTATGATGTTTATATGATGATGATCATGATGATTTTGCAATGATGATTATGATGGCTATGCAATGATGCTTATGATGGTTATGCAATGATGCTTATGATGGTTATGGATGATGTTTTGTAAGATGAATTTATGATTATGTGATGCAAATGATTATGCTTACCTGAGTTTCAAGACTTCAAAATCTCCAGGGTCTTAAGCTTAAATGAGTGAATCTATCCAACTTCCAAGAACTATGGGAACGCCGCTATCAGTTGATTATTTGTTAAGTTAAGCTCCACAAAACCTAACACATTTCCCAACTTTTTTGGAAATGTGAAGACTCACTCATTTAAGCTTAGTGGACCACTTTCTTAATGCGACTATATGAAATGATTTTGATTATGTAAATGAGATGTGATGTACATCTTTTTGTGTTTTATAATGCAAATATTGTGATGTGATTCCTGGATGAATGAATGATGTGAGAATGTTTTCTAATGTATGCAAATGATGATGCCACTCATGTGCAACTATATGAAAATGATGTGTTTTTGTTTAATGTCCAGTATACTCGATCCATTAGTGTTAGAGATAACATCGTTGTAAAATTGTTACAGCTTCACAAACCCTATAGATACAGATGCAAAATGGCATGGATGCAACCTAACTATGTAGTTCTAACATGCAAATGTTGTCATTGTAATAGCCATCTTGTCGTGATTTTTATTATCATTGAGCCTTTAAAATGTTGAAAGTGAGTACAAGCATTGATGGCATATTTTAGACCATGATGACTTGAGTACTACTTCCATGATTTTTGATATTGCAAGTTAACACAAGCATCTAGGTATAATTAAACTGAGATGACCTAAGTATTGCTTGTGTAAACAGACAAGAGTTAACCATTTTCCTATGCAAATTCAGAATGCCATTAGTGATACTTTGTAGAGCACATCCCACAACAATTTGCATAGTAATAATGATCAACTCATAGACAACATATAAAGAAAAATCATACTCCTTCCTAGCTCTTCTAGTTTAATACATCATTGAGGTGCTCCAAAGATATGATGAAAAAAATCAAAGTACAACAATTGAACATTTATGTTAGGCATGATAAATCCATGATTCAAAAGGAAAAATCATCCATTTGAGGTTTTCTTAGACTTTGATTGATTTTGGCTATTTGATTTTGGATGGATGGTTGATGTGTTCATGTTTGTTGATGTTCAATGTTGAGTTGCACTATGATCATTGTTTTGGGTTGTGTTGTCTAACTTATTTTTTTCTATTGGTTTAAGCTCAAATTTTATTGCCCCTAGTGAGTTCAAGATTTTTCCCCCAATTCAAGGTGAGACACGACTACGATGCCAAGATATGTACATGATTCTTTCAAATGATAGGCAAGTTGATGGCGAAAGTGAATGGAGAAAGTGAATGGTCAGCATGCTCAAATAGATGTAAAATCTAGCCTATCACAAATAGCACTTGTTGCCAGGTTTTCACTACTTGTTTTTATTCCACTTTTTTAGATTTTATGATTTTTTTTCACTTTTTTTTTTGTTGTTACCAAGATGCCTGTTTGCTAGGTTTTCATCAAGGCAATTATTTTTTTAGGACATTTTCTAATGTTTTTGTATTTTTTCAAGACTTTTACTGATGCACTAAATGATTCATGTGTAGAATTTCTTGAGGTGCGAGCTGTTGAGGGGTTGATAAAACAAATCCCCTTAAGGTGTGGACAACTAATATGATCTTGATCCGAAGATTGATATGATGCTTTGATCCTATGTAAATGACCATGTTGGATGAAAGGACCTGATTGGAATAACTAGTATGAGTGGAAAGTATGGGGGTTGATAGATATGATAGATAAAAGAGGCTATGATAGTATCCCTAATGTGGACACTATGTGGGCCATCAAGCTTTAGATGAAAAAGAGCTTGGGAAACTGATGAGTTATAATACATGAAAGGGTCATGATCAAAGGAACATTGAAAGACATCACCAGTGGAGGTGTGATGATATGGGGTGATCCCACAATAGTGGTTTACAATTTTTGGCCAAACTAGACACTAAAATTATTATTTTTAACTAAATCTTCACATTCAGGCACCTATAGCGGCTAAACCGTGAGGAATTTGAAGATGATGCAAACTAGAGTCTTGTCACATTTTGTCTGCAGATTCTAAAAATATTTTTTTCAAAATTTTTGGAGTCAAATTGCACTTATTTCTCCATCTCCCATGAAAACTAGTTTTTTTATAAAACAACATTTTTAAAAAGTGATGCACACTGTATAATGCATAACTTTTTTTCCTTGGAGGATAAAATTCTAATTCTTTCGAATTTAGATTTGAAACTCCAATATCTAGTGCTTCCACTTGGTTAGATATTTTTTTATTGAACATTTTTTCTTTAATCGAGTTCCAAATTCAAACCAATTACAATTTAGGCATAGTGCGATCGTATAACAACTTTTTTTGTATATATCAAAAAAAAAAAAAAATTGTTGGATCAAGGACTTCAATATCTAGTGCACTCATATTTTTTAAAAATATTTTTTGATAATCTTCTATTTTTCCACATGTGCAGAATAGAGACCTTCATTTTTTACGAAAAGCCTATGTTTAATAAAACTAAAAAAACAAATACATAATAAAATAAAAACATATTAAAATTATATTTGTTGGATAGCTCGTTCTAAGGACTACCTAATTCAAGTTGGGATTGTGAAGACTCCTCCATTTTCATGTTCAAACTGAGCTTCGAAGTGTAAAAAATTAGGTTTTTTTTGTGTCTCAGGGGGAGATGAGGGATAAGGGGGTTCAGTTGAACCAGAGTTTGGTCAAACCACTTTACAATGCATTTTTTTTGTTTTTAGTGGCCAAAATTTAAATGGGTTTGCTCAAACCCCTTTACAATGCATTTTTTTTGTTTTTGGAAGCCAAAATTTAAATGGGTTCACTCAAATCCTAGTTTGAGTGAACCCTTATTTGAGTGAACCCCTTATTGGTTCGCTCAAACTAATAGGTTTGTAGGAACCCCCAAAATCTCATTTTTACCTTTGGGTCATTTTTTGTGAGTTTTTCTTCCTCACTTGAATTGTAAACCCATATTGTGGCTTCACCCTATGGCAGGTAAATGAACATGGATGAGTGGAAGGGAATATGTGGTATGAGTGACATGGATGTATACCATAGATCAACAAGTTCTTTCTTTGATTTTCTTCTTTGGTAGATGCCCCCAGTGATTTTTGAGGGAGAGGCATGTTTGGAGATCAACTTTTGCTCACTTTTTTTTTTTTTACTTCAATTTTTTATTTGTCCAATAGCTTTTTATTTTGGCTATTGGACTTGTTTGGATCTTTCTTTCTTTTTGATTGGTCCAATAGCTTTTTGTATTAGCTAAGGGACTTTGCTTGATTCTTTTTTTCTTTTGATTTGTCTAATAGCTTTTTTTTTTGGCTAAGGGAATTCTCTTGATTTTTCTTTCATGGCAAGCTTTCTTTTGATTTTGAATCTCCTTTTGAAAAAGGAATTTTTTCCTTTGATTTCTAATTTGCCTCCTTTATATTTTTTTTAGATGATACTTTTTGATCCATGTCTACAAGGTGGATGGATGTGGATGAGATGGATGAAGTGGGAGTGGTGATGCCATCAATGGAGTCTTTTATAGTATCTTTTTCGGTGCTTCTAACATCAACGGAGGCTTGCATGTCCTTAGTGACTTGGCAAGATGACTTGATAGAGGTAAAATTAGGAGATTTATACCCTAGCCCAGGGAAAGTTTGATGGAAGGATGGTTGGATATCCTCAGTAGGATCATGGTCAAAAAGTGGGTTATCATAGGTATCAAAAGCTTGGGTAGAGTCAGATATGGAAAGGGTGGGTGTATCATCAGGATCCCAAAAGGTTTCAATTCCAGCATTGTCATCTTTCTACATTTCTTTTGTAGTTGTCTCAACATCATTGTTGGAATTCTAATCCTTCTTGATGAAAATAGTAGTATATTTTACTAGCAACTCATCCAAACAGTATTCTCCCCATCCTAGATCATGGATTTGGACTTTGGATTTTGATAGTGTAGTAACTATGGTAAATGCTTTCACAGGTTCAGGATCAACATTTATTTGAGGGGATGCTTCAAAATTGCTAAGGATGGTGATTTCAGCTTTAGGACTTTGATTATGGCCAAACATCAAAAAATTAGGATCTCCTTGTATTGTGATTTCAACTCCATCATGAGAAAATTTCAAGCATTGATGATATGTAGAGGAAACTACTTGCATTTCATGTATCCATGGTCTTCCAAGGAGGATATTATAGGTCATGGGGACATCAAGGACTTGGAAAACCACATCTTTCACCATAGGGCCAACTCATGGAAATACTCTCATCAAGTAGGTTTCTTCATGTGAAAATTCAAGACTCATGGTTTTAAATTCCTTCACATGATCGATGGGATCTGTTTTACCCTTGTATTTATCATACTTTGGGAACTCACAATGTTTAGTAAAAGGAATCATGTTGATGGATTTATGAAAAGGATATGGAAAAATGTCTTGGAGCAAGTATCATTTTGAGGTTCCCCTTTGCATGTCAAGAATTTTTTGTTAGAGGTTTCTCATTTGGTGAGTTAAGGAAACCACTTGTTCTGTTTCTTTTTCAAGATTTTTGGGAGGTTCTTTAAATTGGTTAACATCAAATTCATTAGGAAATTTGGCACCTTGTTTAGATAGCATTAGTAAGTATTTTTCCCCATTTCTTTCAAAAATATTTTCTAATCACTTGTGTAAGTTTGGATCTTGTTCAACATTTTGGATATCTTCCTTAGTTATTTCATCACCATTAGTGTTGTGGCTTGCATGGCAAGGATTTTCTTCAACTTCAACATGGTGTTTTGATTTTCAATGTTTTGAGTTTCAATATTTTAGATTTTGAGTTCTCTTTCCTTGAGTTTCTACTTTTGTAACCTTGTTTGAATAGGCATACAAGTGTTATACTTTGACTAAACTTTGATCTTTGTTTGGAATAGTTCCAAGGATTAGAACTAAGTCAAATAGACTAAAAAATTCTATTGATGAAACTAAGTTTGATTTGATTATATAGCTTTTTTTCGTGATGAGAGGATGATAAATCCTGATGATGAAACTAGGCTTAACAATCAAGGATATGATAAGTTTGATGATTTGGGCACTTTGAGATGTTTAGATCTAGGTTTAGGTTGGAGAATTCCACTTGTAGAGGTTAGTTTTAACAAGTTTAGACTTTGTTGTACATTTGAGGAATGATTTTGGATTGGAAAAAGATTTTGACTTCTAGTTCAAAGTATGAAATAGGGGATAAACTAAACTCTTGGGTTTTTCATTTAATGGATGCGCTAAAGTAAAAGCCCAGATGCACTAAAATATTTGACAAATGCACTGGAAGATAGCCTAGATGTGTTACAATAGAGGATGGATACGCTAAAAGATTGCACGGATGTGCTATATAAGATTGCATGTATGTGCTAGAATAGAGGGTCGATGCACTGAAATATGTAGTGTATGTGCTAAAACAAAGGGTCTATGTGCTGAAATATGGAGTGTATGTGTAGACACCTAAAAATGACCTAGGCCTGCAAGCTTCATTTTTACCACTTTCGTCCTAGAATAATTAATACATTTAATTATGTCCTTGGTCCACATTCGACTATTAATTAAATAATTCATAATTATTTAATTAATTCACGTCTTTGTATTCTTCATGATTATTAAATAAATAAATTGTATTTATTTATTAAATACGTCATTAATTGTCTAAGTCTTCCTTTAATTAAATAAATTTCTTAATTTATTTAATTACCCTTTGTCATATATTTCTTCCTGATTATTAAATAAATAAGTTTTATTTATTTATTTAATATGTCACTAATTGTCTTAATTAAATAAATTGATTAATTTATTTAATTAATTAATCTTATCTGCTAAATTAAATAATTATCTTTAATTATTTAATTGTCAAAATTAATATTCCTCTCATTTTAAATAAATAAAATTATTTAAAATGTCATCACTTTCTTAACTGACAGTCATTTTGGTAAATAATCTGAAAAAGATTATTTATTGTCTCACAAAATCATTATTTTGAATTAACTCAATTCAAAATGGAAACTAATCTTCTAAAAATCAAGTAATCGGGCAGATTCTTGATTTTCCAAATCTAATCTTCAGTCCAGAACTCATCTTCTTGATTTTTTGAATCTCACAAATCAGACAATCTTATCTTCTTTATTTTTTGAAAATCTTTATTTCTTTAATTAATTTCTTCATTTATTCTCCATCGTCGATTCGATTATCTAAGATATTATCTTGACCATTCGATTAATGAATTTTCCCTAACCCTAATTAGGGATTCTCATATTTAATCTGGACCTCTCATTCTAGGTCTTTCTTAGAATTCAATCTCATCCGTCCACTTAAAATTGTGTTTTCTATAAAAGACAATTTTGCTCATAATTTCGGGATCCCGGACAACTTCATTTTCGAATCTAGGCATTATAGTCATTTTAGCATTGATAATGATTATTTCATTTAGCATATTGTCATAGACATAGGCATTATTCTATCAAATCCTTCAACATTTGCATAGGGCTTTGACATTACTTTAGGTTGCTCATTTGAAATCTGAGGGCCTCATTGACTTGCTGCAAATTAGAAGGTGCTATAAAGGTGAAGCATGGAAGGAAATGAAGGTATAATCGTTCTTTGTTTTGATTTTCCATTGTTCTTGATAACCTCTTTGGATTTCTAATGTTATTATTTAACAAGCTAACAATCTAATTTTCCATTGATTGCATTGGTGAACCCAACATTTTGTAGAAAAATTTGTGTGTGTTCTTGTTTGTTTTCACTGTTTTGCAGGTTACAGCTAAGAAGTCATACGAAATCCTGTCACCTTCATTTAAGCGCAGAAAAATGAGCAAATAAAATATTTTAAAACCGTTTCTGGGTTTTGTAGATCTCGGTCTCAACTTTCTAGAACTTTAAACGGTTTCAAATTTTGTTAATATTTGAGAAAGTTATGGCTATTTTAGTGATCACTATTTTTTTTTAATTTCATTTTTAAAACCCGCATTTTTTTTTGCATATAACATTTTTTCTATGTAGAATTGTGGAAAATATTTTCTAGGTTTTGAAGGTTTGATTTTCAGCTTTCCATGGATATCTACCACTTAAAATTTTGTTAAGTTTGGAGGAAGTTATCACTATTTTAAGTTTGTTGTTTTCATTTAAGTTTTTATTTTTTATTTTTTTACTAATCTTTGTTGGCAGCATGTGGCGTTGGAGTTTTTCGTGGGTCAAAGACATATATTCAAACTACTAACATGTGGTTTTGCAGCTATGTTTGTCAAAGATTTATCTCTCAAACCACTTGTTTGCATTTTTTAATTTAGGAACATTTCCTTTGGCGCTCTAAAATGAATTTTATTTGCAAGTGTTTGATTGTGGTTGAACAAATGGTAGGTGATTATGCTCTCACCTTGTGAAAACTTGGTGATCAAAAACCCAGACCCATTTTATCTGTTGTACACCCTCATGATTTGGTATATCGAAGTATCCTCTCCCCTTGCGCAATTGTGCGATCCTAGGTGTAAGAGAAACGGTTACTAACTCTATAACTTGGGCCTGATCTGGTGGGAAAAAGTACTCACCCCAGGATGACTTAGACCGGTAGCACCCTGACACCGAGGGACTTCCAGCCGGTATATAAAAGTGGGTTCTTGGGGAAAGCCCAAGAATCACGAGTGTGGTTCCGACGAGATGGATCCGAAAGGGGACTCTCGCCGCATGGATCATGCCTCACGAACGGAATGCCCAAATTAAAAACCTCTTGTTTTAGTGTCCAACCGTTCTATTGGCCGTTGCTTGGTATAGTGCAGGGTACAGTATCATGCCCGAAGACACTCACTACTGATCCCCTTGAGTAGAGATAGCAATTCTTGGGAAGTCATTACCCAAAGAATCTGAATTTGGTGTGCTCGAATGACGTTAATGAGCCGTGGAGAGGAGCCAATGCCACCAAAATTCTAAGTTATCCGCTCTTGAGAAGGAAAGGTGTTTATTACCAATCTGGGGTATATCGGTGGGCTATACCAGGTATACAAACCCTTGGCCTATTGGCCTTTCAGGATTGTACTTGTCTTATGTGTGATTGCTTACATTCAAAACATTGTGCTTGTCAAGTGCTTGTTGAATTACTCAAACATTATACACAACAGTCACAAATCTAGACATAAACAATTGACCTTAGACAACTCATACCTTTCAACAAAACATCAAAACACAATCTTAGTCCATATTTTGAACTTAGACTTTGCATTGTTCATCTTAGTCATCATTTTGAACCTAGACTTGGCATTTATAACATTAAGTCCTTAGTCAAACATCATCATCTTAGTCCTCATATTGGCCTTGACAACCTTGTCATCTTGCATTAATCATTTCCTTAGGAAAACGTCATCATCATCTTGCATTGTCATCCTTTATTCCAAAAGTACAAAAAAAAATAGTGACATAACTTGTCATCTTAGTCTTCATTTTCCTTTGGCATTAGTCATTTTCTTTAGACAACATTGTCATATTGCATCCCTTATTGTCAAAAATCCAAAAACATAGTCTTGCATTGTCATCCTTTATCCAAAAAATCCAAAAAACATAGGCTAGTGTCATTGCATTTAGTTGTCATTATCATCATTCTCATTTGAGCAAAGCCCTTTTACGGTTGAGACTAGGCTTCAAAGACAACAACGACAAATGGAAAACTTTGGACAAGATTCCAATCCCAACATCAACACTAACACTTATGACACAAACCAACATTGGACTTTTTCTGACCCATTTCACAACATGAACACGCAATCTCCCATGAACATTCCATCTTCATCACAAATCATTTTTGAACCATTCATACAAAGAGACCAAAATGGACGAGTATATGTTAAAGACTTAGAAGTTGCAGCGCAAAATCCTGATATAGTCTCCTTTGTAGAAAAATCAATCTTACGTGACCCTCAAAGGTATCTAGCCATGCTTTTGGACGAAGGGGCTAAGTTACCACAAGGCTTTGACATAAATACTTTGCCACCTCCATCCATCTACCCTCACCATCAACAGTTGCTTGACATAAATCCTACCAGTAATTCGCAACAAACGTCCACTTATCACCCTTATCCTAACCTTGACAAGGGAAGCCAACTATCCACTAGTCCATTCCAAACCTCCATGTCATATTCTGACCCTTCACCTATCAATCCCGTCCAAGTCTACATGCCTTATCAACCGTCTACCAACTCATGTCAAGTCCTCACATCATACCATACCGATCCGGTCCAAGTCTCCATGTCATATTCTTGTCATTCAATAATTAATCCAGTCCAAGACTCCATGTCCTATCCTTGTACCTCACATGCTACTCCAGTCCAAGTCCCCATGTCCTATCCTAGTCCTTCATAAACTAGTCTAGTCCAAGTTCCCACGTCCTATCCTAGTCCTTTGGTCATTAATCCTTTTCAAGTCACCCCCTCACATGCCACATCTAGTCATGAAAATTCTATCATAGTCCAAAGTCAAATCCCATTTAATAAACTTGAGGATACATGTCAAAATGAAAGCCCAAAGCATGACATTATAACGTCACCCTCATGTCAAGAACAAGGTAGTCCATCCCATGACCCTATTTTTGACAACCCCATCTTTGACCAAGACCCTACCATTGACCAAGAAATCCAAATCCATGACAACCCCATCTTGGACCAAGACCCTACCATGGACAAAGAAATCCAAAATGATCCACTCCTTGACCTTTATGCCATTCATGATCAAACACTTGTTGACCCTATAAAGGCCTCGACTATTGACACTTCCCAAGATGAGACATTTTCTTCCATGGGACACATAGATGATATTCCTCCAGAACAAGAATATTCCACTAGGGACATGCTTGCATATGATCAAGTTATAGCTAAAACCATTGGGCTCTATGACACTAAAAATAATGATGGCTTCGACATTGCCTTGGAAGCACCAATAGAATCATTTGAACCTAACATGTCACACGATCAAACCAAAGATATCAGTCAGGATTATGTCCAACATAACAATGAAGCTAAGACACTTTATCAACTAGGGTCATCTATCTTTGTCAAAGCAGGCTTTCTTGCAGACGAAAATATTACAAGTGACAGTGTCCATAGACATCATGATGGGTTAGCATCTTGCTTTCAAAAAAATAAATACCCCATCGCAAACAGAATCTTTCAAAGCATGCAATATCAAGGCAACAGACTAGGGATACACGAGCAAGGCATTCTAGAACCAATACAACTTCAGGCAAATTACAGACATCAAGGTCTTGGCTATTCCTCAGATAACAAATCAAATGATGTCAGTGGTACCTCCTCGATACTGGGGGCAACTTTGTTAGATATAAACATCAAAATGGAGTCGATGAGAAATCCTTGTCATAAGATTGTTGCCAACACCCCGTCCACCCACACTATAAACTATCATTCCATCATAAATAAACCTTCCCTTTGGGACCAACAAAAACAAAAATCTTACAAGTCAAAAGATCAAAATCAAATGTCAAAGACCATTGAATCAAACAAAAGGACAAGTGGACAAATGAAATGGATCCCAAATAAAGATGGATCAAACAAAGACATCAAGTCAAATATAAAAGTCAATCACAATTTGGACCCACAAGACAAGAGGAATCCCACATACAACAAATGTCCACCTCCTTCAAAATGGTCATCAAACAAGGCATCTAAAACTATTGGTTCCAAACACCATCCCTCCAAAATTCGTCATCCACCATCCCAAGTTTGGAAAATAAAAAGTCATTCATCCAAACGTCCAAACAATCTTTCCACGTCTACCATCATTCGTCATAACCCTACATCTCGTCTAAATTCCAATGATCCCACGTCACAAATCCGTCACATCTTGGTAGCAACTTTTTACTGCAAGGACTCTCATGGCACTCTATCACGATGTGTGTATTCTGATAAAGCCAACTCTAGTATCAAAAAGGACCACAATGACATCGATCAGTTGTATAAAAGTGCTACGATCTTGACAAGACAACTACTTCAGATAGGACATTATTGGCATATCATGGCACCAGTCTAGATACATCGGCACCGTCAATGGATTCAGAACAGTCAGTGGTCATCTAAAGCATCCAGGCTATCCACAAAATCATAAATACAAAAAAAAAAAATCAAAAATTTAAAAAATTGTCGCCATGATGAAAACCTAGCAAACAGGCGTCTTGGTGACACCAAAAAAATCAAAAAGTCAAAAAAATAGTAAAGAAAAAAATTTTGTCCTACAGTGAAAACCTGGCAAACAGGCACCCTGGATAAGTACCATGATGAAAACCTGGCAAACAGGCGTCATGTGTAAAATAAATCATCTATGTGGACTTTTATACTTGGGGACAAGTCATATCATCTCCTAGACCTTTCTATTGACATTGGCATCCAACCATTTGATCCATATCATTTCCATTCACTTTCCCACCTATCTTGGTCTTGACATAAAACTGACACACATAAATCATGCTTTGGGAAAACTCTTGACATGTCTATCCTTCGGTCATACATGATTCACGAAACATCAAGTCATTGACCGTCATAGTCTTATTGTCCTTATACGACATAGTCCTTGAAAATCATATGAAAATTCCCTTAGTCTCATGTGTCTCATCCTTTACTGAGGCCACCTCTCATCCTTTCATGTTTGTCTCCCACCTTGGCTTTCCCTTGTCAAATGGTCTAAGGATAATCATCATCCCATTTAGTCCTAACCAAGTCATTCCAAATGCAACAAGTCTAATCTATACAAGCACATTATCCAAAATTTTACGTGACTGCATTCCTGGCCCGGCTGTAGACCTCCATACTTTCATCACATTATCGTCATCGTCCTCATGTTGTTTCGAGATGCGTCTTTCCCATGTCAAACAACGTTGTCATCACCTATCAATTGGTATTCAGCTTGACTAGGGGCACAATCATGTTTGTCCTTAGATTCTCATGTGTAGGCATCAGTCATATGCATTTGTCATGATCCTCTTAAACATCAAAATCCAAAAAAATCATAAAGCAGAAAAAAGACCAAAAACATCGTAAAATGTCCTGAAAAAAAACCAAAAACATTGCAAAATGTCTTGAAGAAAACCACAAACAAAACATCAGACTACTCAAAGAACACAAACGCAGTGTCATCTCTTGTCAAAGTTAGTCAGGTCAATCAGTCTTTGTCATTTGTCGAACTATGTTGTCTCTACTCACTTGCTATGTAGGCAAGACTCACATTTTGAGTCCCCGAGACATTAGGTCAGTCCTTTTAGGTTTGTCAAAATAAAATCATGATGCAATCTTTGTTCATCAAGACAAAGTCATGGGTCGTGTCGAACTACGAGGTCTCTAAGCGTATGATGTAGGCAAGGCCATCTGTTGATGAGCCCCCGAGGCCGCATTAGGTCAGTCCATTAGGGTCATGGCACTACATTGGCACACACGTCAAAACTCTGCTAGTCAGGACATATCATTTCTCCAAACGGGAAAACTCCTAAAACAAAGTATTGCAATCATTCATTCAACATGACAATCATATCACCATGGTATATTATCATCATATGGTCAACACAGGTCAAAACTTAGTCAAAACAAGTCAAATTATCGCAACCAATCAAACTATCAACTCTTGGTTACCTTTCAGATGCGTCCTTCTGAAGAATAACCTCAATCATTTATGCCTTAGGATGTGTCCTTCCTAGGCATTGTCCCTATCATTTGACATTTTTGAGGGATCCTTTCCAACACTTAAGGATCATTCCTCTTGGCATCACTGTTCTTTCAGATGTGTCCTTTTGAAGAACAAAACTTTGACATTGGTGTTTTAGGATGTGTCCTTCCTAGACATCGATATTATTCAGGATGTGTCCTTCTTGAATATGGCAAACTTCGGCATTCATCATCTCGACATCATTAAAACTTGACATCCAGACACACTTGACAAATACTTGGCATTTGTTTTTTTTTTTTTTGCTTTTTATCATGTTACTAGCTTTTCAGCGAGATCTTGACACCAGGATTTAGAAAAGCAACGATGTATCATGAAGTTTGTCCTGTCTTTTGACAATCATGTTACTAGCTTTTCAGCGAGATCCTGACACCAGGATTTAGAAAAGCAATGATGTATCATGAAGTTTGTCATGTCTTTTGACAATCATGTTACTAGCTTTTCAGCGAGATCCTGACACCAGGATTTAGAAAAGCAGCGACGTATCATGAAGTTTGTCCTATCTTTTGACAATCATGTTACTAGTTTTTCAACGAGATCTTGACATCGAGATTTAGAGAAGCAGTGATGTATCATGACATTTGTTTTGTCTTTTGACACTCATGTTACTAGTTTCTCAGCAAGATCTCGACAAAAGGATTTAGAAAAACAACGACGTATCATGATAATGGCTTTATCTTTTGTTCTTTTAGGCAGTCATGTTGCTAGTTCCTCAAGGATGTCCTGGCAACAGGATTTAGAGGAGCAACGACATTTCATGATTTTTCCTTGTCTTTTTCTGCTTGTGGATTGTCTTGACAAAAAGACTGGGGCAACTTCACCCTTAGTATGAGTTAGGAAATTCCTTGTCTGTGACTGTCTTTTTTTAAAATGGATGACCTTGCACACCTTGGTCTACGTCATATCATGGTGTTTTTTGTCTATTTGTGTCATTTTTACTGCCCAATGATGATTAAGAGCAATAAATATTAAAGTCCTACTGCAAGTTTTGAAGGATTTGGTCTAGGAACTAACATGCATCTCCTTTTGTCTTCTCATCTAGTCTGTACTCTCATCATCCATATCTTTTGCACTAACATTTCTTTGTCTCTTCATATTCTAGTCTTCTCATCAATTTCAAGAGCACAGTCGTGATCTTGGAACCCGTTTGTCCTTTTGAGGGGTATACCGCTACCCTCCTCGTCATTCTTCCTCATCTTATTTTGCACTGGGGCATATTTTTGATTTTTTTTCTTTGTCACAATGCGACAAGCGACATTATGACAAAGAGGGGCAAAATGTAGACACCTAAAAATGACCTAGGTCTGCAAGCTTCATTTTTACCACTTTCGTCCTAGCATAATTAATACATTTAATTATGTCCTTGGTCCACATTCGACTATTGATTAAATAATTCATAATTATTTAATTAATTCATGTCTTTAATATTCTTCATGATTATTAAATAAATAAATTTTATTTATTTATTAAATGTGTCATTAATTGTCTAAGTCTTCCCTTAATTAAATAAAATTTCTTGAATTTATTTAATTACCCTTTATCATATATTTCTTCTGATTATTAAATAAATAAATTTTATTTATTTATTTAATATGTCACTAAGTGTCATAATTAAATGAATTGATTAATTTATTTAATTAATTAATCTTATCTACTAAATTAAATAATTATCTTTAATTATTTAATTGTCAAAATTAATATTCCTCTCATTTTAAATAAATGAAATTATTTAAAATGTCATCACTTTCTTAATTCACAGTCATTTTGGTAAATAATCTGAAAAAGATTATTTATTGTCTCACAAAATCATTATTTTGAATTAACTCAATTCAAAATGGAAACTAATCTTCTAAAAATCAAGTAATCAGGCAGATTCTTGATTTTTCAAATCTAATCTTCAGTCCAAAACTTATCTTCTTGATTTTTTGAATCTCACAAATCAGACAATCTTATCTTCTTGATTTTTTGAAAATATTTATTTCTTTAATTAATTTCTTCATTTATTCTCCACCGTCGATCCGATTATCTGGGATATTATCTTGACCGTTCGATTAATGAATTTTCCCTAACCCTAATTAGGGATTCTCAGATTTAATCTGGACCTCTCATTCTAGGTCTTTCTTAGAATTCAATCTCATCCGTCCACTTAAAATTGTGTTTTCTATAAAAGACAATTTTGCTCATAATTTCGGGATCCTGGACAACTTCATTTTTGAATCTAGGCATTATAGTCATTTTAGCATTGATAATGATTATTTCATTTAGCATATTGGCATAGACATAGGCATTATTCTATCAAATCCTTCAACATTTGCATAGGGCTTTGACATTACTTTAGGTTGCTCATTTGAAATCTGAGGGCCTCATTGACTTGCTACAAACTAGAAGGTGCTATGAAGGTGAAGCATGGAAGGAAAGGAAGGTATAATCATTCTTTGTTTTGATTTTCCATTGTTCTTGATAGCCTCTTTGGATTTTTAATGTTATTATTTAACAAGCTAACAATCTAATTTTCCATTGATTATAATATGCACTAAAATAGAGGGTCTATGCACTAAAATATGCAGTGTATGCGCTAGAAAAAGTAGTGGATGTGCTAGAACAGTGTATGGATGCATTGAAATAGATTTTGTATGCACTAAAAGATTGCAGCAATGTGCTATAATAGAGGTTGAATGCGCTAATCTAGAAAAATCTGGTGTTTTTGGCGACTCTATCTGGTTGTTTGGCTTTGAATTTGAGAATATGAGTGTTTCCAAGGATATAATCTTTTGACAAGTGAATTTTTTTTTGTTCCTAGCTTGTGAATGATGGAAATTGAGTACTCAAAAGGGATTATTTTTGAACCAAGTTTTTCACTTCTAGTGTGATGTTTTGTTTGAAATTTGTTTGAAAACACATTGGTAAAACAAATCAAGCATTTACAAGCCTAAGGCTATGTAGGACAATATTCATTGGATTCTCACTTAGATTTTACTCTAGTTGCGCCTACTTTTAGCAGATGATTAGATGTTTGACCCCACTGGCTCCCCTCCACGACACTCACTTCTTGGGGAAACTAAGCATCAATACTCATGAAACTCCGATGGCATACTTTTCATCTCTACTAAAAGCTGCAAAAATCTGGGATGGCTTCAAAACGATCATTCCTACACTAGCAAATAGATTAAGGATTTTGGCCTTGCTATAACAAAGGGTTCTAGTATAGGCATTCCATTCATGGACGACCATCCATATGACAAGAGACCATTGTTACCCTTCTTATTGGAACAATCCTCGTGATACTTGAACTTTCCTCAAGTACCCACATTTATATCCATGTTGGAAGTCGCTTGGCTTTAGTGTTTTACCGATTGGGTCATTCCCTTGGGTGATTAATTTTTCCCACAAGGCAGGCCCTCTATGGATAAAAAATAAAATTGAATGGGTTTGGCTTTTTGGTCACCCAGTTAAGGGGAGAGCATATGCCTACCATTCATCAAGCACGGAAGACATGGTGTTCTTTGACCTTCTAATTAAGCTAGATTTCTATCTTAATCAAAAGAAAGCATTAAATAACTCTAGCCCCTGCATAAATCATCAGTAGTTTGATAAATTTGTCTTTGACCAACGTATAAAAGTACCTGCAAGCATAAAACACCAATTAGTTCTCGAATTTCACAAATTTAAACAAATGGGCTAAAACAATCATCAAATCTACTAAAACATCAATGCACTACAAGAACTAACCAATGTGCTAAAACAACTACTCTATTCACTAAAAGAACAACCCAATTCACTAAAATAGATACTCAATGTGCTAAAGAAAGAGTGAATGTGCTAGAACACTCCCTGTGTGTGCTAAAACATTCTTTGTATGTGCCAAAAGAAATGTCGTATGTGCTGAAATAGAATGCATTGAAACATAAGTCATATACGTCGAAAGATTTGTCATATACACTGAAAGAACTAACAATTGTGCTAAAATGTCATGTCCAACCTATTTACAAGAACTTTTCTAGAAAAATGTTAGAAATGGAGTATTGCCCCACGATGGGCACCATTTTATGTGTGTGTGAAATGTGGGAATTGTAAGTAAATCAACATAAACCTTAATAAAATGGATTATATCAAAGATTTGAATCAAATAAACTACTCTATTTTGCAGTTAAAACAAATCTTTAAGAATGTTTTTTTGTCCTCTATTTCCAAGGATTCATTAAACCATTTGGCTCTCAAAATTTTATAGGAGCACTATGATTGTTAGAATGACACTTGAAAAATGAGATTGTTGTTCTAAATGCAAGAAACTAAGTTCCTACATGCAACTATGTGATGAATGCCATGATAATATGATAATGGAGATATTTGACAAATGGATAAATAATGTTGGATTATATAATGTAAATGCTATGATATGAAGCTAAGATGATTCTACATATGCTCAAATACTAACTAGGAATATGCTAATCTAAAATGCAACTATAAAGCAAAGTGTGACTCTACAATGCTAAATATGAAGCTAAACATGATTCTATATGCAACTACAAAGAAAAACATGATTATAACTATAAGACTCCAAATGCTCCAATGTTCAAATTTATTCCTACATGATAACTCTACTCAAATGTGGGATGCAAAATACAATGGAAAAGGGTTGTATTTATAGGCTTTTCCAAGAATCTTGTGATGTGGTAATGATCGATGGTCCAGATTCAAACAAGAGGGATGGACGGTAGAGATGGAGAGAATCTTGGAGAATGTCCCCTTGACCAAGAGCAACATGCCAAATGGATGGAGAATCAAGTGTGGGAGAAAAATACAATGTGTTTGAATGCCAAATGTGTGGGAGAATCAATTGTGTGAGGAATAAGCCATGTGTTTGAAGATAATTCTAATTAAAAATTAGAATTATTTAATTTCATGTGACCTTGGTGAGGTGGCATGAAAAGTTGTAGACATGTGCTTGAATTCCTAATTTAAGGTTAGTGAAAAATAATTAAATAAAACAAACTTTAGAAATTCGTTTATTTAATTAAATTAGAAGAATATGATTTTAGATTTGGAGAATTAAAGGATATGAACTATATAAATAAATTGAGAATTTATTTATACGTAGATGGAATATTAATTAAATAACTAGTATTTAATTAATTAAATGTTTGGACTGATTTTAGGTGTATACAACAATTAATGCACATTTGTAGGATTGCATAAACCCTTATCTCACTACCTTCAACACAATGGAGAACTACTATCATAACCCATGCACACACTTCTGCTCTTATGATGTATGCCTCACTTTCGTCACTTTGCATCACACTATCATACAACTCTTCACAATTCAACTTTCTTTTATACCATCCTCAACCTTAGAAACTTTCTCCAAGGTCGACCACAAAAACCTCATTTCATAAATTCAAAATAGGTCAGAAACTCAAAATTCTCATGGTGGAAAGGAATAAGAGTGAACCAATAAAACATTAACCAAGACCGAAAAAATAAAGTTTCGGGTCAATCACACACTTCCTCAATTTAAATTTTATTCTTTGAATGAAGTGTAAATACTAGGTCATCCAAACCTAATGAAAACACAAATAAACATTGATGTACACACTTCCCAATCAAAAGATGACACGCGGACTCCACAACACACTCCATTAAGCACATGGTACACCTCAGAAATCTCCAGATACATCCACAGCAAAAAAACAACCTTCAATCACTGAACACCTTTCACCAGTCCAACTAGGATGTATAAACTCACACTAAATTACTAAAACATGACTTCCAAATCACCAATCTTCAAACCTCTTTGCCAAAGCACATAAAAGACCTTCACAAGATGTATCCCAGATCCACGAGATCTAAAACGAAACAACATAGGACTGCGGAGAAAAACTATTTCTCTTAGTCCACAGAAGATCAACTCAGCCAAAACAGTTCACGTACCGGTGAACGTAACTTTCACACACCATCACACCAAAAGCTGAAACTTAGAATATATCATCATGAGATCATCATTAACAAACCTTCAAATTCGCACAAGCATAGGATCAACACAAAAGAAACGTGGAGCACATACCAGAGCACATTTTGAACACTTTCATCATTCTAACTTCTCTTCTTTATTTAATTTTCTCAAAAGCACTTGGAAACTCATCAAACCAACACATCTACAACACTATAAAGATAGCTCCATGTACTCACAAAATATCAGAAGCATCTCAGACATCAATGACAACATTAATGTACAACACCACCAAACTTGATCATACCTGCAACAAAAGTTACAAACAAAATAAAACAAAAATAAATAAATAAAAATACTTATAGTAAAATAAAATCTCTTAAGGGGAAGTGGGCTTAACTCCATTGACTAAAGCATCCTATTGCCATTGGTCACTGGGAAAAACTAAATAAATAAAATAAAATCTCTTAAGTAAATAAAATGACTCAATGTATTTTTTCATCTATTTACTTATCTATTTGTCTAATTCTATTAATTTAAAATCTCTATGTAAAAATAAAATAATTAGATCTTTATGTATTTTAAGAAATAAGAAATTTGGCATGTTGAATATATAAAATAAATAATTTATTAAGATTGTAGATAAATTAGTACATGTATAAAAAAACACCTACAAATATTTCCGGTCATAAATTTATTATGATAGGTATCTTTAGATTCATATCTCCACGTATTTTAAATAAACAAATTTAAAATATTGATTTTAATTTAAACTAAAAATACTCAATAATAACATCTAAACTAAAAGATTCCATATAAAAGTATTTAAAGTAAAGAGACACAAAATAGAATATATTTTTACACCAAGAAATGATCTCATAAAACAAAATAAATCAGTAGTAAATGCGGGCACGTGTCCGTACTAATGTAACCGTGGTCTCTAAATACAAACCCACGATGTATGTGAAAGGTTTTACTTGTTTTATTTATTGTTTTATTTATTGGTTTATATGCCGACTATCAAACATTCGGTCTTCTTAATTCCATTTGAAGAAATCTCCAATTAGAATTATCTACATTAAACGTACACGTGTCTGTCATGTATCACCCTAGGCAAAGAAACACTTGGTTATTGAGAAGGAAAAATAAGTGTTCTTTTAATTAATTAAATCTAATAGTTAGGTATATATTAATTTAAAGTTTGTTAAAGTAGAGAGGATCAAATCAAATAGTATAAGAAAATAAGTATAATGTCATAAATGGTAATTAATGTATAACAAGTGGTTTAGTTTTTTTTATTAAAGAATATACATACAATTGATGAAGATAACGAATCTATAGAATTCAAAGTCTAGAAATATTTTATACAATCATGTGTGTGTTAGAATAAGAATATTTTTTTATGCTCATTATTGGGTTGATTTCATTATTTTGCATCTTGTTTGTACTTATAAACTCACTTTGTACTTATGAACTTGGTCTCTAATGATCTCTGGATTAGGTATGTCTTGTGAACTCTCAAAATGAAATTGCTAAGCAATAATAATCTCTATCACAATCTCAAGGTTTTTTCTATCAAGTAGGTGTTATTTAAAAATATCTTAAACATATGTCAAGTTTCAAACATACACATAAATTCTAGAATGATTACTAGGTGATTTACATGTGTTAAGGTATGTAAATGGAAATGGTTGTTCTTGAATATCCTTGTATCAAGTGAGACATATGTGATATAGATTTTGAATAGTGTTCTTGGATATTCAATCGTTGGAATGAATGCAATGAATATCTTTTTAATACATAAAAATTACACCAAATTGTGAAGATTTGTGCAAAGTCGGCCTTTTCTTTTTTGTTTGTATTGAATCAATGCAAAAAAAGTACAATAAGAATAAGGCAATTGGAAGGTTGCCAAAAGAGAAGAATTACATAGCAGTCCAATAGATACAACTCATATAATTGACAACCATAAGCTTAAGGAATGGTTGAATACATTAACAATGAATTGCAGTCATAAACCTGACCTATGAACAACATTCAACTCTAAATTTAAACATACATTGCAACTGCAAAGAACGTAGAGAGTCTTTTCCATGAAGCTGAAGCATTTGATACTTTATCTCATCCAAGTGGTTGCTCATTTTCACCTTTTCTTTGGGCACCCCCTACAATTGAGAGCACAACACAACAATTTGGAAGATAACATCAAAGTAAAAATTTAGCATTTCTACTTCCTGGTGCACATTATACTTTGCAAAAACTATCAAACATCGTCTTTTCCATATATTAAGTAAAATATCATGTCTCATAGAATCAAACACAACATTTTTATGCAAGCCAAAACCCAATAATGCTTCTTTCTAGCTTAAATTATGCTTAAAAATAGCAGGAAGAAATTTGAAAATAACATTCCATTTCCTTTTTGTCCATGCATAGTCCAAAAAAATGTGTTTCAAACTTTCATTGTAGTGACAAAATAGGAATTTAATCGGCTCCACCATCATGCATCTTAATTTGTCACCTACAGATAATTTAGAGTGTAAAAAAACTTTTCAAGCCAAGATTTGAGCATTCACCTTAGCATTTGACCTCGAAAGGAATAAGAGTGAACCAATAAAACATTAACCGAGATAGAAAAATAAAGTCTCGGTTCAATCGCACACTTCCTCAATTTAAATTTTATTCTTCGAATGAAGTGTAAATACCAGGTCAGCCAAACCTAATGAAAACACAAATAAACATTGATGTACACGCTTCCCAATCAAAAGATGACACGCAGACTCCACAACACACTCCATTAAGCACAAGGATACACCTCAGAAATCTCCAAATACATCCGCAGCAAAACAACAACCTTCAATCACTGAACACCTTTCACCAGTCCAACTAGGCTGCATAAACTCACACTGAATTACTGAAACATGACTTCCAAATCACCAATCTTCAAACCTCTTTGCCAGAGCACAAAAAAGACCTTCACAAGATATATCCCAAATCCACAAGATTTGAAACAAAACAACAGAGGACTGCAGAGCAAAACTATTTCTCCTAGTCCACAGAAGATCAACTCAACCAAAACAGTTCACGTACCAGTGAACGTAACTTTCACACACCATCATACCAAAAGCTAAAACTTAGAATATATCATCATGAGATCATCATTAACAAACCTTCAAATTCGCACAAGCATAGGATCAACACAAAAGAAACGTGGAGCACATACCAAAGCACATTTTGAACACTTTCATCATTCTAACTTCTCTTCTTTATTTAATTTTCTGAAAAGCACTTGGAAACTCATCAAACCAACACATCTGCAACACTATAAAGATAGCTCCATGTACTCACAAAATCTCAAAAGCATCTCAGACATCAATGACAACATTAATGTGCAACACCACCAAACTTGCTCATATATGCAACAAAAGTTACAAACAAAATAAAACAAAAATAAATAAATAAAAATACTTATAGTAAAATAAAATCTCTTAAGGGGCAGTGGGCTTAACTCCACTGGCTAAAGCATCCTATTGCCACTAGTCACTGGAAAAAAATAAACAAATAAAATAAAATCTCTTAAGTAAATAAAATGACTCAATATATTTTTTCATCTATTTGTCTAATTCTATTAATTTAAAATCTCTATGTAAAAATAAAATAATTAGATCTTTATTATGTATTTTAAGAAATAAGAAATTTGACATTTTAGTATAATTATGTGTTGAATATATAAAATAAATAATTTATTAAGATTGTAGATAAATTAATACATGTATAAAAAACACCTACAAATATTTCTGGTCATAAATTTATTATGATAGGCATTTTAGATTCATATCTCCACATATTTTAAATAAACAAATTTAAAATATTGATTTTAATATAAACTAAAAATACTCAATAATAACATCTAAACTAAAAGATTCCATATAAAAGTATTTAAAGTAAAGAGACAACAAAATAGAATATATTTTTACACCAAGAAATGATCTCATAAAAACAAAATAAATCAGTAGTAAATACGGGCACGTGTCCGTACTAATGTAACCGTGGTCTCTAAATACAAACCCACGATGTCTGCGAAAGGTTTTACTTGTTTTATTTATTGTTTTATTTATGGGTTTATATGCCGACTATCAAACTTTCGGTCTTTTTAATTCCATTTAAAGAAATCTACTTAATTAGAATTATCTACATTAAACGTACACTTGTCTGTCATGTATCACCCTAGGGAAAGAAACACTTGGTTATTGAGAAGGAAAAATAAGTGTTTTTTTAATTACTTAAATCTAATAGTTAGGTATATATTAATTTAAAGTTTGTTAAAGTAGAGAGGATCAAATAAAATAGTATAAGAGAATAAGTATGATGTTATAAATGGTAATTAATGTAGAATAGGTGGTTTAGTTTTTTGATTAAAGAATATGTATAATTGATGAAAATAATGAATCTATACAATTCAAAGTCTAGAAACATTTTATAGAATCATGTGCGTGTGTTAGAATAAGAATATTTTTTTATGCTTATTATTCGGTTGATTTCATTATTTTGCATCTTGTTTGTACTTATAAACTCACTTTGTACCTATGAACTTGGTCTCTAATGATCTCTAGATTATGTCTTGTGAACTCTCAAAATGAAATTGCTAAGTAATAATAATATCTATCACAATCTCAAGGTTTTTTCTATCAAGTAGGTGCTATTTAAAAATATCTTAAACATATGTCAAGTTTCAAACATACACATAAATTCTAGAATGATTACTAGGCGATTTACATGTGTTAAGGTATGTAAATAGAAATGGTTGTTCTGAATATCCTTGTATTGCGAGACATATGTGATATAGATTTTGAATAGTGTTCTTGGATATTCGATCATTGGAATGAATGCAATGAATATCTTTTTAATACATAAAAATTACACCAAATTGTGAAGATTTGTGCAAAGTCAACCATTTCTTTTTTGTTTGTATTGAATCAATGCAAAAAAAGTACAATAAGAATAAGGCAATTGGAAGGTTGCCAAAAGAGAAGAATTACATAGCAGTCCAATAGATACAACTCATATAATTGACAACCATAAGCTTAAGGAATGGTTGAATACATTAACAATGAATTGCAGTCATAAACCTGACCTATGAACAACATTCAACTCTAAATTTAAACATACATTGCAACTACAAAGAACGTAGAGATTCTTTTCCATGAAGCTGAAGCATTTGATACTTTATCTCATCCAAGTTGTTGCTCATTTTCACCTTTTCTTTGGGCACCCCCTACAATTGAGAGCACAACACAACAATTTGGAAGATAATATCAAAGTAAAAATTTAGCATTTCTACTTCCTAGTGCACATTATACTTTGCAAAAACTGTCAAACATTGTCTTTTCCATATATTAAGTAAAATATCATGTCTCATAGAATCAAACACAACATTTTTATGCAAGCCAAAACCCAATAATGCTTCTTTCTAACTTAACTTATGCTTAAAAATAGCAGGAAGAAATTTGAAAATAACATTCCATTTCCTTTTTGTCCATGCATAGTCCCAAAAAATGTGTTTCAGACTTTCATTGTATTGACAAAAGGGGCATTTAATTGGCTCCACCATCATGCATCTTAACTTGTCACCAACAGATAATTTAGAGTGTAAAAAAACTTTTCAAGCCAAGATTTGAGGATTCACCTTAGCATTTGACCTCAAAATATGAGCATTTAATCCTCTACAAGTCTTTTCTTTGAAATTATAATTTTGTTTCTAATTTAGCCTTCGAGTTAAAGACAACAAAGGAAGCAAGCTAATATATATCTTTTTTAAAGGAAAATAACAAAATTGAACTTTTTTTAGCCACCACCAATCCTTGAAGACATTACAATGCACATAAGTACATAGTTTTATAATTAGATCCATCGGAACCAAGGCTCTCACAAAAATAACCAAACTTTGAAACTTATCATTTACACAAAATTTATTCTTAATAATATGTCATACAGTCTAATCAAAAGTATTAAAGTCCCATAAATCACCAAAATTATGAATCCATTTATTAAATAAATGAAGGACATGTCTCGAAAAAGAAACACTAAGAGGTTGTCCCTGATATTGAACCATTTTGTTCCACCAAATGAATGAAACACCAAAACTGAACCCATGTTGTAAAGATTCACTTTTCCAATTTAAACAATTGCAAACCAATTGCTAAGCCTTCCATATAGATAACAAAGGGAAGGAAGCTTTAAGCTGAAAAAAATGGAGCAAGCAAAATTTAATCAATCCATCTAACTAATTGCCATTTTTTTTAACAATAAATTGTACAATTTAATAACGAACCAAGATCTTCCAAGGTTCATCTCCAACAACTCTATTTATCCATTTAGCAACCAGACAAACTCCTTGGGTTTTGGGGTCCAACAAAACCAACCCACCTCTTGATTTAGGTTGGATACAATGTAGCCAAGAATTTGGTTTAAAACCAACATCACCATTCTAATTAGACCAAACAAACTATTTAATGATTTTGATTGGATCATCATAGCCCTTTTTTATGGCATACAACAAGAGGAATGATAGACATGAGAAGCCAAAAATATGTGATTCAAATCTTTCCAGCTAAAGAAAAATTATATTCCCCCAATAGGAAATCTTATTATTCAAATTATTAAAAAACCATTTCCACATATTATAAAGTGTGGCACCTAGCCCAAAGGGAATCCCCAAGTAGCGAAAAAATTTCTCCATGCTCGATTTATTTCCATTCTTTTACTATCCACTCTAGGACAAGGTCAGTCTTTACCATAAAGAATTCAATTTTATGATGAGCTAATTTAGAACCAAAAACAACACAATAAAGTTCAAGTACCCCCATTGTAAAACCCTGCCCTGTAACCTACAGGATGATGCAACATTGCGGAAGCACAACTAATTTTTTTCGTCAACCATAGATATTTCCCAAGATCTTTTCCCAATAACATGCGTTTGAAATTTAATTAATTTATTTGTTTCAAATCAAATTTAAATAACTTATTTATTTTATTTCACATTTAATCTAATAATTAAAATTACTTTATAACATAAATTTAATTAATTTATCTATTATAAAGTCTCCACTTCAATAATACAAATTAATTAAATACTCAATCTTAACATATAATTTAATCCTCACAATTAAACCTTGCACAATAAATAAAATAACAAGGCAAATGTGGATAAAGAATACGACCAATACATGGACTGACAACACACTGTACTAGGGTAAAGGTTTGACTAGGTTATCTCGTTACAATCTCCCAATCAACATTATTGTTGGATAGTGGACACGCTCAAACCTGTGAATCTAGGTGAAGTTGTTGTTCTATACCTACAAACCTAAAAACAAAGCATATGTCATACATGTATCCAAATATTAAATCATACACTCCGTGAAGAGAGAATCACGGAAATCACAAGGCACTCACAAGTGAGTGATGCAATTTCGTTCTCTTCACCAATAAAATGTAGTGCATCAACTGACGAGATAAAATATCAATTAAAATACAAAGAGCATATATAGCAATATCATCTCAACTAAACATCTATGCAAATATAAAGCATGCCACATATAATCACCATGTATATTGTGTATCATCACATCAATATAGGTCTATCATCACTCCATTATCAGCGATTGAATAACAATCACATAAAATATGGTCTATCAAAGTATCTGAATTGTCAGAGAAAACATAGCAAATCAGAGGGGTGTTACATCCTCCCCCTAGGACTCGACTTACTCCTGAAAGTCACAAGATCAGGTAAATATACATAGTTATGAACCACATCATAAGGCAATAGCTACTCATCAGCTTAACAAGCATAATCATGAACCATGAGATACACGTAATCAAAATTATCCAACACAATACTAATTCCATAAATCCAATGTATCATAAACATCAATTCATAATGTCACGATCATCAAGATCAAATGAAATGTCATCCAACACCATCTCGAATGGTGAAACAACCAACTATAAGGTCTCAAAGCATAAAACATAATATAATTAGTATCAAAGTTTCATAATCATAACATAGAATAAAGTATCAAACCAACTAAGCAACAGAGAAGGTTCAACATTCATCTAACAACTATCGGGCTACTCACTACATTCATCTAACAACTATCGGGCTACTCACTACCTGAAAGAGGAAACTCCTTTGGGTCCTCATCAGAATCCACTACCACAATAATGGAAGCAAAAGGCTGAGAAAGAAAGCTCTCCTCTTCCTTGGATGGTAAGGGAGTTTTAGGTCTTGGCAGTCTTTCCTGCCTTTCCTTTCTTCTTTATAGACTTTGACCCTCCCATCCCTACACACAAATACAGGTAAACATTCAACTCAAAGAAAATTTAGATCACAACTAATCCACACTACACCAATGTCCAAAATGCATTCCCCAGTAGGAAAGATATTGGTGCATTGTGCACTACACTGAGGATCCTATCCTTTCCACTGGTTTTTTGCACCATTGGAACAACAATACCTAAAGACAATTTCTGGAATACAAGCGAGAACAATCCAAAAGGAAAAAAATAAACTAAAGAGTACAACACCTTGGTGCTCGACCTGGTAGTTATCCATCGTGGTAAACACCCTATGCGATCTACTTGTGTCACCTACTGTTGGCTCTGAAGTCGTTGGCCTCTGAGTATATCCTAATGTGTCCTTATTGGGACACTGTCGCACTATGTGACCTTGTTGGCCACAAGAGAAACATCTTGTACCTCTACTAAATCCTCTAATATCAGGAGGTACATTAGACTGTAGAACACTACCCCTAAAGGTAGACTAAGTACTCTGTGTTGGTTGTGCATTACTAAAGTGTTTGACACACCTCTAGTTCTAGTCACCTCCTGACTGATATATGTCACTCTATCTAGATGGAAAATCCTTTCGTTTTCCCTATGAGTTCTAGTATTGTCCACTTTGTGCAAGTATCTACTGTGTCCTCGATGGTGCAGCTCCTTGAGTCTGGCCACTGCGTGCACTAGGTCCTGCAGCTGAAGTATTACCCATTTGCACTCCAACATGACCACCCAATGACATCACCAAATTCTCCTCTACACATTTGGCCTTGTCTACCGCTATGTCCATAGTCTTGGGTTCGAAAACCTGCACACCTCCACTAATCATAGATAGAGAACTCTGTGTTGGTTGATAGAAATGATTACAATGAGCTCATAGCCAACTCTGATCTCTCTTCTTTTGAAACCATATACCACCATGTTGGGACTAAATCTTCTTATGCTCTAACTGCGAGGGCTAGTACTACTCACCCTTAGCAGGTGCCTAAAGCCCCTTGGGGACACCCAAAACTTGAGATTGACCACCCTGAGATCCAACACCAATGGAAGGTGCATTGCCAATATGAACCATCGTCTGTCCACCTAAGACCATAGATAGATTCTCTTCAACAATCTGAGCCTTGTCCACTGTTACCACTGTGCTCATCAACTCATGGGAAACATGGGAAGGTGAATCCCACTGACTACCTCCATGACCACCTCCACGGCCATGACTACAACCTCTACCGCGACCTCGCCTAGGTGGCATAATCCTACACAAACACACCAAGGTATAAGACAAGATATGCAACTTAAATCCTATGCAAACAACTTAATGGTTTCTACATTATCCCAGAGTTCCCAATGCTTAAACCTTGGCTTTGATACCATTTGTAATGCCCCACCAGGGAATCCAATAAAACAAAGTATAAAGTAACAAATTAATTGAATAATTTTATTTTTTAAATTCATTCAATTACACAGGTGTTTTAAGGATTCCAAGATGATGTTACTTAAACTTATACAATAAGAACATCACATTAATAGTTGAGTCATAAAACATAAATACATATCATATTCATGAATGCCTCAATTCCATAAACTTTATACAAACAGGTTACATATATCCAATTTACATCAAGTGAGATTTTAATAAATCTTAATACATCATAATGTCATTATACATAAGTTCTCTTATAGTCAACAAGAGAATGTACAATTAAGATGAAGAATATATCATGTTGTCAACCTCGTTCATGAGTATGATAAGTTACCCTGGCAACCACTTAGGGTTTCGGCCCCTATCACAAGCCACTCTTCCTATAAACATGACACAACATCAAAATACAAAGGACAACCAACATGCTTATAAACAAAACCATAAAATAACATCTCTCATTCATGTCCCAATCATTGAACAATTCCAACACCTCAAAGGTGACAATTAACTCTTGCATGGCTAAGTCCCAAAATAGATCATGGTATCAAAAATATCCATATACAAACATTAAAAGCTCTTTTCTTTAAAATCAACATTCTAGCCTCTGAAAAAAAAAAAGGTACACATATCTCAAAATTAGATACAAAGGAAAGCCATTAAGCACGAAAAGAAAAATCTCGAATGATCACATCATTCACATGACATAGACCATATAATCTCATAATACCTCAAAGGTAACAAATATACCATGCTTGGCTTAATTCCCAAAATAGCACATAGGTATGATATGCAACGAGCATGGCCAAATTTTGTAAATAACAATATCAAACGAATACCACGTCTCACATAAAATAAACAAACCACCGAAAGTATTTTAGCCTCTAGAAACTTAACAACTTACAATTCACAAAAATTTAAGCTATATTCTTTACAAACAAATACTAAGGAATTTTACCCATTTAAAGAACAAAATGGTTACCATCAATTTTTTCGCAAATATATATATATATATATATATATATATATATATCACCTTAAATCTTTATGAGCTAAAAATACAATAAATTATATATTTGCTTAAATAACATCTTATTTCAAACAAAATGAATCTATGATCTTTTAAAGAATAATAAAAATCCTATTTACATTAATTAATCACTCATTCGAATAAGTAACACGATCATCTTTATCAATAATATAAACTTAAGATAAATAAAACTATTCAAATTTCACCTAACATTTATATTATACATTAATGCTCATAATTCACAAAGAACAAAAACTAATTTTTACAATATTAATATAGATCTAATTGTCTATTATTATGCATGCTCAATTGGGGAAACTACAGAATCAAAACTAATGTTTACCATTACATGCGTACGAAGAAAGAGATGGATACAAACTTGGTATAAACTTCAAGAAGTGCTAGTACTAGATAATGATGCCATTGTCGGGTTGACTATTAGTAAGTTGATGACCAAAAACTGAAAGTAAGTCTAAAAATAGATACCAATTATAAAATACAGTCTAGGACAATGCATTTAACAATAATCAAATCCAAGAAGGTACATGGCTATAGCCGACACCCTCAATCTCAAAACACATGCAACACAAACAGTTCACCAAGCGCAAAGAACTCCAGGAATAGATAAAGGCAAAGTATGACTTCACTAGAAGGACCAACAGTGGCCAACATACATAGCATTGACAAAGGTGGAATCTCATAATTTGATTAATGGCCGGTTACCTAAGTGTATCCTCCACTAAATTTGATATGGATAACACTTGATGTAAGGAATAAAAGAATGTGTCCTCGGGCACAAGAAAACTAGTGCAATATATGCATGCAACAATTATTTATACTAAGTTTCTCTTTAATCAAAATCACACTCAACTGGTCCAAACTAAGACTTAAATTAACAATCTTGGCTGATGTCATCCCCCATAGTTCAATCCTACAGAGAAAGAGCAGGTCTAATTATAAGCGTTTTATGACACGCATCCAACAAAAGATGGAGGATATTGGTGATGGTAAATGAAACAATCTAAAAAATAGACATGTGCTATTTACATTCTCCATAGTATTTCAATTAAGAGATTTCCTTTAGATCCAAGGATTCAAAGCGCATCAACTGCGTGGTTCAAATGATCAAACCCCACTGTTGATCTACAACATTAGAAGAGTCTATAAGGAATAGATGAATATACTAAGAGGGATACACTAGAAAACTAATGAATCTAAATAGGGGTGACACTATAAGACAATAAATAGATTGATATTTTCAGCAATACTCTAAATAGATGGCATTCATAACAAATTATGCAGTTATATTTAAACACCAAGCTGGAGACCAAGATAAGCGGCGCAGCAAGAGAAAATTGCAAACAAAAATATTCAAACACTAGCAGGCACATGGAACAACAATGCAATCGATCTCCAAAGTTATCAATAGAGTGAAGAGGAAGTGGCCAAAGAGAGTAGATAAAAGTAATATCACTTAAAGTTTAAAACCCAAATAAAACCACCGAACATCATAAGCAGGGGCAGCGCCCAAGGCAAGGAGTACATCTACTTAAAATTTGGATAAGTTTCAAAAAGAAAAGAATAAGTCTCAGGAAAAGTTAGACGAGGAAAATCTGGCGTCTCCAAGACTAAGTCATAGAATGTAGAACCTTAGGCTACAATAAACATATATGGGGAGATGCAAAATGACGTTTTAGGGATCTATCTAGCTAGACAAATAAACCTCAATCTAAAACCTTTAGAGAATCATAGAAAGAGATTTGAAGAAATTCTTTTCATTGTTTTTGCTTTGCTTCTCACTCTATCTTTAAAAAATCTTCCTAATTTGTTTCATTTTAAATTGCGTAGGTTTCTCATAATAAATCTCTTCCACATAAAAGATTAACCCTTTTCCAACACAAATTTTTTTTTTTTTAAACAAAGTTTTAGAAATACAGAGCAAGAATTTACAAATAACGAGAAGAAAACTTGATTTACAACTAGAAAATTGAGTTGAAGAAAAATTTGTAGCTTCTGTTAATCCCGATCAAATCACCAAAACTTGATGAAGATATCTGAGCAATTCTTTTTCCCAAATTATTTCTACATTCAAAACTATGATAAAAGCTTCTCTCGAAAAATTGTTATGCAATCTCTTTCCAAAACTACTATCGTGAAAAGATTTCAGAAGAATTGTCATCCATCAAAAATTGCACACACAATAGCTTTTTAATGCATTTAAATTATCTCAAGTTACAAAACTTAACTGATTGTCAGTCATGCATTCGAAAATTAATCCATTAGTTATAATCATTAAATATCTAAGATATTATCTTTCAACTCAAACACAAGTTTTTAGATATTTATAACTTGTTGAGAATAACCTCTTTTAGAATATCTGATTTTCACAAAAATCCTATTTGCACAATTAATTCCACAATTACATTTAAATAATTACCTTTTTCAAAATTAACATTCACTTTTAAATAAATAACTTGTTTAATTTAAATTAATAAATTAAACCATAAACATAAACATAAACATTTAATTAAAAATATTAACAAATAATCCATTTAACTAAATTAATAAATAATTAATTCCCAAACAAGATAACACAAATAAAATCAACATGACAAGACTAAACTACAAATGGCAACAGGTGACAAATGGATACTCGTTCAATGAAGAACAATGGATAAATGAGGACCTGTCAATATCTCTGAATCAACATAATTTTATTGGGTTAGAGAACGCTCAGACCTGACAAGTAGGTGGAGCCAATACTCTGTACCTATAATTGCATAAAACATCACTTGTTAAACATAACATCATATATTAGAAAACACACCGTGAAGAAGAATCACAGCATAGTAGGGTACTCACGAGTGAGTAGTGCTACACTATCTTCTTCAAAAAAACTGACGAGCATCAATATATTATAAGTTACATCAAATACATCAAGTTAACCTCATAAAAACTCATAAACAACATAAACCATATCACACTCGTGTCTATCACAAAATCATCACACAAACACAACCAAATGATCAGGATGTCAAATGTATCATCCATGGAGTATAAAAACAACTATCATAACATTTGTGTCATAACTAGAAGAAATATAATATCCAAAATAGCTAAATGACTAGCAATCAACCATAAGCAAATTGAAACACATAGTAGCAATAGGAGGGACACTACATCCTCCCCACCTAGGATAAGGCTTACTCATGGAAGCCTACAAACAGAAAACGGATAACACACACTCATCACATTCACATGCTCCACAAATGTCCATAATACATTCACCTGACATGAAGGATATTGGTGCATTGCGCACTACACCAAGGGTCCTATCCTTTCTACTGGTTTTTTGTACTATTGGACCAACACCACCTAAGAACAAACTTAGGTTGATAAATAAGAATGACAAAAAAGATGGACGTACCCTCAAGAGTTCAAGCAATTAGGTCAACATAATGGCCTCATAGTGCCCAGTGTATAAACCTATGCTTTGATACCATCTATAAAACCCCACCTCATAACCTAGAGGATGATGCAACACTGTAGAAGTGCTACTAATTTTTTTCTTCAACAACCATAGATATTTCCCAAGATTTTTTCCCAATAACATGCATTTGAAATTTAATTAATTTATTTGTTTCAAATCAAATTTAAATAACTTATTTATTTGAGTTCATATTTAATCTAATAATTAAAATTACTTTATAACATAAATTTAATTAATTAACTTATCTATTCTAAAGTCTCCACATCAATAATACAAATTAATTAAATACGCAATCATAACATATAATTTAATCCTCACAATTAAACCTTGCACAATAAATAAAATAACAAGGAAAATGTGGATAAAGAATACGACCAATACATGGACTGACAACACACTGTACTAGGGTAAAGGTTTGACTAGGTTATCACGTTACTATCTCCCAATCAACATTACTATTGGATAGTGGACACGCTCAAACCTATGAATCTAGGTGAAGGTATTGTCCTATACTTGCAAACCTACAAACAAAGCATATATCGTACATGTATCTAGATAATAAATCATACACACCATGAAGAGAGAATCACAGAAATCACAGGGCACTTGCAAGCAAGTGATGTAATACTGTTCTCTTCACCAATACAATGTTGCATCAATTGACGAGATAAAATATCAATTAAACTACAAAGAGCATATACAACAATATCATCTCAACTAAACATCTATGAAAACATAAATCGTGTAACACATAATCACGATGCATATTGTGTATCATCACATCAATATAGGTCTATCATCGCTCCACTATCAATGATCGAATAACAATCACATAAAATATGGTTTATCAAAGTATCTGAACTGTTAGAGAAAACATAGCAAATCAGAGGGGTGTTACACCCATCACACTATGAATCTCTTCTGTAAAATTTTGAAGAAAAAACATGTTATCATCAATAAAGTGTGAGTTAAGCACAAATGCATCATTTGGTATCAAAACACCCCTTATTAAATTTATCCAATTATAATTTTGTAGCAAATACCCAAGAGCATCAACAACAAGGACACAAATATAAGGTGATAACAAGCAACATTGTCTTATTGAACGTTGCAAGAGAAAGTAGTTTGATAATTCCTTGTTAACCACTAGTTGAGCATTAGCATCCTTGAACAACATTTAGATGTGTTTGCAAATCCTAAGACCAAAACCCAACTATTGAAGCATTTTAAGAATAAAACTCCATCACATTCTATCATGGGCTTTATCAAAATCAAGTTTCACCAGTAAACCATTTTGACTTGATTGTTGAGCCCATTCAATAGTTAATTCCCATGAAAGAATCAAGTTATCAAGGATAAATTTTCCTCCAAGGAACCTAGTTTGTTCTAGTCTAACAATCTCTTTTACCACCAATTTAATTCTAGAAGCAATAGCTTTAGCAATAATTTTGTAGGAAGTGTTCAATAAGGTTATGGGACACCAACTAACAATGGAATCTTCATTATTCCCTTTAGGGAGGAGTTTTATTTATAAGCCCCTTATTAATATTAGGACCTAAGGAACTTTGAGCTAAGGCCTCCAAGTAAACCAAATAGAAATCATCTTTAATGTGTTGCCACATAGTTTGATAAAATTTCACTGACAACCCATCAATACCAGGGCTCTTGTTGGATGGCACTAAAAAAACATGTTCTAAATCTTCCATAGAAAGTTATCAGTCCAAAAACTTACTATAATTATTATCCACCTTCTTGGTAATAATGTCTTTGATCATGTCTTCCACAGTTGGTTGTGTATCTTGCCAATGAGAGTCTTCCTTAAAAAACCTCTCATACAAGTTTTGAAATAGGTCCATAACCTCTTTAGGACCGGTGTGCACATGACCAAAATCATCTTCAATAGCTCCAATATACTCCCTATATTTATAGTTCAAAAATTTAAAGAAGTATTTAGAGCCTTTATTACCTTCCTTAACTCAATGAAGTTTGGCTCTTATTTTTCTCCTTGTCCTCTATAGGAATCAATTATTTGGAGATGAGTCTCTAAAGATGATATAGAAGATTGCAAAGAAATATTATTAGGATCACCATTGAGTAGCTTCCTTTGATGTTCATGTTTCCCCTTTAAACATTTCTCCTTACGTTTACACTATCAGGCTAGTCTCTTACCAAAAGCACGTAGGAAGTTAAAACAACGAAAAATAGCCAAATTCCACCACTCCATATAAGACTCTCCTTCACTTTGTTTAGGAATATAATTCCAAATTACAACAAGAGCAGCCACACAAGAAGGATTTTTTAGATGAGAAGCATTAAGCTTATAAGGCAGATTGGACTCCACGTTGTTATTAGTAGTTTTTGAGATGGAATGAAATATAGGAAATTGATTTGAAAGAGTAGTAGACTAATCCACTCTCACACTATAGCCAGAGGAATCATGGATACCATGAAGTTTAGGAGAAATTTAAAATCTATCAAGTCTTCTCAACTTTCTATCATCCCCAAATCTGCAATTAGACCATGCAAACCAATTGCAACCCTGATTGGAGCTGTTAGTTTGGACTAGGTCAATCACCCCCACATAATTTCTACGAGACATCCATTTGTCAAATTCTTCATAATTGCTTAATTTAATATGACTTTTCCAACTTCAATCCTTATGGAATTCAACCATATTGAAATCACCTCCTATAACCTAATTAGCATTAGGGAGGATTTTAGACATCCAATCCCACAATACACTTCTATCTTTTGTTGAATTAGGAGCATAAATGGAATAGAACCCAATAGGTTGACCATTAATAAAACTCAACCCTGGCCCACACATAGCTATGTGATGGGTCCTCACCTCTATCAATGACAAACTTATGAATCCAAGAAGCTAAACCAATTACCATTCCCCCTACCTTCACTATGCAATAATGGAAGAAAACAACATTTCTCCAAATTTTGGATAGAGAACAAGCAATATGGGAGCCAACAAGTTTAACTTCTTGAAAGAACTTAATATCAAGTTTCCACTTGGAAATCACATCTTTAACTCCATATTTACGGTAAAGGAGAGAGATCCCTCTTACATTCAAAGAAATTATTTTAAAATTCATGGTAAAGAGGAGAGTGAAGGGTAATCCTCTTGTGGCAACACATCAAACTGATTAGCAACTGTAATGGAGTGATTGAGAGTGTCTGACACAACAATAGAGGAGGATGGAGACCTTGAACTATGCCTTGAAGAAGGAGGGTCGTTACAAGATTCCAACTCAACATTAGGAGCAACAAGGGACCTAGACCATTTCCTCATAGAAGGGGGTGGAGAAGGAGAAGAACGAGCCAAAGATTTGGTGATCAGTTGTGAGGGAGTGGGAAGAGATCCTTGATGATCAATGACACCACTCTTCCTAACAACCAAACTAAGTAGTTCTTTTCACTTCTTAATCACCCTCCAACAATCGTCCATCACATCTTTAAAAGAAGAGATGGTGTGATTAGAATCCTTATCATTTTGAGTATCTAATGGCATATTAGGTTTTCTTTGTGTTTGAGTTGAGTCTTTAGGAATAAATGGAACTAAGGCTTGATTCCCAACTTGTACATGACTAGGTTTTCTTTGTGTCATTTTGTTCCTTCTAGCTAGACAATCCCTTATTAGGTGACCTTCCTAACAATAGTAAAAACAAGCATTGGGTTTATTTAGATAAACTAAGGGATGTGAAAACTCAAATCCTAGCTCAATGAGCTTGATATTATTGGGTAACTAGTGGTTTAGATCCATCTCTACAGAAACAATAGGGTGAACCCTTAAACTGGGAATTTTATCAACATTATTTTTGCACCAAATAACTCTACCCAACTGAGCCACAATATCCAGTAAAAAGGCCTAAAGGAAATATTTAAATATGGAAGCTCCACCCATATTGGGTATTGTGATTTGGAAGGCCCTTCTGGATGAAAATCCAAGGTCCATGCCTATAAATACTAGACTTGGCCACAAATGACCCATGTTCCATATTGGAGCACTGCCTTAGCATGTACATCATTTTAAAACTTGCAAGACAGATAACCCTTTTCTAAACCCCTCAATGCTTCAATTTCCCAACCCATGTTTTCCTAGTTTAACTTTGCGCATTTACAAAAATCAGCTTTAGATGGAACCTCTCTTAAGAAAAACAAAATAATAGATATGTGTTAGCATTCAACAATGAAATCCATAACATCATCAAGAAGAAGAAATTATAAAATTTGACCTACATATTCACCACTTTGTTCTTCCATTTCTAATATCTCTTTATCTCCTTTCTCTCTTGCTTGAAAATTCTCTTCTGCAAGAAAATCCCCATTTACATTGTTCTTAATCCCATCATTTTTCATTGACCCTCATCTAGGTCTTCTCCCCTATAATGACTATTGTTAAAATTATGAGATGCTACCTTTATCCTCATCCCAAATGGTGGTTGTCAGAACACAAGATTTAAGAGTTTTAACTATTTGTAGGGAGCCTAAAAATGCCCATATCACAAGAAAAAGAACCACCTACAACTGCAACACATTCGTTGACTATCTCTATGCAAATTCAACCTTATATCAATGTAGAAGATGGGGCCAATCAACTAAAAATATTTGATTTTAATTTTGCAATTAAAAAATCTAGATTGCAATTGTGAAGATGGCCATACAATTATGGGAAAGACCTAGGTTAGACAACTAGGTTAGATAAGTGTTTGGTAGGATTTCATTATAGATTTGGATTGGATTACAATCAAAATCAAAGAAATAAGATGATTGGACTAGGTGCTTGCTCATAAGCATAGGGATGAATGATAAGCATAAGGTTAAGTGAAAGCAAGGCTAGGTGCCTAAGTCAAACTATAACAAAAAAAAATCAAATTTGAAATTATAAAATGCACTAAGGCATTACCCATGTTGGGAAAGGTGTGTTATGCACCTTGTATAATAATAATGTTAATAATATAAAATAAATATTTGATTTGTGGTGCATCTAGAGATGTGGATACCACATGGGTTAGACATTATTGGGACACTTGTATGAGATATTGGGATAAATATTTCATGTGGCTATAAGTTTAAGAAAACATTTAGTGAGGTCAATTATGATAAAACATTTAACTTTGGGAGCATGGTTTAATGAGCTCATGATTTTGAGACACATGGTTTGTGCAATACTACTTAGTGGTTTTGTATAAGTTTGTTCTATAAAAAGGAAGCAGGTGAGTAGTTGTTATGGTTGAATTATGGAACCTTTGTCTTATTAGTTAGAGGTTGGATTGAGCATCTTTGGAGGTTGTGTAATGATGAAAAATCAATATGTTTAAATTTTCTTGTTACATTAATAGAGTTGGGAAAGAAAATACCAATTTATTAAAATTTGAAGTACAAAATTAAAAGATAGAATTCAAAAGTCTAAATAGTAGAAAATATGAAACATGGCACTAAAAGATGGAGCTCACTTCCTAGGACACTATCATGATGCACAAATGGCTACATTATGCATTGTAGTCCCTCATGCACTCTATCATCCTGTCTATGGCTTTTATTTAGAAAAGTTGCAAAATCCAAAGTTTCCACCAAATATTGAACTCACCTAGACAAAAAAGACACAAGGACAACAAAAGTAGAAAACAAGGGGATACTAAATGATATAAAAAATAAATTAAAGTAGTATAATCTATGTATTCCATGAAATGAAAATAGAAATGTCATGTCTCATTTCCAATCAATCTAATTCTTTACACATTAGGTTTGCACTTGTGTCTTCCATGTTTCCATTTGCCGTGTTTTTCCTTTTTGAGTATTTTTTTTTCTCTAACTCTACTTTCTCCTTCTTCTTTTCAAAGTTCCAAACTTTCCCTTACCAAAATTCCCATTGCATGTCCCCTAATGCTCCATCCTATAGTTTTATTCTTGTGATAAAAATGACCCTCAATCCCTAATATTTATTTCTATATTAATATTCCCCTCTTAACTTCCCATCATGTGTCATATTATTTCTAGTAGTTTGGTTTGGTTTCATCACTTTCAAAGTGGAATATGTTTTTCCCATCATCACTATTCAAATTTGGAGTTGTAGGTGTACACTATGGCTAATCTATTCTATTTGTGGAGTATATATAAAAGAACCAAAAAATTCATCCAAAATCATCACTTAATATAATTTATCTCAAAATCAATTTTGAGCACTTGTGTTTGAGTGTGGGAATCCTAGGATGAGAATCCTAGTGATTTCATAGGATGATCACTTACAAAGTTTGTATTTCAGCTTCATTAGATGTGGATTTTAGTTGCATTGTTGTGATTTGATTTTCTATTACTATTGGTATAAATTGTTGTTGCAAATAATTATCATTGTGAATATTTAGGAGGATAACTTATAACTTGTGAATCTTTCTTTCTACTTCATGATCCTTTGAACTATGCCATTGCAGTTTCTGAGTAGGGAGGATGAAATTTCAAATGAGGATGGTGGTGCAAAATATTATGAGGACAACATTGATCAATTTGATGAATTGGTCTATGATCGAGGAAGGGTTATAATATGTCATGGTAGTCTTGGTTTGAGTGACCAAATTTTCCAATGTGAAGTTAATCTTAGTCAACAACACTATCAACTTCCTAGCCATGAATTTAATAATTTAAATAATCTCATGCAATAAAGATACAAGAGAACATGACCATCAAATGGGGATATCAAATACCTCATAGATGTTGTAGTTACGCAAGTATAAAGTGGTCATCAACTTATGAACATGTTCATCCTAGTGTAGGGGCAACAAGTAGACAAATCAAGTGTGAAGATCCCAAGTTTTGATATTGATAAAAGAAAGGTTAGTGGAATGGATGAACAAAAGTTCTCAACTAAGAAGGTTGTTGATAAAAGACTGGTAAAGAAAATGTATATGCCTAAGAGAAAAAATCAATATGTGCAAACAAGTGGAAATTTTAACTAGAGGGAAAAAATTGCTAATATGAAAGAGTGCACAAAATATAAGGAGATATGACCCAACCATGTGCATGTCACTATTCAAACTAGAAAGGAAGTAAGAGGTAACACAACTCTTCCTTCTTCAGCTCAATTGGGGTCTTACATTCCAAATGTGAACGAGATATTTACATAGAACCTACTATTCCTTTTCCAATATACACTGTGATTGAAGTTGGAAAAAATTGAGCCAAGTGAGTATTTCTTTACCTTTATTTCAAGATCTTATAATTATTGAGCATAGAGAAAGGGATCTATCTTTCATTTTTGCTACTCTTCCTGAAAAATCAACTAAGACCCCAAATGAAGAAGAGAAGATAGAGAAAGAGGATGATTTGGAGGTTTACTTTGGCTCCTATATGGCGAATATTCAAATAAGTGTTGATCCATTTTACACCACTTTAATCATCAATGGTTGGTTGCTCCATAATTGCATGCTTGATTCATGTGTGTCTAGCAATATCATGCCACTTGAGGTAATGGATGATCTTGGTCTGTGAGTATAAAATTCATATGACAAATGTTTTGTTGTGGATTCTAGAGAAGTGAATTTCATTGGGTTGGTGAGAAATGTAGAAGTCCAACTAGTTTCCTACTCAATTTTTTTTTTCATGATGTATGTTATGTAGTGGATTGTACTCCTAAGTGGAGAATGTTGTTGTCTAGAAAGTGGGCTACATCTATTAGTGGGAGCATAGAGATGTATTTATTCTATTCAACCATTCCAATACATGGTGAAAATGTCAAGCTATATAGTAAACATATAATCCTTGACAACATTGAGGATAAATATAATTCACATAATGAGATAAACCTGTTTGGCACAAGTATTGGTCATATGATAGGTTATTATGATGAGATGGAGATTGAGGAGGATGTTATTACTCCTTTATATGTTGATAGGGAGTTGAGTGATGGCCTTTGGACCATGTTCTTTAATGTTGTCTTCTCCAAAGAAGCTAATGGTGGTGGTATTGTTCTGATATCTCCACTTGGTGAAAATGTAAAATTTCTTTAGGTTGAAATTTCAATGTACTAATAATATCATTGAATATGAAGCTCTCTTTTTGGGGTTGAACATAGCTCATAAGTGTGGAATTAGATTCCTAATGATTCATGGGGATTTATAACTAGTAGTACAACATGTAAAGGGAATATTTGTAGCCAAGGAAAAGAAGCAAAGAATATATATGAATGTTGTTAGGGGTAGCATGAAATTATTTGATGTCATTGTATTGAATGACTAGACATAAATGAAAATGTTCATGTTGATTCTCTCATTGTTGTTGCATCAAGGTATGAGTTGAAATATAATATTCCTCTCTTCTAGAAAAGCATTGAGGTATTAAAAAGGTCCACCATACTAGACAACATATGCAATTGGTAGGTATTTGATGATAATCATCAATTCTACAATTTTATGAATTACATGGATGAGTTTGATAACCAATTGATTGATTGGAAATTGATGGAAAAAGTAAAAAATGGAAAAGAGCCCATATTTGGGAATGAAGTAGTACAAATCAAGACAAATACTATTCCTAAAGGTTTGGCTACATTGGGAAAAATACTTGATAGTGAAGATCGGTATAAGAACAAAAGAAAATCAACTCATGAAGATGATATCAAGCAAGTAAATTTAAGGATAACTAGAAATCCAAAGATGGTTTACATTGGTAAAAAGTTGAAACCTCATGAAAAACATATGTTGATTTCCCTAATGTATAAGTTTAATAAATGTTTTGTATGGTCATATGAGGATCTCTAAGCATATAGGGAGGATTTTTTTCAGCATATCGTCTCACTCCAACTTGATGCAAAACCATTTAGGCAACAAAAAAATGCCTATAAACCCCACATTGGCTACCCAAATGTAAACGATGTTGATGGAATTAAAGGAAGCAAGAATCATCAAAGAAATTAGTCATTCCAAGTGGATATTAAACCTTGTCTCAGTGATAAAAAAAATAATGGGGAAATAAGGTTGTGTGTTGATTTTAGGAATCTCAACCTAAAATTTCTCAAGGATACCTACCATCTTCCAAGCATGGACCACTTTCTATAGAAAGTAATAGGATTAGAACTAATGTCCATGATGGGTGGATTTTTAAGCTATAATTAGGTGGTTATCAAAGAGGAAAAATAACATAAAATGACATTCACTACTCTATGGGGCACATATGTGTATGTGAGGATGTTTTTTGGTTTAAAGAATGGAGGATCAAATTTTAAGAGAGCAATGGACATAGATTTTGTTGGATTGACTGGATAATGGTGGTTTACAAGGATGACCTAACTAAATTTCCAAAGGAGAGAGGTGAGATTGTAAACACCCCAAATTAATTTTAAAAACATGTTTGGACCATGAGATTTATTTCAATCCTAAGATGTATTAGTCTAGTGTTGAGGAGGGTAATCTTTTAGGGCATATTATGTAAAAGTATGACATGAGGATAGACCTCAAAAGAGTTAAGGCTATTAGTATCATCCCTTGATCTAAATTTTTGAAAAGGAATTTAGTCCTTTTTCAAGTAGACTAACTTTGTTAGGCCCGGTTTGTTCCTAACTTTTCTGAGAAAAATAAGGCTATTTAAAAAAAATTCAAGAAAGGAAAATCAATTGAATGGAGTGGAGAGCCAATTGAATCTTTCAAGGAGATTAAGCAGGTTATATTAGAGGAAAATGTTCTAGTAAGTACTAACTATTTCAAATCTCTTCAGCTCTTTTATTTTGCATCATTTTACACCATAGTTGTTGTGTTTCTACAACAAAATGAAGAGGGACATGAGAAACCATTATCATGTTTTAGTAATTTATTTCAAGTAGTTGAGTCAAAAAATTATATGATGGAGAAGAATTATTATGCTTTAATTAATGTGGTGATTTTTTTTAGATGTTATCTTGTGGGTGCTAAGGTTATAGTATATGTACCACACCCATCTATCAAATATATTTTCATACAATATGAAGCCTCAAGAGAAATATGCCACTAGATTAATAAAATATAGGCATACAAGATGGAGATTTAGATAAAAAAAATTGTCAAATTCCAAGCTTAGACAAGTTGATGGATAATTCCAACTTGGAGGAAACATAAGTGAATGAGGTAAATACAAAGGATGGTACCCTTCTATATAGGTTGAGTGAAAATCCTTGGTACAAGGATGCAATATTCTACCTAGTGAACATGAATTTCTCACCATGCTAATGGGAATAGTTATCGAAAGAGGACCCTCAAGCTCCATTATTAGAAATATGTGCTGATCTGAGGTGAATTGATGTGGAGAAATGACGAGTGAGTTTTACTAAAATATTTGGATGGTGAGAAAGTTGACAGAGTAATTATGGAGTGTCATCATGGTGTGTATGGTGTACAATTCAAGGCTAAGACCACATAAGATCCTTAAGGTTGGATTTTGGTGGCCTACATTACTTAAGAATGTAGCAAAAATGATCCAAAGGTATGATTCTTAACAAAAAATCTCAAGAAAATTAAAGTTTGTTGGTTTCCTTCCCTTGCTACCTCTTTTGGTTGAGGACCCTTTTTAGTATGGGGGGATACACTTCATAGAAAAAATACAAGATAATTCCACCAATGGATATAAGTGGATCCTTGTGGCCACTAACTACACTCAAAATGGGTTGAGGCAATTCCAAAATCCCAATGCAACATCCAAGGTGGTAGTATATTTCTTGATCAACAACATTATAACCAAGTTTGGAGTTCCACCAATAACTTAGTTGATAATTCCATGTGTTTTAGATCACGAGACATGTTGAATATATGCTCTAAATCTAGTATAAACACAGTTCAATATTCCCCATACCACCCACAAAGAAATGTATAGGTTGAGTCAAGTAATAAGAGCTTGATGAAGATCATAAAGAGGATGCTAGATCAAAATAAGAAGAGAAGGGATGACAAACCCAAGTACACTCTTTCAGTTGATAGGGTTAATTTCAAGCAAGCTATTGGACATAGTCCATTGAAGTTGGTATATGAAGTTGCTTGGCTAGGATGCCTATCAAATTAAAGTTGCCAATGTATTGGTTGCTCCAAGATATAAATGAGGACCATTGCGATGATGTGTCTTTAAGGACCATGGAGCTAGTTGAGTTGGATGAGCAATGAAGAGAAACACATGACATGAACCTAAACAATAAGAAAATCATGAAACATTTGCAAGACATCACCAAGGGAGTTTCAAGTTGGTGGTTTTTTTCCTTTTATGGAATGCCAAGTTAGAAGATAAGGAAAACCATGGAAATATCTACCCCTTATGGAATCACTAAGAGATATGAACTTCATGCATATCATCCTATATATTTTGATGGAGAATTTGTAGAGGTACATGTGCATGGTCAAAATTTAAATCATCACTTTTCATAAGCTATGTAGCTCAAAATTTTGACTAGTTAGTGCAATATCATATCTTTCATATTTCGCTCGTGTCTTCAAGTAGTCTTGATTCTAACTTGGTTGAGATGGTTTTTTTTTTGGTCCTAATATAAATTTTATGGTATGCCCAAAAATTTGGATTCTCACAATGCCTATATAGAAGGAATCCATCCCCAACCACATCCATTGTTAGGACTCACATTTTCATCTTTTTCTTTTGTCGGGGGTTCCTACCCCACTAGGAACTATTGGTATTAAGGGTGGTTCTAGGAACCCTGTTGATAGTTAACCATGATTCCAAAAACTTTGAAAAGCTAGAATTTGAACTTAACCTCTTTTATTTCCTACTTTTGTTGATGTTTCTAACCATATCAAGAACCACCACTATAATTTCTCATTCATCCTCTTTGTTGGACTGCAAAGCTTCTTTTCAACATGCAAAAGGCTCCAATGACATCTAAACATCTAGATCTGTATGGTTTTTCTTTGTGGTTACCTCTCACATGCTCCTTTGATTGAATTAATTTTCCTTTAATACATCATTGGATGGTACTGGGACATAGAGGATAGCAAAAGAGTAATCTAGAAGGGTAGAAATACACACAAAATCATTCTAGACCAATTGTAAGGAGGTAGCGGCAATGCCAATCTGTTGAAAAAATATTGTAATATCATTGCTCAATTTTATGTCTACATTAATGTATGGGCATATTAAAAAAATGTACTAATTTTAGAAAAAAAATTGAATGTACAATTTCTCAAGTGTGAATGTAAACACTATTAGAGGAATATGACAAAATTATAAAACTATTACATGAATGTAACAACTCTTTTTGTGCTTGCATATGAGTTTGAATAGTTCATTAGTGGATAACTAAGTAGATGAAGCCAACAATGATATATGTCGATGGGCATACGAAAAATTCATCACCAAAAATTCACCGACGGAAAATTCACCACCAACAATTCACAACGTGAAAAATTAATTGCATGAATTTTTGACGATTAATTTTTTGCGATGATGAATTGCTAGTGGCGGTGAATTTTCCTCTGGTGAATTTTCCATCAATGAATTGTTGGTAGTGAATTTTCCTAGAGCCATGTCGATGCATCTTGAATGCACATATCACTTGTTGTTTGTTATTTTCTCATGCCATCTCTCCTTGTCAACTGTGGCACGATTACCCTTGGATAGACACTAGTCTCGTTGTGCTTGTTCCAATCACACACATCAAAATAAATCATCAAATAGTTTTCTATTTTAATTTTAGTTTGTGTGGTTCATGATATCACTACATACATGGAATGATACATGTACCAATTTATGTGAATCATGCAACTCACTTCAACCTTGCATTCATTGATAAGGTGATAAATCAACTATATAGAGGTAGTGAGGTAGTTAGTTGCTATCAACCTAGGGAAAACCTTGGGGTTGAATTGACAAAGTGGGTTTAACTACCAATTTTATTTGCTGGTTTGATAATCTAACCTCCAAGAATACCCTGTTGAGTCTAAATTGAGTTTGAAGTGTAGGAGAGAAAACCCACTCTTGTAGAGTTGACCTTAAACCCTCTATTGTTTTGTTGATGAACCATTTTCATCCACCTGATGACAACTTTGACCATGTGAGTGGAGTTTAATTGTGGGAAGTGGAACAATGATTTCGAGACCAAACACTTAACATTTAAATACAAACCCTTTAAAATTCTATTACAATATTTGAAAAAAAATATATTTATTTATTTTATATATAATTTAAGATTTAATTTTTTTCTCCTTTTAAAGTTAAATAAGCATTCCATAAACCACCATTTTTGTAAAAATCCTATTATTTCAAAATAATCATATTTATAATTTCTTTGCAAAAGCACAAATAACTTTACCCTCCAACAAACCCAAACTATGTTCTAAAATTATAAAAAATCCTCATAGAACTTTATTGCTTTTAATTGGCATCTTCTGCCTGCTTAAAAACGAATCAAGTACACTAGTCCGGGCAATGCTTAGCTGTCATTGCAGGTTGTCTGTCAAGGTTCTTGTTTTAAATAGGCAGTAGCAGGCTACCCAAAACATGGAAAATGTGAAGGGTACACAGATCTTGCATTGATGCAAACAATAGTATCGATTTAGAGGTAGAGAAAATATCGTTCTACACCTTTTGTCGTATTAAATCCAGTTGGGCCCCATTGTACTCTTACCTCAACTCTACTCTATCTGTTAACAACCACACTTACCCCCAACTCTACCTTCTGATGTTTATTTCATTAGAAAATTTGATATAAATCTTCAGTTCTTAGAGTTAGTTGCACATAGTTTTGGGTACAAACAGGTAGGTGACTGCATCAATCTGTTGCAGAGTAGATGGTTTGAAGGAAATTGCATAGAAGCTTCCAGAATGTTCTCTAATTCGTATGGTTTCACAAATCCTGCAAGAAAGAAGGTAAGATTTCATGGGAGATCTGGGACTTCCAAAGGGTTTGCTTATCAGAGAATTGGTAAAGGAGAAGTTAATGTGGAACGAAGAAGAAAGGGTTCAAAAATCATATTGTTCATCAAGAGGAAGAGATGGGCATTGCGTTTGCCTCGAGTCAGAGTATCTCCCTTGGTTTTGATAATAAGAAGAGCCAGACAATGTTACATGACACTCTTGAAGGCAGCGTACCAGAAACCTGTCATTGTCTTCAGCCCAGAGTGGGGAATCCCAAATTTTTATCAGCCTTATTACTTATGATTAGATCTCTTATGGTAAGATCTATACATACTCATGATGTTTAGTTATACTCATGATGTTTAGTTATTTTCTTGAGAATAAGATGAAATTTAGGGAGAATAATCATCCTAAAAGATTATTCCATGCTTTTCAATTTAGTCTTTGTACCATTTCAATGATTACAGGCTTTCTCAACTGTAACATTGTCCATTGATATATTATTCATGGTATCTATATATAAATATTGCTTTACACCTATCAAATTCCTTGATGGAAGTTTGGTTTTCATGTTTCTTTTTACTATGAAGATGATGAAATTCAGGGAGAAGAATGGTATTAAAATGACTCTTTGGAAGTTTGGTTTTCATCTTTTTTTTCTTATTAAGATGATAATGAAATTCAAGGAGAAGAATGGTCTTAAATCTTTTGTAGGACTTGATGTGAAATAAGCTGTAAAGCAAGTTTTCGGATTCAACTGTGAAATAAGTTCTTTATAAAGATTTATATACAGCAATAAACTTGTTTGGAGAGAGTTTGATCATTTTGAAGCTGATAAGTAGGAGGTGTTTTCCACAGCATGTCAAATTATGATATTGCTATCAGGATTCAACTGTGTAGTTTTTGAGTCAAACTCATTGGCCCATGTTTCATGAGTAGTGGTTCATAAGAACCCATCTCTCATGATAATGAATAGTCCACTTAACAACCATTACATCTAAGTGATGCTCATAGAGTTGAAGCACTGGATCAATGTTCCAAAAAAACATGGGATCGAAATCTATTATTGGAATCAAGGTCTTCCATATGTAAATTCAAAGAAAATATGGGGTCAAGGTCTTTCCTTACTTTCTTGGGGGAGCGCCACATTTTTGCTTGTTTTATCTGTCCTGGGTTTGATGGTTGAATCTAGGTAGGGGCACACTTTTGTGGGCAGGGAAGAGTAAATTATACATCTGCATTTTGTTTCTTCTATGACCCTTAAAATTTATAAAGATTTTGTCTTTGACGATCCATTAGTACCATTTGAACGTGCAATATTGTCTGTTATTGTGTGTCTATTCTTTACAGCTAGACAAATGTACGTAGCTGATTGTTCTTTCATGATTGTCAGTCTTCTGTAATCTTTCTGTTTTACTTAATGTAAGAAAAGGTACCATTTGAATGTCAGAAAGAAAGTGATTGTTTTCTGTAACTCAGGGATGGTAGTTTGATATAATAATGCTGAATTACAAGGTAAACTCAATAAGCAATACAGTATTAGAAGGCCGAACAGTGTGATATATTTTTTTTGAATAATGTTGAAAGATTACAAATAAATTAAATAACAGTCTAACAAAGGGACTGAGAAGAAAAGAACAACTAGAAAGAACTGAAACATACAAACCCAGTTAAGAACTGAGGAATAGAAGACCGAACAGTATTAAACATCTGACTGTGATGGTGGGTGCAGAGGTTCAAGGTTTCATGCTTTTTGTGCAGCTGTGTTTGATTTTGATAAGTTACATCATCTCTACATCATAGTTAAGGCAAACCAAACTTTTATGAGGCCAAAGTATCTACCTAAACTATTGTCTATCCAGCTCGCAGAATGTACATTTTATCTTATTTATTATTTATTAAAAATCAGAATATAACATATTTTTTATTTTCAATATATTAATAAATATGTGTATTCTAAAAGGTGCATAGATGTTTCTGTTATCTTAATGATGAACAATGAGATGGAGATGGGCTAACAAATTTTCTTGGCACATTTTATAGCAATTTTCAGCAGAATGATACCATGAAATATATTATTGGTTGTAAAGGGAAAAAATAAAAAATTATATTGTTCATAAAAAAAAAAATTATCTTTGGCTTTGAATGGCAGTTCAAAATCTTTTGTTAAAATAAAATAGTTATGTTTTCAATCATTTGATTTGTGATATAAAATAAAAAAAGAAGTTATATTGTCTATATATTTGATTTGTGGTATAAATTTAAAAATTAAATTTTATTGTCTATATATTTGATTGTGGCTTTCAATGGTTGTTCAAATCTCTTAAAATATGGTAAGGTTTCCATTTATTAGGTTTGTGATTAAATAAAAGTTCTCATTTATTTATTTCAATTAGAAATATTTTTAATATTATAGTAATAAGTGTATATTTTAAAAGTTTTAAAATAAAAAGGTAGTTGGTTGATATAAATAACTATAAAATAACAAGTTTTTAGTTTTTGAAGATAATGAAATATTATAATAGGGAAATGTAATTGCTCCTAGAGTATGTGGAGGAGGATTATCCTCCCTTTTGAACTTGACGCACTAAAAGTTCTTCTTGAATAGAGGAACGATGACCCCACCTATCTTAATAATCTTGACTAGGCAGAAGGATTAGTAGACTCACCTAGGAGGCAAAGTCATCAAACTAGTCTCTTTCCTAATGTGCATACTCCCAAAATTTTGATCATGCAAAGATGCAAAACAACCACTTTACATAGGTGGCAATGAAGAATAGCTTTAACTATGAGAGTAGTTCCACCAATGAGACACAAGAGGTAGGATATTCCCTCAAGATGGGTGTTGCTCATTATGCAAGGTGTACTGAACCTCAATAATAAAGGAGACCCAATGAATGTAGAAGCTCCAAAAAAAAATTCTCTAATTGGTCATACATTTGTAAGTGAACAAAGTGAATAACACTAATATTCTCATAAAAATAAATTACAATCAACATTATCAATATTAAATATAACTCCATTTCTAGTCTTCAATAAATGAACTAATCTAGAATCCCTAAAGAAATGCCAAAGTGTAGCAATATAAGAAGACCATCATGCTATATCCTCAAATTAAGCAATCCTCCAAGAAAAAAATTTAGGTGGAAATGAGATAAAAGACCATGGATTCACTTCCAAGTAGCCTAAGTCCAAACAAAAATCCAATAAAGATGTTTACGAGCCTTTGGTTTGTGGCAAACAAGGCATTTAGGGTAAATAATGACAACATGGGAAAGTCTCTCTCCTAGTGGTAGTCCATAAAAAAAAAGCACCGTAGGGTTTTTGCAATCTTAGACTCAAACCTAAGATTACCATATCCTACTAATTCTTAAACTGACTTGAAGGGGAGGATTTCAATCCCCACCATGCATTCAGATTAATAAGAACCAAAGAGAAATGCCTTAAAATTTTCTAGAGAAGGGATGGAGTGTATTGTTTGAAAGCATTGTTATAATTCCAAGCTAATCCTTCCACCATATTCTTGGAGACCAATAACCAAGATTATGTAACATAACATTAAGAATAAGCTCCTTAATGCATAATATATAAGGAACATATCAATAACAACTAATTTGAATACTTTTAGTAAGATGTAAGTCATGGGATCCATTCTCAAGAAGAGATTAAGTCCCTAATGTAGTGAAGACCTTCATAAAACAATCTAAGAGATTCAATGTTGATCCAAAAAATGTTCTAATAAAATTGGACCAATGGGATCAAGGTGTCTACATCTGTAAATATATTTTCACGAGCTTAGGAGATGGAATTCATCATCAAAATATATTATCAAGGAATTTGATGATGTCAAAGGAGTTTCTACGGCAGCATGGGACATCTTAAAGAGTCTTTGATTAGAGTTCCAAAGTTTATCATGATCCAAAAACCTAAAATAGTGAATTCACTAGTTTGTGCGAGTGATGAATGCATAAAAAACCATGGTGAATGCTTGATCACCACAATAACAACATAAATTTAGGTTTATTAGAATCAATAAACTCCTCACAGTGTAGGAATAATATAGAATTTAAAGAGTTTTCATGATTTTATCTTCCAATTTGGTGTTTGGTCTTGCATTTCCTAAGGTAAAGAGGCTGAAGAGAGATCTTACTATTTTCCCATGACTTATAGGGCACAAATCTTGTTTTATATGTTGGTTGTAATCCATCCCTTGATTGTACTAAGAGTAGTTACAAATCTATTCAATGTGAGAGTGATGTCTCATGTTGTAGGAGCTTCAAAATTATAGTTATAGCTCATTAAATCTTGGAGCATTACATACATTTATAAACATCCTTTACATAGTGGAACATGGAGTGTTTGCTCAGTAGAACTAGATTTTTTCACCTACTATTGCATTTTCTTGAGGGTAATTCTAGGGGTACATACATGTTATGTATGTTTCTCACCAATTTTACTAGTTTGTTGAGATGATATATGTTGTTTCCTTAGTAAAGAAGTTATGTTGTTTTGAAAGCCCTTAAAGGTGGTTTGTAGTGTGTATTGAGGATTTGTTGAAGATATTTCATTAAGTATCCATTTCTAAGAAGATTGTTATTAGAGTAGTCATATCTTTTAGGAAAATTGTTTGCACAAGGTTTGCAAGTATATATTCTATCCACAAGTTGGAGTGGAGATAAGAGTTTGTTACCTTTTGGGGATAAAATTTGATGAAAAGAGTGGTTGAGGAGAGTATTAATGGAAAGGGGGAAGATGGAGAAGAAAGGTTCTACAAAATTGAAAGGGTGTTGCATGACTCTTTAGAATTGAGTAGAAGGTGGATAGATTGGAAAGCATGATGATCAATGTTAGTCTTAATCTCCAAGTTAGGAGAATTGCAAGAAAACATAGAGGAAAAGGAATTGGAAAGGAGGGATATGGTAGTAACATAGTATGCAAGTATACCCATAAATTTAGGAAGAGGGCATTCCCATAGGAAAAGATATAATGAATTATCAAATCCTCATGAAATATGTTGGAGTGTTGTTTGGACATTTGAATGAGATTTTCTCATGCCCAATACCAAAACCAGAGATGAGATCTATACTTAATTGTACTACGTTGAGTTAGAAAAGAAGGGGTACCAACTCATAAATACTCCATAGGTCTTGATATAGTTTTGTAACCAACCTATAACTAATCCATAGGCCTTGCTACATGTGTAGAAGAAATATTGCATTGAATGTGTACACATGCATTAAGATGAATGAGAGTACCAAATCAAAATCCTTCATGATCACCATAGCTCCTCAAACTATCATACATCCATCCATTATTGATGCCAACCTACACTCCTACACCATTCATTTCAATTGAAGAACAATAGGTTCCATTCCAAACTAGGGATGTGCAAATTTCCTAAAGTACTTTTTATTCTCCCATTAGAGAATTGGATCTTCTCTACAACAACCAACAACACAAGTAAGAGTTGACATCAAGATATACTTTTCCACTATCATATTTCTCATAATTTAAAAGACCACTTCCAAAGGGGAGTCATGGGGAAAGAATCTTGAATGTTAATCATTCATGCATCCTCACATGAATGTTTTTCCCTAGGCCATGACAAAGGAATCCCCCACATCCTCCTAAGAAGATTTATTAGAATTATCACCAAATCCACCGTTTTCTTCTTTTTCTCCTCCTTGCAATACTTTTTGAAACAACCCTACTTGCCACAATTCCAACATTTAACCTTGGAATTTTTACCAAGATACTTAAAGACTTAAGGTCTCATAATTTGTCATCTTTGTCATAGTCAACATTCCAACTTAGGGGCACATATTTTGTTATGTTCCTACATTCAAATATACTTCATAAGATAAGTCATAAGATTGACATAATGCTAGTCAAGATTCTCATGTAACCCCATAATTATGCTCCTATACATCATAAAATCTATCATAAGTAACTCCCACATCTTACAGTAGCATAAGATGCTCTTACATATCATAATGCCAATAACTTCTTACACACAATCTAAGATGCTTGATAGGTGTTAAAAGAATACCACCTAAAAGTGAGATGCTCTAATTCTCATGTGCAAATGAAATAGATAATAAAGGTCTGTCCTGGTCTTGATGGTTGAATCTAGTCAGAGGCACATTTTTGTGGGTGGGTGAGAGTAAATTATACGTCTGCATTTTGTTTCTTGTATGACGCTTAAAAGTTATAAAGATTTTGTCCTTGATGATTCATTAGTACCATTTGAACGTGCCATTTTGTCTGTTACTGTGTTTGTATATTCTTTACCAGCTATACAAATGTAAGTAGCTACCTGGTCTTTGTCCATTGTCGGTCTTTTGTAATCTTCTGTTTTGCTCAGTATAATATAAGAAAAGTTACCATTTGAATGCCAGAAACAAAGTGTTTTTTTTAAACCTTCAATACATTCTAATCAAGGAATGTAGTTTGATATATTAATGCTGAATTCCAAGGTAAACCGAGTGAGAAAGACAGTCGAACAGTGTGAAATGATTGCATTAAATATCTAAGTGTGATGTTTAATGGTTTCATGTTTTGTTGCAGATGTGTTCGATTTTGATAAATTGACATCTCTATATCATAATTAAGGCAAATCAAACTTTTCTGATTTGGAAATCTTTTAAAATGTGTAGACGTCTTTGTTAAATGATAGCGGCTAACTAATTTTCAACAGAATGTTACCATGAAACATATTATTGGTTGTAAGAAAAAAATAAAATAGAAAATACTATTGGCTTTGAAAGACAGCTCAAAATCTTTGATTATTGTAAATGTTTTTAATGTAATAGCAGTTAGTATGTATTTTAAAAGGTTAAACATAAAAAGGTGGTTGGTTGATATAAATGATTATAAAATAAGACTTTTAACAATAATGAGTTTTTTAAGACAATTAAAAACAATTAAATATTAATAATAAGGAAAATACTATAACTCTTAGAAAATGGTGAGGAGGATCCTCTTGTCTTTGAACAATCCACGAAAATGTCTCATTGAGTAGACGAATGATGGTCCCTATCTATCTTAATGATCTTGACCAAGCAAGAGGATTAGCAAATATTATCTAGAAGGCAAAGTCATCACATTAGTCTCTTTCCTAGTATGCATTCTCCCAAAGCTTTACTATGCAAAGATCTAAACTGACCTCTTTGTGTAGGTGGTAATGAAGAATCACTCTAACTATGAGAGTAGCTTCACCAATGAGGCACAACAGACCTAGGATATTTCCCTTGAGAGGGACTTTGCTCATTATGCAAGGTGTGCTTCCTTGATAAGTAAGGAGATCCTAGAAATGTTGAAACTCCGAAACAACTTTCTCAATTTGGGCCTACATTTTTAAGTAAATAGAGGAAATAACACTAATCCTCTCATAAAAAATAAATTACTATCAACATTATCAATATTAAGTATAACTTCATTTCTCTGGGCTTCAATAAACGAACTAAAATAGAAATGCTAAAGAAATGCCAAAGTAAAGTAATATAAGAAAACCATTGAGATATATCCTCAAATTGAGTAACCCTCCAAGAAAATAAATCTAGGAGCAAATGGGATAAAAGACCATTGACCCACTTCCAAGTAACCTAAGCCCAATCACAAGTCCAATAAATATGTTTACAAGTCTTTGGTTTGTGGTAGGCAAGGAATTTAGGGTGAGTGATGGTGAAATGGGAAAGTCTCTCTCCTAGTGGTAGCCCCTAATAAATTGAGAACCACATGAAATTTGTGAAATCTTAGGTTAAAGCCTAAGCTTATTAGATCCTATTAATACATAAAACCAAATACAAGGGGAAGATTTCAACCCTCACCACATGTTCAGCTTATCAAACATGAGAGGGAAATGACTTATAAGGTTATAAGGAAGACATCAAACGTAGTGTTTGAAAGAAGTATCATAATTCCAAGAAAATCCTTCCACCATACTCTTGGAGGTTTGAGACTAAACCTATGTAACATAAAATTAGGAATACACTCTTGAATGCATAATATATAAATCATATCAACTACAACTAATTCATACTTTTAGTAAGAGAGTAGGTCATGGAATCTACTTTTGAGAAGAGACTAACTTCCTAATGATGTGAATACGTTTACAAAAGAATCCAAGAGATTCAATGTTGATCCTAAAAATTTTCTAAGAAAATTGGACCATTGGGATCAAGGTGTCTCCATTTGTAAAGAATGTTTCATGAGCATAATATATGGAATCCATCATCAAAATAGAGCATCAAGGAATTTAATGATGTCAAAGAGGTGTCTAGGTAGCATGGGACATCTCAAAGAGTATTTGAAAAGAGTTTCTTCATAATGGTCCAAAAACCTAAAATGGTGAGTTCACTAGTTTGTGCAAGTGATATATGCATCAAAAACCATGCTGAATATATGATCACCCCAATAAAATAAAAAAAATTGGTTTATTACAATAAAAAAACTCATGTTGTAGGAATAATGCAGAATTCAATGAGTTTTCATGATTTTATTTTCTAATTTGGTGTTTAGACTTCCATTTCCCAAGGTCAAGAGGCTAAAGGGAGGTCATGTTATTTTCTCATTACTTTTAAGCGAAAAATTTTCTATATGGTGGTTTTAGTCCATTATTAATTATACTAAGAGTACTTGTACATGTCTATTCATGGTGAAATGGTGTCAAAAGATTTTTAGGAGCTTCAAAATTATAATTATTTCTCATTAAAGCTTGGAGCATTGCATACATATATAAACATTATTTACATAGTGGAACATGAAGTGTTTTCTCGCAAGACCTATATTTTTGCATAGGTGCTAAATTACATTTTATTAAGGGTAATTTTAGGGGTATACATATGTAAGGTAGGGGGACCAACCACAGCAAGGCTCCAGGTAATGGAGAGCTGAGAGTGGAGGGCTACCCTAACTTACCTCAAGCTAGGTGAATGTTTTAGGTCAAGGATAGAGAATGAAGAGCACTCTCAAGTGATTATGTCATTCTACTAATTTGAATGTTTGGATAGGGCTAAACAAGTCAATTTCTGGAATCTGAATTGCACCTTAGACAACTCTTTTCCTGAGGAAAACAGTGTGGGTCAAGGATGATAGTGTGGCACATTGGCATCTCTTTGGGGCGTTGGCATTCATATAGCCAAAAAATGGAAAAGTACAATGCCAAATACCAAAAATCCTACTTCTAGTTTATCCAATGAAGTTTAATGAGCTAAAAAAAATAAAAAAGTACGATAAATGATTATAGAGATGATAAAGGAGATAATGAAAACAAAGGTGATGAAGACCCTCATTATGAGTCTAGTTCACCAGTAAGCTCCACACATACACATACCTACACATAGCCAAGGGAGGAAAAATGTTGGGGCTATATAGGGGTTTTCCTTAGTCAAACCCTCGCTTTGGTGTTTCCACCTCCACGGATAGCTAGGAAAGCCATGAAATAGAAAATGTGATAAATGAAATAATAGGAAAGAGAGTATCAAACACTACGAAAAACATAATGCTATTTTATCAAACCAAAACAAAAGATGGATAGTGAAGCAATACCACCTCCAACAAAAGGAATTCAAGACCAATGAAGGGAGAATGAAAGGATACAAATTTGGAAAAGTTGACACGACTGCAACTATGATGAAGGGGGTCTCGCAAGACACCAAAATCATAGCTTCTATGGTAGCACAACACGTTCTCAGTGAAGTTGATGGAGCAACAAGTTGTTAAGAAATGTTGAAGAGATTGTAGAAGATCATATGAATTGCTAAGAAGATGAAGTAGATTTCTAAAGAGATGAAGTCAATCAGAAAGATAGGCATTTCAAGATCAAAATGGGAGGGAAAGAGCCATTTTTGGGCCAACTAGTTGACATAGAGGTTTTATTCTTCACCTCCAATGGAGAACATAGCATCTTTGCATTCCAAAGGTAGGAATCTATTAGGGATGGAAACATGTTGTGCAAACATTCATGTTCCATGCACACGTCCCTGAGAGAAATTCCCCCATTGACAAAAAGGACAAGTGCAAAGTGGATGCATTACAAATAGGTGATGTGGAATTTCTTAGTAAGGTTTGATTTTTCTAAAGTAGGGGTTGTTAAAGGGGAATTTGTGAGAGAGGTATGAATCCACTCCTATACATTTTTCCCCCACTTTAGCAAGCACGAGTGTCAATGATTTTTTGATAAAGTAGATCAAAGAGAATATAAATGTATACCTGAACCATCGAGGAAGTAGGCTGCAATCTAGCAAGCTCAAAATTGCAAGGTAGGAAATAACTCTATGGGTACTCTCTCCTGAGGAGGTTCAAACAAAGGACTCTGTAGGTCCTCAGAACTACAGAGTTGATCAAAGTACACTGAAGGCCCATAGACCAATGATGAAAAAATCTCATAGGATGCAAGTGCTTTATAGATCGTTGGACTTGCAAAGAAGGCTCCCCCAAGTACTCTATCTTGAAGGAAGCCTAGTGTAAGGGACTTTGAAAATTCAGACTCGAAAGCAACTTCATAGGCACACCTGCAAAGCAACATGTTAATATGTAGATAAAACATGTTAAATATCAAAAAGTAGCCACACGGGTAGACAATCAAGTAGACAATCATGTTAATTTGTGAAATCTATGTTAAATCCTAAACTTATTAGATCCTATTAATTCTTAAAACCAAATGCAAGGGGAAGATTTCAACCCTCACCAAATGTTGAGCTTATTATACACTAAAGAGAAATAACTTGCAAGGTTATAAAGAAGATATCAAATGTAGTTTTTGAAAGAAATATCATAATTCCAAGAAAATCCTTCCGCCATACTCTTGGAGGTTGGAAACTAAACCTATGTAGCATAACATTAGGAATAAGCTCTTGAATGCATAATATATAAAGCATATCAACTACAGATAATTTATACTTTTAGTAAGAGTGCAGGCCATGAGATCTAATATTGAGAAGAGAATAAGTTACTAATGATGTGAATATGTTTACAAAAGAATCCAAGAGATTAAATGTTGATCCTAAAAATGTTCTAAGAAAATTGGACCATTGGGGTCAAGGTGTCTACATTTGTAAAGAATTTTTCATGAGCATAATATATGGAATCCATTATCAGAATAGAGCATCAAGGACTTTGATGATGTCAAATAGGTGTCTAGGGTAGTATGGGACATCTCAAAGATTATTTGAAAAGAGTTTATTCATAATGTCCAAAAACCTAAAATGGTGAGTTCACTAGTTTGTGCAAGTGATAAATGATCAAAAAATATGGTGAATATATGATCACCCCATTAAAAGAAAAAAATGGTTTATTATAATAAAAAATTCATGTTGTAGGAATAATGCAGAATTCAATGAGTTTTCATAAATTTATTTTCCAATATGGTAACATTTAGTCTTCCATTTCACAAGGTCAAGAGGCTAAAGGGAGGTCATGTTACTTTCCCATGGACTTTTAAGGGAAAACTATTTTTCATGGTGGTTTTAGTCCATACTTAATTATACTAAGAGTAGTTGTACATGTCTATTCATGGTGAAGTGATGTCATAAGATTTATAGGAGCTTCAAAATTATAGTTATTTCTCATTAAAGCTTGGAGTATTACATACATCTATGGGTAAGTGCAAAAAGATGGGGAGCCAAAAAGGGGTCTTAAGTGGTCAGTTTTTTTCTGAAATCAGGAAATACTAACCTTGGATGTGAAATTGAAGATAGTTACACTCAAAAAAATTAGATGCAACGAAAAAAAGGATCGTAGTGCTTTGAGTCTACTTTCTAAACTACATTTTTTTTTTAAATGGTAGAGATTAAGGGGTTTAAAAGAGGGAGCCATAGAAATTGGTGCTATTTTTGTCAAAAAACATAACATAGTGACTTTTGTGGCTCCCTCAAAAGGTTAACTTTTTTTTAAAATTGCTTTGATGAGAAATTAGCTAACAACATGTAGTTTATGCCCCATTTTTTTGATAATTTTTTAATGAATATTTGATTTTTTACTAATTGTCAAAGTGGACACTTCCTAAAAGACATAATTTTGGCCATGCTACCCCTAAAAATATTGAAAACTAATTGAAAATCATTTTTTTAATTATGTGTAGAATAGACTCTAGTTTCTAAAAATGTAATTTATTTGAAAATTTGATGAATGGTTAATTTATAAAGAATAAAATAGCAAACACTAGTTTTTTCCAAAAATACACAAACAAAAGAAATTAAAAATCAAAGGCTGAACATTGTCAAAATGTGAAAAAAATTACATCATTAGATAGCTAAGAGAGAGCCTATCATTGTCCATGTGTTCTATTTTTTTTACTGTGAAACATGTGCAAATCTGATGCTTAGCACAAATGTGATTATTTGAAATATTGTAGAATTTGCAAAAGCATGCATCTTTGGACATTGGGAAGGAACTCCAAGCCTTTGAGTTGGTATTCCAAAGAAAATACCAAGCCTAAGGATTTGGGGTTCCCAAAGAAATAAATAACACAAGCTCATTATAACACACTCATGCTATTTCATAGTTTTGACATATTTTTTTGTGCTTGTGCTTGAGTTTGCTAAGCAAGACATTTGCTTTGTGTGAAATTCTAGTATACTAAATGTATGCATATATTTGTATGTTTGTATGTATGTAATCTTGTATGACATGTATATAGGTATGTATGCATGCTTGTATGTATGTATGTACACCTATATATATGTATTAGTGTATGTATATGTATGTATGCATATATGTATGCATGTATGCATGTATGTATGTATGAGACCTAAGAGAGAGGGAGTGGGAGAGAAGGGGCTGGAGTGAGAGGGACTTAGCTAGGTAGGGTGGGAGGGATAGAGAGAGGGGGGGTGGAAGAGAGACACTTGAGAGAGAGGGAGAGAGAGAGGGGGAGGGAGAGAAAGAGATAGCTATCTAGGTAGGGTGCTAGAGGGAGAGACTTGAGAGATAGGAGAGAGAGGAAGAAAAGAGAGGAGTGGAGAGAGGGAGGGTAGAGAGGAGGAGTGGAGAGAGAATGGAGGATGGAGTGTGGAGACAACAGAGAGTGGAAGGAGGAGGATGGAAGGAATGGAAGGAGGTGGAAGAAATGGATGGAGGGTTGATGGTGGAGTATAGGTGGAGGACATGGATCCGGAATAGGGTGGAGGGCTGAACAGTGGAGGGGTTGAGGAGGGGTGGAATGGACACCAATGGTAGTGGACAGAAGGAAGGAGGGAATGGACAGGAAGGGAAGGAGGGGAATGGAGGGAGGCTGAGGGTCAATGAGGGTCATGGCTTAAGAGTTAAGGGTATAGGGTTGAGTGAGTAGGGTAGAGAGGGAGGAAGAGATGGAGGGACAAGTGAGATATAGAGGAGAGAGAGATGAATGTTGAGGATCCAATGGATAGGGTAGAGGGTTGATGACATATAGGGTTGAGGGTTTATGGTATTGAGTCAAGAGGGTAGAGATTTTAATGGTTGAGGTTTGAGGTTTCAAGGGTTAAGGGATTAGGGTAGAGAGGGAGGGATGGAGGGAGGGAGATATGGAGGGAGAAGTGAGATAAAGAGAAGGAGAGAAGAGGAGGGAAGGAGAACGATAGATGAGAGTTGAGAATCCAATGTATAGGGCAGAGGGTTGAGAATTGATGGTATAGGGTTGAGGTGACACAAGAGCATCTAGGGTGTAAGAGAAATTTTGCATCACCCAAAAAATATGTTGTTTCTTTTCAATAAGGGCTAAATTTGGTAGGGTTACTATTTTTAGGAAGTTTGCATTTATGCATGGTTGGACACAAAATTTTACATAGACCTCCAAAATGGTAAATTGAAGCCAATGGCAAATAAATCACTTCAATACCATTTGTCATTTGAGAGATATTAAAATTTAAATTTTCAAAAATCCTATTAAAATATTCGTAGTCAATTTTGAGGCACTTAGAGGCTCTGGATGGGCCTAAAAATTAGCAAAAAATGAAAGTACTTGGTCACTAGGCCCTACTTTTTGGCCAAAAATTTCTTGAGATATTTCTAAAAAGGTATTATAATAGAAAATTCAATGGTCGAATCAAAATTTATGACCACATGAAGTTGTAATACCAAAATTAATAAAATATCTTCTTGAGGAAGTTACACTTCCCAGAAGATTCTAGGGTAGTTACACCTTCCAAATAAAGAATGTGAAAGGGGACTACAAAAGAGAGGAAAAATCAATGTAGATGGTGGATTCAATTTATAGATTTGCAAATTTATGTAATAAAAAAGTGCATGTGATGGAAAAAATGATGTTGTAATTTCATTTTTCATTTAAGTGATAATAGAAAATATTTGCTTCCTTTTTGCATTTTGTCTGTACCTTTATCTATTGTTTTTGTGAGTTTTAGATTGTGAGTACCCCTCATCATGAGGGTTTAGGTTATAGGGTTGAGGGTCCAATGTATAGGGTAGAGTGTTTAGGGGTTGAGGGTTTAGGGTTTAAGGGTTGAGGGTTGAGGGATTAAGGGTTGAGGGTTGAGAGCCTACAATACGGATTAGGCCGAGACTAAGGCTAAGGGCCGAGGGTGGCCTAGGGCAGAGGCTCTTAAGGCCGAGGGTTTTAAGGCATTGGGCTTGAGGGTGGCTAGGAGGTTGAAGGTTAAGGGCTTGAGGGATTAGAAGAGAGGGAGGGAAAAGATGGAGGGAGGAAGGAGAGGAGAGAGAAAGAGAGAGAGATATGGAAGGAATTAAAGAATGGAGGGATGGAAGGAAGGAAATGGTGAGGGGTGAGGGAGGAAGGAATGAGATAAAAGGAGGAGTGGATGGAAGGAGATGGAGAAGGAGGAAGAAGAGAAGAGGAGGGAAGGAGGAAATGGATAAATGGAGGGGATAGGTTGAATGGAAGGGGTCTTAAATGGTAGGGGTGGAGGGATAAAGGCCCATGTATTGAGGCTGAGGCTGGAGGATCTAAGGTCTTATAATGGATTGCCTAGGGTCGAGGGATCTTGGCTGAGGGCCTAGGGCATGTGGTAAAGGTCGAGGGGTTAAGGGCCGAGGCATTAGGTAGAGGAGGGAGGGAAGATGGAGGGAGAAGTGAGATAGAGAGGTGGAGAAGAGGAGGAAGGAGAGAGAGAGAGAGAGAGAGAGAGAGAGAGAGAGAGAGAGGAGAGAGAGAGAGAGAGAGAGAGAGAGAGAGAGAGAGAGAGAAGAGGGTTGGAGGAATGGAGTTTATGGAATAAGAGGGTTTATGGCTGGAAGGAGGAGTGGATCGAGGGAGGAAGAGATAGAGAGGAAGGAAATGGACGAATGGTGGATAGATGGAGGAATGGAGGGACGAATGGAGGGGCTGAAGGACAAAGAGGGAGGGAATGGCCCAGGTGGAGGGAACTGAGAGAGAGGGATAAAGAGGGAGTTGGAGAGAGATAGATTTATCTAGTTAGGAAGGTAGAGTGCTTGGGGGAGAGACCTAATAGAGAGAGACAGGGGGTGTGGGAGGGAGAGAGGAAATTGAAGAGAGAGGGAGTGGGAGATAGAGGGAAAGGATTGAGATACAGGGAGTGAGAGAGGGAGAGGGGGTGGGAGGGAGATACTAGAGAGAGAGTTATCTAGCTATGAAGGCAGCATGCTTGAGGGAGAGATTCGACAGAGAGAGGGTGTGGGAGGGACATAGTTGAGAGAGGAGAGAGATGAAGTGGGAGAGAGAGGGAGTGTGAGATAGAGGGACAAGAGTGAGATAGAGAGAGTAGGAGAGGGGGAGGTGTTGGTAGGGAGATACTAGAGAGAGAGATGTTGGAACACAACAATCTATTGATGGGGGGTGAATCAATACATATTAAACTTTCATCCCTTGAAACCTTTTCTGCAAATTAATTTCTTTAGCACTAAATATTTTATGCAGAATAACTCTGATGAGGGAAAAAATGGATACCTAAAGATATCACACTTTTTCCACTAATCATTCACTAATTTCCTAGGAGATCCAATTGGATTGACTAAAAACCTCACAAGGTGAATCAATTCACAATTAGGAAGGACCTAGGAGAGGATTCTTTGAGTTCTAAGGGGTTCACAACCAAGCAAATGCTTGGAAAAGCGAATGTTGGAAAACACATTGTGATATGAAAAATGACCTAAAACTAGAAATGTAAGCTAAATGAGAGATGCAAATGATGAAATTATGCAACAACAAGATAGTATGTGTGTACTTGGGAAGTCTGGAGATGTTGTGAGGATTCTAGAAATGTGAAGAAGCTTCCAAAAAATGTTGTCAAGGACTAACACACCCAGGATGGCGTATTAGTCCCACTATTGTTTTTCGAGGCAAATACAAAGTCTTCAGATGTTGAAACCGGATATGAAGGAATCTCTGAAAAATATGCTTAGAAGGACTAAGATGTAGAAGATGGCGTATTAGTCATGTTCTACATTTCTACAAACTCTGAATAGGATCCTGAGCTCCAAGGTCTGCACTTGCTTCCCTTTTGATCTCAATTTATGAAGCTTCTAGATTTCGCCTGTAGGTGAGTTTTCATGAAGATGACAACTTTTGTAATGCAACTTGCACTCCAAGTGATCCTCAAGTCTTCAACCTAGATCTGCAATCACAAATAATCAAGATGGAAAAACTTGTATGTTAGTGAATGGGGGTTTTCCTTGGTCAAACCCCTTGTTGGTAACTGAACCTTGAAATGAAATAGAAATAATGAAGGAAATGGTGAATGAACAATATGCAATGCTACAACTCACCAAACCTTTATGAAATCTGCAAACTTGTGTGTAATGGTTGCAATGGATATGGATCTTGAATGCTTGAAGAACTTTCTTGAATTTCTTTCTTGAATCAAAACCATACATCACAAATGTTAGCACAACAACACACATGATGCAAGAAAACTCTTTGATATGATGCTTGAATCTTGAAATGGCTCTAAATGCTTGATAAATTTGCTCTTGAATGCTCTCACAAAAGATTTGGAGGCTTGAATGCTTGATAGATTGCTTATGATGAAAAATGAGAGAAGGAACCTTGTATTTATACTTATCTATGCATAATATCCTGAAATTACATCACACCAAGCCGACATATGAATTTGAAACATAGATTTTTGGGACCCTATGGACTACACTTGCACTTCTAGGGTTTTTCACCCAAAAGGAGAGAGATAGGGCTAAAAATGTTAAAGGGTTCATTCAAATTTATATTATGTATGATGTTACTAAGGCTAAATGAGATGATCTAAATGCAACTAATTGATAAGATTAATTGATTAAATATGCAAAACCTAAGAAACAAGTGGTGTTGGAAAACACAGTGTTGATTGCACCTAGAGGAAGATAGTTGTTATTAGAAGATTTTGGAATATTTTTTAAGTCATTGTTATAGCTACTAGCACTAATTCGCCACAAATGGTGAATTCAGTCCTACCTCTAGTGAAATCTTCCATAAATAGGTTTCTAACTGTTGAGAGTTGAATTATGAGAAAATCCATTTTCAAGCCTACATATAGGACTAATTTTCCATGCATGAAAAATTAGTCCTCCTATAGGAATTAGAAAAGTTATGATTTGGTTCTATGGGTCTATATTTTCACTTCTATCTTCTATAGGTGTTCGCTTCAAAAATTATCAGATCCGAGTCTAAAAATGACTTTTGGTGATTCTTTGTCTTGAATGATGAAGAGATGGCTTGAATGAGTTTACAACTTGAAATCCAATGATTTCAAAACTTCCAAGAGTCCTAAATTTTCCTACAAACAAGACAAGAAAGAGAAATTGTTGATTGTTAGGGAATGGGGGTTTTCCTTGGTCAAACCCATTTATGTAATTAAACCAAAATGATGAAATAATAGAATGAAACATGCAATAATGGAATAGATTACCTTGCCATTATGAATGATCTTGAAAGTCTACAACAATATGAAGAATCAACCCTTGAATGCTTTAGAAAGCTAACTTGATGACTTCTAATGAATAAACCCTAGCTTGCTTGACTTGGATGATAAGATAGATGATAAATAAATGATAAGATATGTGTGAATGTGATGATGGATGTAAAATGAGGATAAAAATACTTATTTATAGATAATTGTTCCTTAGTACCTGATAATACCTCATCATAGGTCGACATGTAGTGAAAAGAAACTTTAAATTTCACTTTTTCTTGCTCAAGGGTCAAAATATTGGTCAGATAGGACTCATTTTCCACACATGGTGAATGGGTCCCACCTAGATGGGACTGATTCAACATGCATGGTGAATATGTCCCATAGGGGCCATTTCAACAACTCAGAAGCTAGGAGATAAGGAAATAAAGTTTAAATTGTAACTTTGTTAGGTATTTGATCAATTAGAGCCTCGAGATGCACAATATGGGTTAATAGGGTTCTATTATTGATGATGTGAACATCAAATAGGGCTTGCGGCACCTAAATCAATGTGAGTGTGATTAAATACACTTTACAACACTAAAATGAGGTTCACATAGCCTACGAAGGAACAAGAACCAATGTGAACTTATAAAACACATTAAAACACTTGGTTAAAGTTAAATTTACTTTGCAATCCTTCTAAATTAATGTGATGATGCAATTAAATACATTCTATAATGTTGAATTAGGGAGAAGCAAGTTAATTAGATATAGAAAAGCATGAAAGTCCTTTACAAGACTTTACAACACTTTTACAAGACATCAATAAAAGCATGTTATTGAATTTTCAAGGGTCCAAGACCTAGTGTTGATGCATAAAATGCCTCAAAAAACCTAAATCAAGGCCTCATTAAGTCCATTTATCATGAAATAATCCCATGTAAAGCAAAGGCTCATTTTTTCTATGACACATTTATCCCCCACTTTAGTGAGAGGATGAACTTCAAACTCACACTAAAGTAGGCATTCAAGAGAGATCCTCACACACAGATACAAATGAAAAAGAATGACAAAGATCAAAGAGGTTGTAGAAGCCGCCATGATCTAAGATCCTAAGTCAATCCCCCAAGATACAAAATCATGCAATGGTAAGATAGAGAAAGATGAAAAAGAAAGGATGAATTAAGCTTCAATCATTTGTCCAACTAGTTGTGGATCAGATCTAGACTAATTGTTTGGAAAGGAAATGTGTACTCACTCTAGGGAAATATAACACATAGTGATCCATTGGGTGAGAAGGCCCACATGTACTCACTCTGGGGCCACAAAACTAGTTGTCTATGGGGTGAGAAAGCCCAAAGAAAAAGGTAAGATACATATGCTAGTTGGTATGCGCTTACAAACACAACAATGGCTATGGGGAAAATTCATGTTGCTAGGTGGGCTTCCCACTCAACCATGTCAAAGTTATACCTCCCAATCACTTTAACAAGGCACCACAAAGAAAAAGGAAAATGTGTCAATTTGAGCTTCATGAGACAAGAAAATATTCATACTCATGAACAAACAAGATGGCACCACAGGCATGCAAGTTGTGTTATGAAAGGTGGCCATACAAAATGCAACAATGGAAGATGTAAAGTGTAAAAATGTAATGTGAAAGATGTTCAAAGGAGTCTTGTTCAGTTTATGTAAGGTCAATCAGTTAGCGAACATTGTGTCTAATGTCTCCAAGAGAGGACCAATCAAAGGATAGTATAAATTCACAACTTAGGGGATGTAGTGTGTCGCATCAAACTAGAAAGAGGAATGCAATATGCTAAGAAAGATCACACTTATGAAGGACATTACACCCAATTTCACCCATAAAGTAATAAAGAAATCCTATAAACAACAAGGCTACACTAGGAACAAACAATGAAAATGAATTATGGCATTGTATTCCCCCATTGTAAAGCAGTTCTAAGCACTTGTACTATGAGAAATTGATTTAAAGTAGAAGAAGAAAGAAGAAAACATGAGAGCTTACTCGAAAAGCCCTATGCCAAGTTATATGTTTCCAATAAGCTACGTCATGAAGAAATGGTAGTATGCCACATGCGAGTCAATCTTAAGAAATGTCATCCACATCCCAAGCTTGCTCTTATACATTCATGAAAGGTTAATGACTAGCTCAAAAGAGACAACAACAAGTGACATACGAGGACAAGGCTATTAGACCCCTTTCCCCCCACTATGTATAGGATAAGGATGAGTCTAGAATGGAACACAATGTTGTTTGGGTGGAGATTGGGATATTGCACACCCTTCCTTAAAGGTAGGTGTGAAACTCCAATGACTACTAGAACTTGTGTCTGAAAATGAATTGTTTGTATATGACTATTTGGACCATGAGGGTGAGATTTTGGAAATATTATGGGAAGGAGGGGTAAAATCTAACAACCCCTAATTATGAAAAAAGATTTTTGTTGGTGAAGATTTAGGACAAACTTGTATAGGTTCAAGTTTTCATCTATGAAGGGAAGGGTTAGAGGAGTTGGAAGTGTTGTGATCAATTGGCACATAGCTTCGCTCATTAGCATCAACCGTGTATATCTTGTTGTTGTATTCAAATTTCATGACACGATGAAGCGTAGATGGGACTCCTTTCATAGCATGAATCCATGGTCTATCTAGGATAATATTGTATGGAAAGGGTTCTTTCATGATATGGATAGAGGTAGGAAAAATGACAAGTCCAACCTCAATAGGTAATGTGATCATCCCAAGTGGTTTCCTATAAACATTGTCAAAGCCATGAATATGAACATCATTAAGTTGAATGAGCTTTTTGTCCATGCCAAGTGTATGGAGGAGGTCCATGCTACAAAAAATAATTTTCAACCCATTATCAATGAGAGTGTGTCTAATTATACTTTCATTAATGATCACCTTTATCATCAAGGGATCATTTTTTTTTTGAATCTCAAGTGAGGGTAATTCATGTTTATGGAATGTAATGTCTGATGGAGTGGATTGCATGGGATGAGAGGAGGATGTAAAATGATTCGGTTTGATGAAGATTGTATCTATTCTTTCTATATTTCCAACATTTCATGAAAAAGAAGTTTGACTATTGGTGAAAGTTGAATGAGTTCCCATATAGATAATTACTAGGATTCTTTTTAATATCTTCAACGCTAGGCACTTTTTGAGGAAAAGGTAATGGTTAGGAGTGTTTTTTGGTCCTCTATATGTTTGAGTCACTAAGTTACAACTTAGTGGCTACAAAACATTGTCATGAGTAGATTGCATGATGGATTTCAAGAAAATTCTAATTCTTTTGTGTTTTTCACTAATGGAAGATGACTTAGGAATCTCACTAATTAAAGGAGATCCCACTTGTTTTTTCATAACCTCAAAACAAGTAAAAAATCTGGGTGGAAATGAGATAAAAGAACACAGATTCACTTCTAAGTAACCTAAGTCCAAATGAAAGTCCAATAAAGATGTTTACGAGCCTTTGGTTTGTGGAAAGCAAGGCATTTAGGTTACAAACAATGATGACATGGGAAATTCTCTCTCCTAGTGGTAGTCCATAAAAAAGCAAACACCATAGGATTTTTGCAATCTTAGACTCAAACCTAAGCTTACAGGATCCTACTAATTCTTAAACTAACTTGAAGGGGAGGATTTCAATCCCCACCATACATTGAGATTAATAAGAACCAAAGAGAAATGCCTTAAAATTTTGTAGAGAAGGGATGGAGTGTATTGTTTCAAAGCATTGTTATAATTCCAAGCTAATCCTTCCACCATATTCTTGGAGGCCAATAACCAATATTATGCAACATAACATTAGGAGTAAGCTTCTTAATGCATAATATATAAGGAACATATCAATAACAACTAATTTGAATACTTTTAGTAAGAGTGTAGGTCATGGGATCCAATCACGAGAATAGATTAAGTCCCTAATGTTGTGAAGAGCTTCATAAAATAATCTAAGAGATTCAATGTTGATCCAAAAAAATGTTCTAATAAAATTGGACCAATGGGATTGTTAGAACTGTAAAATTCTGACAATTTTACAAGTTGTTCATACCCATGAGTTTTTGAATGAGTCCTTACCATAGACACAAAAATCCTCTCTTCATAACATTTTTCCCATATTATGTCATGTAGTCCTGTAGAATCCATCCAGTCCTGAATATTTTACATTATAATTCCTATCAGCATGAGAGGATCAAGGTCTCCCTAATCCATAGTGCTTTCTTTTACTGATCTATATTTATTCTAGTCTATCGGCAAGACTTCAGGGATGTCACACCAATTAGAATTCATATGCAAGCACCTATCGGTAGGGCATAATTCATGGTCTCAATGACAGAAAAGGATCATATTGGCAAGAGAGTCATCATCAGAATGAAGTCATAGTGAAACCATATATGTCTTATCAACTGGTGCACGAGGGTACATTTCAGCTAAACCAAAAGTCTTTGATATGAGGTCTTTCCAAACGCACGATGCCTCATCGACTAGCCCACAAAACGATGTATCGGCCAAACTAAAGGTTATCGGAATAAAGTCTTAGTGAATGCACTTGGTCTTGCTAACAAAGCATAAAGGGATTCAATCAAATGGTTATCAAAGTGAAGTTATGTAGTCTTTCCGACCTGTATGTCTCACCGAAGGTGATTTCATCAATGAGAAAGTGAATATGTCTCAGCGACTGAAAAATATACTAAAGAACACCTCTCAGTGAGACATAAGGTGATTTGTAAAACATCTCCCCGACTCCAAAGGTCATAGAGAAATACATAAGACCAAAGGATGACTGTCGGTGAGACATCGGACTTCGGTATGACTGCAGGATGTCTCAGTAAGTGTTAATAGAAGCTTGAATACAATTGATTGCTAACATTTGAATACAAAAGGATGCGTCCTTTCAAATATTGATGTATAAATGTTCATTTTTAATTGTAAAGACAAGGCAGTAGATAGAAGACAATAGATAGGATAGAAGATAGATTAGGGAATATACAGTAGACAAAAAATGTCATACTATGAGACTATGATGCACATTTGAAAGCATGGAGATATCAATGAAAATCATTTGATGTGGTAGCATATTTTTGGTATCAATTGTCTATTGTGTTCATTGAAAGTATTACTAAAGTTGTCTCCAGGGTTGGTGTTTTCTGGTTATTTAAATTGATATAACAAGTTTATATTCAGTTTATCAATGCACATTTGTTGTATCTGTGTGGTTGATTAATTGGTTCTTTCAAGAAAAGATTAAATCCTTTTAATTGATCATAGTAATCAGGAGAGTTCATCTGGATCATTAAGAAGAACTTGGTAATCACATTCTTGCATGTTTATACCAGTTATAAACTAAAATATATGCCAAAAAAATTGAATGTTCTCCAGAAATAAGTTGCCCATTTAGATTTCATTTGACTCTGCATACCCAATAAGGCACTAGTCTCTGCACTTTTCATCATTTAGTTTCATTCATTTCTTACATCTGTTAACTGAACATATTATGATTTAGTTTTAAATATTGCTATATGATTTATACCAAATCAGGTTTCATTTGTCCACTCCCACTTGCCATTGTGGGCAAAACACTTCAAGAGAGATAAGCACAAGTTAAGTCTACTCCATTCATATAGGTACACCCACCTAGGTCTACCAACACCTGAAGAGTATAAGGTTCAATTCTTTTGGCCTTGTCTATTACCCTAAAACGTTGTGAAAGCTCGACAACCTTTCGTGGTTCAAACCTGCGTTTTTGAGAGCTAACAGGGATCAAGGTGTCTACATCTGTAAATATATTTTCATGAGCTTAGGAGATGGAATTCATCATCAAAATAGATTATCAAGGAATTTGATGATGTCAAAGGAGTGTCTAAGGCAGTATGGGATATCTTAAAGAGTCTTTGATTAGAGTTCCAAAGTTCATAATGATCCAAAGACCCAAAATATTCAATTCACTAGTTTGTGCAAGTGATGGATGCATAAAATAACATGGTGAATGCATGATCACCACAATAACAACATAAATTTTAGTTTATTGGAATCAATAAACTCCTCACAGTGTAGGAATAATATAGAATTCAAAGAGTTTTCATGATTTTATCTTCCAATTTGGTGTTTGGTCTTGCATTTCCCAAGGTAAAGAGGCTCAAGAGAGATCATATTATTTTCCCATGAATTATAGGGCACAACTCTTGTTTATATGGTGGTTGTAATCCAGATCTCTTGATTATACTAATAGTAGTTACAAGTCTATTCAATGTGAGAGTGATGTCTCGTGTTGTAGGTGCTTCAAAATTATAGCTATAGCTCATTAAATCTTGGAGCATTACTTACATTTGTAAACATCCTTTACATAGTGGAACATGGAGTGTTTGCTCACTAGAACAAGATTTTTTCACCTACTATTGCATTTTCTTGAGGGTAATTCTAGGGGCACATACATGTTATGTATGTTTTTGACCTATTTTACTAGTTTGTTGAGATGATATATGTTGTTTCCTTAATAAAGATGTTATGTTGTTTTGAAAGCCCTTAAAGGTGGTTTGTAGTGTGTATTGAGGAATTATTGAAGATATTTCATTAAGTATCCATTTCTAAGAAGAATGTTATTAGAGTAGTCATATCTTTTAGGGAAAAAATTTGCACAAGGTTTGCAAGTATATATTCCACCCACAAGTTGGAGTGGAGATAAGATTTTGATACCTTTTAGGGATAAAATTTGATGAAAAAAGTGGTTGATGAGAGTATTAATAGCAAGGGGGAAGATGGAGAAGAAAATTTCTACAAAATTGAAAGGGTGTTGCATGACTCCTTAGCATTGAGTAGAGGGTGGATAGATTGGAAAGCATGATCAATGTTAGTCTTAATCTCCAAGTTAGGAGAACCACAAGAAAACATAGAGGAAAAGGAATTGGAAAGGAGGGAGATGGTAGTAACATAGTATGCAAGTGTATACCCATAAGTTTAGGAAGAGGGTATTCCCATAGGAAAAGACATAATAAATTATCAAATCCTCATGAAGTATGTTGGAGTGTTGTTTGGACACTTGAATGACAATTTTCTCATGCCCAATACCAAAACCATAGATGAGATCTATACTTAGTTGTACTACCATGAGTTAGAAAAGAAGGGGTACCAACTCATAACTACTCCATAGGTCTTGATATAGTTTTGTAACAAAACTATAACTAATCCATAGGCCTTGCTACATGTGTAGAGGAAATATTGCATTAAATGTGTACACATACATTAAGATAAAAGAGAGTACCAAATCAAAATCTCTTCATGATCACCATAGCTCCTCAAACTATCATATATCCATCCATTATTGATGCCAACCTACACTCCTACACCATTCATTTCATTGAAGAATAATAGGTCCCATTCCAAACTAGGGATGCATAAATCTCCTAAAGTACTTTTTATTCTCCCATTAGAGAATTGGATCTTCTCTGCAACAACCAACAACACAAGTAAGAGTTGGCATCAAGATATACTTTTCCACTATCATATTTCTCATAATTTAAAAGACCACTTCCAAAGGGAAGTCATGCGGAAAGAAGATTGGAAGTTAATCATCCATGCAACCTCACATGAATTTGTTTCCCTAGGCCATGACAAAGGCATTCCCCACATCCTCCTAAGAATATTTATTAAGATTATCACCAAATCCACCCTTATCTTCTTTTTCTCCTCCTTGCAATACTTTTTGAAACGACCTTGCTTGCCACAATTCCAACATTTAACCTTGGAATTTTTACCAACATTAAGGTCTCATAATTCATCATCTTTGTCATAGTCAACATTCCAACTTAGGGGAACATATTTCATTATGTTCCTACATTCAAATATACTTTATAAGATAAGTCATAAGGTTGGCATAATGCTAATCAAGATTCTCATGTAACCCCATAATCATGCTCCTATGCATCATAAAATTTATGATAAACAACTCCCACATCATATAATGGCATAAGATGCTCTTACATATCATAATGCCATTAAATCTAAGATGTTTGATAGGTGTTAAATAGTACCACCTAAACGTGAGATGCTCTAATTCTCATGTGCAAATGAAATAGATAATAAAGGTCTGTCCTTCTGGAATTGATGGTTGAATCTAGGCAGAGGGACATTTTTGTGGGTGGGTGAGAGTAAATTATACATCTGCATTTTGTTTCTTGTATGACGCTTAAAAGTTATAAAGATTTTGTCCTTGATGATTCATTAGTACCATTTGAACGTGCCATTTTGTCTCTTACTGTGTTTGTATATTCTTTACCAGCTATACAAATGTAAGTAGCTACCTGGTCTTTGTCCATTGTCGGTCTTTTGTAATCTTCTGTTTTGCTCAGTATAATATAAGAAAAGTTACCATTTGAATGCCAGAAAGAAAGTGTTTTTTTTAAACCTTCAATACATTCTAATCAAGGAATGTAGTTTGATATATTAATGCTGAATTCCAAGGTAAACCGAGTGAGAAAGACAGTCGAACAGTGTGATATGATTGCATTAAATATCTGAGTGTGATGTTTAATGGTTTCATGTTTTGTTGCAGATGTGTTCGATTTTGATAAATTGACATCTCTATATCATAATGAAGGCAAATCAAACTTTTCTGATTTGGAAATCTTTTAAAATGTGTAGACGTCTTTGTTAAATGATAGCGGCTAACTAATTTTCTTGGCACATTTTATAGCAATTTTCAATAGAATGTTATCATGAAACATATTATTGGTTGTAAGAAAAATAAAATAAAATAGAAAATACTATTGGCTTTGAAAGGTAGCTCAAGAACTTTGATTACTGTAAATGTATTTAATATTATAGTAGTAAGTATGTATTTTAAAAGGTTAAAAATAAAAAGGTGGTTGGTTGATATAAATGATTATAAAATAAGATTTTCAACGATAATGAATTTTTAAAGACAATTAAAAACAATTAAATATTAATAATAAGGAAAAGACAATAATTCTTAAAAAATGAGGAGGAGGATCCTCGTGTCTTTGAACAACCCACTAAGATGTCTCATTGAATAGATGAATGATGGTTTCCTACCTATCTTAATGATCTTGACCAAGCAAGAGGATCAACAAATATTATCTACTAGGCAAAGTCATCACATTAGTCTCTTACCTAGTATGCATACTCCCAAAAACTTTACTATGCAAAGATCTAAACAGACCCCTTTGTGTAGGTGGCAATGAAGAATCACTCTAACTATGCGAGTTGCTTCACCAATGAGGCACATGAGACCTAGGGTATTTCCCTCAAGAGCGACTTTGCATTATGCAAGGTGTGCTTCCTTAATAAGTAAGGAGATCCTATAAATTTTGAAACTCCAAAACATCTTTCTCAAATTGGACCTACATCTATAAGTAAATAGAGGAAATAACACTAATCTTCTCATAAAAATAAATTATTATCAACATTATCAATAGTAAATATAACTTCATTTCTCTAGGCTTCAATAAATGAACTACAATAGAAATGCTAAAGAAATGCCAAAGTAAAGTAATATATGAAAAACCATTGAGATATTGAGATATATCCTCAAATTGTGTAACCCTTCGAGAAAATAAATCTAGGTGGAAATGGGATAAAAGACCATAGACCCACTTCCAAGTAACCTAAGCCCAATCACAAGTCCAATAAATATGTTTGTAACAAGTCTTTGGTTTGTGGTAGAAAAGGAATTTAGGGTGAGCGATGGTGATATGAGAAAGTCTCTCTCTGAGTTGTAGCCCCTAATAAATTAAGCACCATGGAATTTGTGAAATCTTAGGTTAAAGCTTAAGCTTATTAGATCCTATTAATTCTTAAAATCAAATGCAAGGGAAAGATTTCAACCCTCACCACATGTTGATCTTATTAAAAACTAGAGAGAAATGACTTATAAGGTTACAAAGAAGACATAAAACGTAGTGTTTGAAAGAAATATCATAATTCCAAGCAAATCCTTCCACCATACTCTTGGAGGTTGGAGACTAAACCTATGTAACATAACATTGAGAATAAGCTCTTGAATGCATAATATATAAAGCATATCAACTACAACTAATTCATACTTTTAGTAAGAGTGTAGGCCATGGGATCTAATATTGATAAGAGACTAAGTTTCTAATGATGTGAATACGTTTACAAAAGAATCCAAGAGATTCAATGCTTATCCTAATTTTTTAAAAGAAAATTGGACCATTGGGATCAAGGTGTCTACATTTGTTAATAATTCTTCATGAGCATAATATATGGAATCTATCATCAAAATAGAGCATCAAGCACTTTGATGATGTCAAAGAGGTGTCTAGGGCAGTATGGGACATCTCAAAGAGTATTTGAAAAGAGTTTCAAACTTCATAATGGTCCAAAAACCTAAAATGGTGAGTTCACTAGTATAATGTGCAAGTGATAAATGAATCAAAAACCATGGTGAATATATTTAATCACCCCAATAAAAGAAAAAAAAATGGTTTAGTACAATAAACAAACTCATGTTGTAGGAATAATGTAGAATTCAAGGAGTTGAGTCTTCCATTTCCCAAGGTCAAGAGGCTAAAGGGAGGTCATGTTATTTTCCCATGACATTTAAGAGAAAAAAAAATTTATATGGTGGTTCTAGTCCATTCTTAATTATATTGAGTAGTTGTGTATGTCTATTCATGGTGAAGTGATGTCACAAGATTTGTGGGAGCTTCAAAATTATAGTTATTTCTCATTACATCTTGGAGCATTACATACATCTATAAAAATTATTTACATAGTGGAACATGAAGTGTTTTCTCTCAAAACCTATATTTTTCCACCTGCTAAATTGCATTTTATTAATGGTAATTCTAGGGGTATACATGTTGTGTATGTGTTTGGTGTAAAATTGCACCCTAATGTAATTTCCTATAACACCACCCATACTTTAGCCTTATAAATCAATAATGCTAAATATTGCCATCCTAAGCCTTCATTCCCATCAATACCTTTCCATTTTCTATCGGTGAGGGAATTTTGACTAGGGTGCTTCTACACCGTGTAGATGTCTACGCGTCGCACGAATGTCCCTGACAGACTCCTAAGTTAGTGGATGTTGGGATGTTACATTGCCTATCACCTGCAAAGTATAACACCTCATGCGACTACAAACCCGCTCGAAAATGACTCTTTTCCTTCCAAGCGTCCATTTTAAACCTATATTCTCATTCCATTCAACCAACAATCACATTCTACTCACTTCACTCTCATTCTTCCACTTCATTCTTGCTCACTCTTCTCTCCTGAGCACTTACATTCTCTCTACACCATTGTTCTTGCGAGTTTCAAGCTCTACATCACTCTTGCACTATCATCTTGTATTCTCAAAGCTCTCATCCTTCCTCTTAGCTTCTCCAAGCTTGCAATAGGGAGGGTAACTCTTTGTTATTTCATAGCATTATTGTCTTTATAGTTAGCTTATTGATTATCTTTGCATTTCTATACGTCTTGTTTATTACATTCTTTATCATTATTTCTACATTGTGGTCTATCTGGCTGTCCATGGAGGTGGAAACACCAAAGCAAGGGTTTGAATGAGACAAGACTCAAAAAGCATCCCCAACATTTTCTCATTTTCATGTGTGTAGGATCTCGTTTGTGAGGAGCTTGTAGGAAGCTAGACCTATCGTGAGTTGCATATTTCTTCCTCTCACTCGTTATTTTGTTCATAGTTAGTTTACTTATCATTTAAAGTATTCTTCTTCTTGTACTTGTTTACTTTTCATACATTTCTAGCATTTCTTATTTTTTGTTAAAATTGTTGGATTCCATCATTTGGATTGCTAGTAGGTCCCAAGTGTTTTTGGATGTAGATTCTACTCTCTGTCTGTATAAGATGCTAGTGTGTCCCTAAGAGGACAACACATCGCACTGTCATTTGTCTCCTACACTAACGTCCTTTGCTTGAGAGTGTGTCAATTTGTCTCCTGAGACCTCAGTAGTTTGTTCACTTGGTTTATGAAGTCCTCCATCTTGAAAACCTAAAAAAATAGTCTAGCTTTTCCTTCATTTGGCACTTTGTCTTTTGAGCTTTGTCATTGAGGTGAACAAAGTCCATTCACTCCCTTTAGACCCTATTTTTCTTGGGACTTGGGAGTAGCGAATCCCTTGCTTCACATTTTGGTGAACCCGATGTGAACCATCCTTCTCTCTTCTTCCTTATTTCAAAAAAAATTGTAACATGCCCAATTGAATTTTCCTCAATAAATTAAAGATTGACATTATGAATATAAAATTTATGACATAAATTCCAGAGCTATTTCTATTT
>VDFB02058242.1:485063152-485186496 GCA_007258455.2 Sequoia sempervirens | reverse complement strand
TGAAAAATGACACAAAGAGAGTGAAAACAAAGGAAAAGATAGATTCATTTGGGTCAACATGGAAGAGACATAGGGTGTCTCGATAATTTGCATCATCCCAAAAGGAAAACACAAGCCAAATGTAAATGAAAAGGTGAAAGAAAATGGTAAAGCTTTTGGGTCAACATGAAGGAGACATGAATTTCTCAATGCCTTGGGTCATTCCCAAAAGGAAAATACAAGAAAAAGATAGAAGAAAAAGGAAAAGAAAAAGAAAAGACCTTTTGGGTCAACATGATAGAGACATGGATGTCTTAATGCCTTACGTCATCCCCAAAAGGAAAACACAAGAAAAAGACAAGAAAAGGCGAAAGCGATGTATGACATAGAGAAGAATGAAGGTACAAATAGAGGAATGTCACAAAGAGAGAACATGAAACAAAACATCATGGGGGAACATGTTACACACATGTAAACACTCAAACGAAAAAGAAAAAGTAAATGCAAAAGACTAGGAAGCAAAATGCGAGTTAGCCATCAAACAAGCCATCCACCTCCCAGTCATATTCATGATATGTCAAGGGTGGGGAACAAGCCAAAGGGACAAGAGAAAGTGAAAAACTAGGGGAAGCACCAGGTTCTACACTCTTTGTAGGGGATTGATCATTTAAGCTCATGGAAGAGGAGAACAATGTGTTCAAATCATTATCAACCTCTTCATCAATTTTAGCGAACTCATCATCGTCATCCAGATTAATCACAATAGGAGGATGAATGATAATATCCAATGAAGGGTGTACCTCTTGTTGTGATTTTTGTATTGGATCATTTTGTTGTGGTTGGGGAGGAGGATCATCATGCATTACTTTTGTCAAGTGTGGATTGTAATTTTCTTTGTTTCCTTCTTCATGTAACTTGTGAGCAAGGGAATGACGTCTACCCCTACACTCCCTAGCTCCTCTATTTATTTTAGATTTGTTGTCAAGTTTTGTTTCTAAAGGAACGAGTTGATCAACCATAAGTTTCTTTTCTTCTTGAAGGGGAGGAACAAAAGGAATCATGGAATGTTATTCATCCATTTTCTCCTTTTCTTTCTAGACTTGTTTGATGCTTAGAGGCATGACGAAGTTTTTATCATTGTCTTGTGGTCCCTTGAACAATGTTGGGGAAGTTTCTAGTGTTGGTTGAGCTTGGTTGATTGGTTCTTGTTTGGGTTGAAGCATTGTTTCATCTAGGATAGGAGTGTCGAAAGGGGATGGGGACATGTTGCGGAGAGACAATTCAGCTATTTTCTTTGCTTTAAATTTTTGGTAAGCAATGAAAAGGAAGTCTTGTCAAGGTGTTATAGGTTCCATGGGATGAATTCTAAGGAAAAGTTTCCTTTGGAAGGCAAGGGGTTAAAGCCACTATGGTGAACAGTGAATATTTCATTGTCAAATGGAAGCTTCAAACATTTGTGTATAACCAAAGGGACAAATTTCATTGAGTGAAGCCATGGATGGCCTAGCCTTAAATGAAACTGGTCTAACTGTAGGATGATGGAAAATGTGACATCCAATTTATGTTTTTGGTCCTATTTTTAATGGAAGGGTGATCGATCCAAACATAGGGAATGCAAAACCATTATGCATCTTGATCCATGCTTTTAGTTTATTATAATCATCTTGATAAAGATCATGTAATACCAAAAATTCCTTGGTGATCACATTCTCTCCACAGGAGAGATCTATTAGTATCCCATTAGTGGGCTTCTCATAGATATGGCCGCTATATAAAAAGGACAATCAAGGAGATTTTTAAATATGTCCTTAGAGGAGAAAGTAATAGCAAGAGATTTCTTAGGTTGGCCCTTACGAGGGATAATGTCTATCACACCTACCATTTCATCCATAGGATTAACATGGGTAACATGCAAGATGGGATTGGGATTTTCATCATCTGTATGAACATTCATCACATCATTCTTTGTAGTTTCACTAGCTTTAACAAATGAAAAATTATGTTTAGGCATTGGATCAGTGAAAATTTGCAAGTTTTTATTTGGAGGAGCAATAGACTTATTGCCTTGATCATTAACACCTGCAATGTGTAGACAACCGAAATCAATGAGGTCTTGTACAAGATGTTTAAGATGCTTACAATGTTTTGTGTCATGCCCATTTTGTCTATGATAATGGCAATAAGCATTAGATTTAAAGTTTGGAGGTAAAGGATTAGTAGGAACAAATTCTTTGACGACAGGTAAGTTAATCATTTGTTGTTGTAAAAGTTGGGACATTGTGTTATGAAGTGTGTTTGGTAAAGGTGTGAACTGTCTTTTTAAATCTCCATAAGTAAAGGGTACTGCGGTTTTAACATCTGCTATCTGGTTGTTGACAGTTTGAGGTGGTTGTTAAAAGGGGACAAACTATAAGAACCATTTATTTTAATTTATAAATGGTTGAGAAATGTTTTGGTTGGCATGTTCAGATTTCTTAGTTCAACTAGAAGTGGAATTTGCATCTCGACTACTAACTGAATTGTGAAAATCACACAAGGTAGTTTACAAGTGCATGAAGGAGGGGAATTTCATCATAGTTAGTTTGTACTGAAGTTTAGTTTACAAGTTTTTCATAAACATCTTATGAAGGTGTGGGTCAGGAATCTTGACATCGATTTGGGAATAAAGTGATTGATAGCGTGAGATAAAATCAGTTATCTTTTCTTCTTTGTGTTGCTTGCATCTCATCAAATTAGCCAAGGTCTTCTTGGGAGTCATATGCACTTGAAAATTATTTATAAATGCATCAACTAGGTCATTGAGTGAATGAATTGAATTGCTCGGTAAAGATGAGAACCATTCCAAGGCAGTGTCTTTTAAAGTCCTAGGAAATAGTTTTGCTAACAATTTATCATCAAAGACAAAGTGACTACATAAGACAGCATAGGCATTAACATGGTTAGAAGGATATCCCTTCCCTCCATATTTCTCAAATCTAGGCATCTCTACTCCTTGTGGCATTGGTGTTCGAAATATTTCCAAAGATAGTGGGTTGCTTCGAACATAATAGGTGGGTGGTCCATTCTAATTTTGGTTTACGGTGGATATTTGTTTTTGCATAGATGAAACAGTTTGAAAAAGTTGGGTTATGAGAGGGTCATTGTAAGTACCTATGAGGTGGAAGTGAAATTGGTGATGAAGTGTATGTAGTGGTAGGGAAAGTGAATGAAATTCTTATAGATGGTATTGTAGAAGAGGACAAAACATGTGATGCCACATAGGAATTAGGAATGCTAGCAGGAATAGTCGAGGAAGCAATCACATTACTAACTAGATAGAATGTTGTTGTGACATGAGGAGTGGTATAGGTAGGTATGAAGGCTACTGTGTAAGGAGGAGTTTGAGGTCCCCCTTGGCTAATCATAGTGTTTTCTGGTTGAGAGGTACTAGAGGTGGAAGGATCATATTTTGTGTATATCTCAACTATTTGTTTCATAATGTTCAAGCCTCCTTTACTTTCAAGCATGAGATGGATGTTTTATATGGTAGGAATTGCAGTTGTTGAAATTTTTGCAAGGCTCACTTGATGTTGGAGATGTGTTAAGTCCTCATGAATGTTAATTATTTTGTCTTCTGGGATATGATCATTTTGTGTGTCAACTTCCATGTTATTGGAAGGAAAAGAGTTGCTAAAGGTAGGATCCATGCCTAGTGTACTAGTTGCAATACTAGGAGTGGAATCTTTAGATAACCCAAGATCCACAATGAGTGTATTATTGTGGGATAACATGAGTCTCAAACTTCTTCTCACCAAGGTATTAGAAATAGGACACCAAATACTCATGCAAAGGTCTCTAAATGTAGGTGAATGCAAATGCAATATAATCTAATAAGAATGAAATGCCTAATACTGAAATTTTGAAAAATAAAACTGAAATGTGGAAACAAGCAGAAACTAAAAAATTGCAGATTAAATTCCACAAAATGCAGTGATAAATTTATGCAACTAGACTAAGTCGCCCAGGGTGGAAAATTAGTCCAAGTAGTGATCTTTTTGATAATTTTCAAAAAAATTAAATGAAATTTTATGATTTTTAGGTTTTCAGATGTAGATACAATATGAATATGCAGATTTTTGTGAATTTTTAATGAAATTCAATACAAGAATTAAAGCTAAATGAGATTTTCACTAATGCAATTTTTAAAACTCTAGGATGCAAATTAAACAATGCAAAATGCAATGCAAGCTATTCCTATGATGTAAATGCACTCTAAATAAAAAATAGGATGCTCTAAATGTAGGTTCACCAAAATGAACTACAATTTTTTGTAGGTAGGCACTCTCTTACACTTCTAGCGTTTTGCACCTAAAAGGAGAAAGGTGTCCCACAAAAACTTAGGGGTTCACTCAAGACTAATGTTAATATGATTGAAATATGCCTAAATAGAATGTTCTAAATGAAAATAATTAATGAAAGTAATAAATTATTAATGCAAAACTAATGAAATGCAAGAGGTTTGAAAAGACAATGTGATATGCAAAATGACCTAAGAATGCAAACAAACTATAAAAAATTGAATGAGTTTAGAGAGGTGCACCTGGAAATGGGAATCTGATGTAGAGAGGCTATGGAATCCTACAAAAAAATTTGTTGAAGCCAACTAGGACACTTATGCCAAGCTGGGTGACTTAGTCCTATTTCGGGGAGACTCTGTCGGAACATGTTTTAGCCAAAAGGGTATCTGAAACTATAGAAAATACTTTTCATGCCTAGCAATGGGACTAATTCTCCACTGATGGTGACTTAGTCTACCTACAACTTTTAGGAATTTTGAAGATGCAATATGTAGCTCTCGATCTGCACTCTAGTTCTTGACAAGTGTCCAGATCTAAATCTATAGAATTCGATTTGTAGGTGATCTCCAAAATTCTTTTAGGGAATTGTTGACTTTGAAATAATTTGATGAATTGTTGACAACTTTTAACACCTTGCTCTTTGAAAAATCTGAATACAAGACCTGCAAAACACACATGCAAAGAGGGGGAAAATGGTTAAGGGTTAGTGAATAGGGGGTTGCCTTGGTTAAACCCCAATTTGGTAATTAAACCCTTGAAAATGAAATGAAATGGAAAGAGAATGATGAATGAACAACATTCAATGCTACAAATCACCAAACCCTTGATGTAGAAATCTGAAGATATGCAAGTAGATGCTCTAATGAATGTAGACTTGATAATGCCTAGAATGCTTGAGAATGATTAAGTGAATGAATTAGATTATTAAGAAAATTAGGATATTAGAAGATGAAAAATGAGGGGAAAACCCTTTATTTATACTTGATTATACAAAATTTCCCAAAAATACCACATCATAGGCCGACCACAAGGTCTAGAAACTAACATCCCACCAAAATTTTGAAATAATTTTTATTTTTGTGCCAAGTAGGACTAAGTCACCCTAGTGGCAACTTGGTACCACCAGGGAAATTTTAATGGGTGTTAGAAATTAAAGTGTATTTAATGATGTTTAATGAGATTATTCTTCAAAACACACTTAAGTAGGGCCTATAAGTGCACATTAAGGGGTCATTTAAACATGAGAAAGAGAAATTATTGATGACAAGACTAGAAAAGGATGGAAGTTTCTTACAACACTTTAGAACACTTTGAAATAAGGCCTGGTAAGTGATAAAAAAATATTATTTAACTGAATTATAATAAAAGGGTCCTAGAAAAGTGTGAAAGTGGGTTACAACACTTCACAACACTTTTACAAGACATCATAGAATTCTTATTGATTCACAAGGTTCCAAGACCTAATGTGAATATGTTGACCACATTACAACATTAAATATAGGAAAAACTAGGCCAACATCCATAAGAAAGACCCAAATGAGCATGAAAATTTGAAAAGATACATTTTTTTTGTGACACACGTTCATTTTGGTGAATCTGACCTTTGGACACCTTATTTTTTATTTGTAGAGCATCATAGTCCTAGATCTAGCTTAAATTAACTTTGCATTAGATCTTGCACTAGTTAATTTTCATTTAGAGCTTCTAAATCTTATATTAGTAAAAAGTACATATAGGTTGCATTTTTACATCTTAAATCATTCAATTTCACTAAAAATCTATAATTACAAAAATTCAAGACAACATACAAGTTAGAAACCTTAAAATTCACTTGGAATTTGTTGAATTTAGTGTCCAAACTCTAATCTAGGACTCATCCATCCCTCTAGGAGATTTAGTCCTGATATAGGTTGTTTTACCTAATTTTTGGGAATTTTGTGTTGTTTTTTTTTAGCATTTGAACCCTTCAAAAACCCTAATTGGGACTCATGCACCCCTCTAGACAATTTAGTCTCATATTAAACCTAAATCTATATTTTACAACATTAAAAATCTTGTTTCTGTGTTTTTGTTTGTTGTTGTTAGATATTTGTTTCAATTTTCTCAAGTTCTATTTCATTCATTTCATTATACCTAGCTTAATTTGGTTCATTTCGTGCATCGCTTAATTTCAAAATTACATTTACAACATTTCAAGATCCTCCTCCTGACATAAGTGTCCTTCCTAAAGAACAACTAATTCCTCATAATGATGATAGGATCATCTTAGGTCCTCCTCCTCCACATCTAACTTAAGGAATTGGTGAATCTAGCAAACAACGAAAGCCTTACAAACTAAAGAAGCTAAAATTCCCTTGTCTCATGTCTGCAACTGAAAGAACCTTACACATACTTCTAAGCCAAGGACTTATAACATTACCACCCATGAAAGAACATCCAAAACCATATCTTGAGAATGAAAACATTCCACATTGTCGATACCATAGAGTTCTTGGACATGGTACTAATGAGTGTTGTGCTTTAAAATAAATATTTAAAAAGTTTGATATCATAGAAATAATCCCTTAAAGCATTTCCTTCCACTCCTTGCCATGTAATAGTTGTATAATCTTACTATTCTCACTATTACATGTATTACATTTATTGCAAATCATTTCAAAATGCAAGGAGCTTTTTCTCATCACCTACCTCAACTCATACTTGTCTTGCATGAAGTATGGGAAAAAATTAGATAGCCTTGCCCTATTTCGACACTTGTTGTTTTCCCTTTGGCTAGTTTTTTTCCTTCCATATATGATGAACAAGATTGGCATGTAGACAACCTACTAATAGGTTGAATTGCATGTTCCTTACTAGTCTTGTCTTTATTCATGTTGTGTGATTGCATGTGTGTAATGTGATCTCCTTGTACCTTTTTGTTTGATACATCTCTCTCTTTGTGCATTCCTCTATATGTATCTAAATTATTCTCTATGTCATAAATATTTATCTTTTCATTTGTCTTGTGTTTTCCTTTTGGGGGATGATGCAAGGCGTCAAGGAATTTAGGTCTCTTCCATGTTGACCCAAAAAAAATTCTTTATTTTTTCTCTCTTTGTGCCATTCTTCCTATTCCATGAGTATTTGTGGAATGAGACAGTTCTAAGCTCTCCAAAACATTGTAGCAAAGACATATTAACCCCGAATCCATGGATCCCTTATGTGATTTTGGGATTTCATTTTGGGGGAAACCTCTTTTCATGAAGTAGCTTTATCTAGAAACATATGTGTAGCATAGGGCTCTAAGCTCTCATGTCCTCTTTATTGTTAGCATTCATCATTTTCTACTTTAAAGTAATTTCTCATAGCATGGTGTTTAGAAATTTCTTTAAAGTTGGGGCATACATTGGCATTATTCTTTTGCATTTTACAACTCATGTTTCATTGTGTAGTCTCCTTACTTCATGCGATGCATATTTTCCTTTGTGGTGACATTGGGTGTGATGTCCCTCAAGAGTGTGATCTCTCTTAGAATATTATATTCCTCTTAGTGGCTTGATGCAACACACTACATCCCCTAAGTTGTGAATCTTCTATTGTTCAATTGGTCCTCTCTTGGAGACATTAGGCACGATGGTACCTAAGTTAAGACCTTACATGAACTAAGAAAAAATCCTTTGAACATACCTTACACTATTTTGAATTTACAATAACTATTATATGGCCACCTTGCATAGCACACTTTTCTTGCATATGGTGTCATCCTGATTGTTCATGGGTGTCAAGCATACAATTTTTTTCTTTCCTCATAGATACTATTGTTCATGTTGTGAGGTGTCTTATCAAAGTTATTAGGAGGTATAGCTTTGGTATGGTTACCATATGGGAGCTAAACTTAGGCGTGAATTTCCATAGCCACTTGCTTGTCTATGTGAGCACATACCGGTTGCATGTGTATGTGTCTTTGGGGCTCACCTAGTGGACGGCTTGAGGTTCCACTAGCCCTTGTGAGCATGTTTTTGGTTTACATAGTGGACATCATGTTCCACTTGTAAATGTTTTTGGATAGACAACTTAAATATGATGCACATCACATTGGATAAATGGTCAAGGCTTGATCCACCCTCTTTCCTTTTCTTTCTTCTTTGTGTCTTTGGAAATGTATGCTTGTACCTAGTTGTTGCTTCATACCTCATTTATATGTGTTCTTTTATTCCTATGTTGGTTTTCCATAGGATCTTGAACCTAGGGGCTTGTGTAACCCTCCTGATCATTGTCATGCTATCTCACTATCATTGGTACACTTGGACCCCTCTTGATCTGTGAGTTTGTCTACTTTAGTGTGAGTTTGAAGCAAGTTCCTCCTCTCCCTAAAGTGGGGGCTAAATGTAGTGTAGAAAAATGTATCCCTTTACATTTTCGTACTTGTTCAGGCCCTCTCTACTAAAATTGGGCTTCTTTATGCCTTATTTGATTCTATTTTGCATCCAAAAGCCTTATTCAATGCATCTCTATGAGGATAATCCTAACACTTAACTAATGACCATCCCTAATTCATGTTTTTGGGTTGTGTGTTCTAGATCTAGTGATTTGGGACTCATATGCCACCTTGGGTGTATGGGTCCCACCTAGGTCTCGGGGCCTAATCTTGAATTTGGCATTGAACTTAGCTCATTTCTTGAAATTTGTGTCCCAAGCTTAGGCTACTAGGACTCATACACCCCAACTGGCATACGAGTCTCGCTTTAGCTTGGACATATTTTGAATTTAATTCTTGGTGGGAACTTATTCTCCTAGATCTAATGTTAGCTTGTAGTGTTCTAATTTTAGGAAATTTGGTATAAGCAAGTATAAATATAAGGTTATTTCACATATTTTCTCCTAGCAAGCAATCTAAGAGCCTTCAAGTACCCATGCAAGAGTTTACAAGAGAATTCAAGAACAAATCATCAAGCATTTGGAGCTAAATTCAAGATTCAAGCATCATATCAAAGTCTTCATGCATCATGTGTGTTTGTGAGCTAACATCGGTGATGTAGGTTTCATGATTTAAGCAAGCATTCAAGTCAAGATTCATAACATACAATCAAGTGTCAAGATCTACATTCATGCTAGCCATTTCATACAAGATTGTAACCTTTTATTCAATGGTTTGGTGAGTTGTGACATTGCATATTGTCCATTCATCATTCCTTTCATGTTTCTATTCATTTCAAGGTTTGATTACTGTTGATGCCAAAAATTGACAAGGTAACAACCTTTATGGGAAACTCGGTTAATGGCGGGACCAATTCCACTAAATTGAGTGACCTCCATATTTTTAAAGAAGTCGACTTCTTCTGTAATTGGGGTTTTCGAATGGGAAAAGGAACAAAATATAAAAAATAAAGATCTAACTAAGTTGATACGCCAAGATTTAGATGTAAGGCACAATAAATCTATCTTTTGGATGCAATTTAAGGGCCCTTTCAGCAATCTACTATGTCTCAAAATAACAAAAATTAAAGATGAAAACCTAAACAATTCATTCAATGACATAAAATAATTCCCATATTCATCTACTCAAAAGAAGATTCAAAGACATAATCTGACCAACAAACTTGTATTTAGAATTATAGAAGTTCTGCAAATAAATAATTCAAAATAACAATGGCATAGTATAATGTTTTATCAAATAGCTTAAGAAAATAGAAAGGTCATACAATGGCACAATTTGAGAGTCTCATATATATTAAAGGCTTGGTGTCTTTCTCCTTTTTTTTTTGTATCTTTTTGAATATTTCGAGAAAGGAAAATAAAAAATAAATGAAAATAAAAACTCAAACTTGAAGAAAAAATGAAACCATTTAAAATAAATAAAGAGATGAAAGTAGAAACCGAGGAAAAGAAGAAAAAAGGAAGCACCTACCAAATACACCACACACATAAAATAAAAATAAAGACCGCCAAAAGGCAAATAAAAAGCAACCGAGGCTGACTAAAAGTGAAGAAAAATGCAAAGGAATGAGGAGAACTAAAAAGAAAAGCAAAGACGAGAAACAAGGAAGAAATAAATAGGAGAAAAAATAAAATTAAAGAGGACAATAGAAGATATATATATATATATATATATATATATATATATAAGCAAAGACATTAAAAAGAATGTAAATGAAGAAAAGAGAAACAATGAATAAAACTAAGAATACAAATAAAAGAAGAAAAAGAAAATAAGTTTATCTATATAGAGACAACGATTAAAGAAAATATAGGTAGATAAAAGACAAAATAGAGATAAAGGAAAAATACCCAGGGAGAATAGAAGAAAAATAAAGAGAGCTAAATGCCAAAAGAACAAAGAAAATGAGCATAAAGAAAATGTGTATATAAGTATATAGAGCGAAATATATATATATATATGTATATATATATGTATATATGTATATATATATGGAAAATAAGCGCACAATGAAGTCTGAAACAAAGATAAGCAAAGGAATTGTGTGTGTGTGTGTGTGTGTCTATATATATGTATATAAACAAGGATTAAAGAACAAAGAGATAAAGGTAGGAAAATTTCCAAAAATAAGGTGTAGCCACTAAAATGAGCCAAGTGAGAGATAAGGAAAAATCACAGAGAGAGAGAAAGATAAGACACATTAAATGAAACAAACCAAGAGTAAAACCAAATAGGAAAGAATGTATATATATATATATATATATATATATATATATATATATATATATATATATATATATATATATATATATAAACGAAAAATGAAAAAACAAAAGAATGAAAACAAAAGAAGAAAAAAGAACAAAAGAGAAGAAATAAATAAATATAACCACAAGGAATATCACTCTAAAAATAAAAGAAAAGAAAGGCAAGAGGAAAAAATGAATAAGCCAACGAATATAAATGAAAGAACATAAAAGAATGAAAGAAAAGAAAGCCAAAAAGAAAAAAAGGAGAAAGAAGAAGAATGGAAAAAAAAAGAAGGATAATTGGAATATAAAAATTCTAAAAATAAATAAAAATAAAAACCTATAGAATACAAAAAATATATAAATAAGAAAAAGAAACTAAGAAAGAGAATAACGACGGAAAAAAAATAAATAAAACAAGGGGAGGAGAAAAAGCCAAGGAACAAAAGAACAAAACAAGTACCAAGGAAAGATCAAGGAAAAAGAGACGGAGAGGAACAAGACGAGAGGAGGAAAATGGGGAAGAAAGAAAGGAGGCAACAAACCACCCGAGGGGGAGAAAGGCCTGAAAAGGAGGAGGATGAGAAAGGATGCGAAGGGGCAAGGACAAACAAAGAAAGGGGGGGAAGGGGCTGAGGCTGGAACAGCACAGGTGCAGAGGTTTGAAACGAGGGTTGCCTGGTACTGCACTGTATCACGCTTAAGGTTAGAGCGGTGGTTGCTAATGTGAATGGCTTCCTTGAGCTTTCGTTTAAAAAATTTATCTTCTTTGCACAAGATATGGGTGTTCTCCAACCATATGTGGTGCTTAGTTGAAGAGGAGTGATCTACAAGTGCCGATTTGACAACACGATCATGTTTGACATCCGCACTGTGTTCCTTAATTCTTGTGCCAAAAGAATGACCTGTTTCACCTATATATGGGATGACACAGGAACAAACTATCTTGTAGACCTTGGACTCGAGTAATATGTTCTTGAGTCCTTGAGAGAGGGGAGATGGTATTTCATGGTTGAGAAAGGTTTGAAAGCACAATGAATCCCTTTCTTCGAATGGATCTTGGAGATTTTTTAGGAAATGCCTTCAATATAAGGAAGAGAAGCACCAAGGAGGAAATTAGGTTTGGAGGTTGGGGAATTGGAGCGGAACCTCTCCCTAGCATGGCTAAATGCTCTAGAGATCTGCTTATTTTTGTAGCCATTAAGGATGAATAATTTATGAAGATGGGCTAACTCTTGGTCCAAGTAATCTTTATCACAAATGCAAAAATCACTCAAGGCGAGGATTTTGAGGATACCAATTTTTTGACAAGGGTTTTGATGAGAAGAAAAGTGGAGATAGAGGTCGGTGTGGGTGGCCTTGTGAAAAACCAAACCTGATGGCTCCACAAACTTCCCTACCCAAGCTTGTTGCCTCCACCATAAATTGGAGCATCGGTTGAAGTGTCAGGCAAAAGGCCTTGACCTTTTCCCAGTACGAAATGTATAAATTTTGAGCCACTGGAATGAGGTCTAGTTGGGCATTAGGGGCTTGGGGAAGACTCCTCAAAGAGATGATCTATGCATCTTGTGTTAGTTCTACAACCCTTTTGTTTGAGGCTGCAAGTTGTCCCTAGATGTTTCTCAATTTTGCAGACCAGTTTTCCTCAACCCAACTTTTCTTTTCCAATTTTGCCTCAAGGGAAAGCTTCATCTCCTAGAGCTCCTTCTCCAATTGTTCATTTTGGTTCTTAAGGTTTGCATCCCTCTATTGCATCTATTGCTCGAATTGAGCACACTGTCCTCCAAACTCACTCTTTTGTTGCATCCCCTACTCCACTAGAGCTAGTTGGTTCTGATATTCCTAGTTTCTCCATCATAGCGCATCAACTAGGTTGGGATCAACAGATTGGAACTTTGTAAGTTCCTCTCGGAGTTTGTTTTGCTCTGCCTATGTTTCTTGTGCTTTCTCCGATAAACATGCAATTTCTGCTTCTCTCACTTTTTCCCTCACCAAGAGGACCTCAACCGTTTCTTTTACAAGTTTTAGAACTTTCTTCTTCCTTCTTCTTTACTTGGCGACCAGACTTGAGGAAGTCAATGGTCACCACCCTCTATGTTTCTTCCATGAGCTTGACTTTGTCCTACGGCCAGACTATGCTTAGATCGAGTCCCATGGAAAACATGTTGTAATCATTGGGCTACATCTCCCCTTGCAGTTTGATGATGTTTGGATACATGGTTGCGAAATGGATCAATCGTTGAGCCTCATTGAAAATAGTATACACCTTTGGCTCTCTCGGCTTCTTAGCATCCTTATCCTTTCACTTCTAGATTCTAAGAGCCTGTGCTTCCTTTGTATTATCACCCTGCGCCATAAATTGGGTTGGTGACTAAACTAGCCTACCGATGAAAGGTACTCTGAGAGGAAGTGTGAAAGGGAAAGTGAGGGTAGTGGTCTTGGATGCTTTCTTCTTTAGAAGAGTGAATGTTTGTAGGGAGAAAGGAGGGATATACCAAATCCCAGTTTGTGAACCAGTGAGAGGACTCATTAGGTGTTGTGGAGGTAGTGAGTTCATGGTAGAATCCAACAGTTTAGTGAATTGGGTCAGTGCCAATTCAGGATTTGCCAGAGGGGTGTCAGTGGCAGCCATAGATGCAAAGGGAGAAGAGACAACGAATGCAGACTAGGTAGCGGAAAAAGGTGAAAGGGTCTATGGAGGAGTCAAAACAAATGGCCTCACCTAGGAGAACTGGGAGAAACCTTCTATGATCATTGCAACAGAAGTGGAAAAAGAAGGGATGACACTTGTGGTGAGGGGTGCCACAGACACAGCAAGGGTGACCAAAGATTGTGAAGTAAGAGAAGAGGGAGAAAAAGTTACCTATTTTATAGATGATTGTGGTCCTTTGCTCATCACTAGGTCATCACTCTTTCTGGGACCCAAGCTCGTCACATGCTCCTACGAACCTTCTTCCTCAGTTGTATCCATGTGCTTCCTCTTTTTGGGTGGTGAGTCCTGCACTTTAATGGTCTTCAACTATTGTTGTTAGGTTGTTCTTGACGCTTTTGCGGTCCAGGTACATGTACGCAAGGCTCCCTACCATGATACATTGAACCACACATTTGAAGAGACCTTGACCAGTTGCTTCATCACTTCCTGTTTTTGCTATGCTGGGGCTGTATGTATTTCAATTTCCTTCTTGTTTCCTTTCTCTATATGCATTTCAAACTCCTTCGGGTTGTCATTTTCATCAACACTTACGATGCAATCTATATGCACGTCATCCCATAATTTATTGAATCTATGATCTATCTCTATGCTTTGGTAAGGAGATTCATAGCGTTGGATTTCTTGTCGGTAGACCCAAAAATCCTTAATTTTTTCCTCCCTCTAGTCCTCTTTCTTTGACAACTGACTATGAAGGGTGGTACCCATTTTGCACTTCTCATTATATTTTGCTAATTGGAGGTAGAATTGAAGCCATGATGGCCTGCTATCATCGGTAGGAATATAGGCCAGGTTCATGAACACATCATCATGCTCCTCCATCAGACTCCACCACTTTTCCCAATACGGCCAGGGGTTGTGGGTTACCTTAATGAATTCGTTACCCAAGTTGTCGAAGGGGTTGTAATTCCATTTTTCGTAGATCATCACTAACCCCAGATGAGCCAAATTTTCTTCCAGCAGCTTGTGTGATTGCTTCTTTGCCATAACCACCCACTTGAAGGTTAGAGGACATTTGAAGAATCCTCTCTTTCCATTTCCTCCACAAAATTTATAATCAATAGACATCTGTCTGAACATTTCAAGGGTCGATACCCTATATGTGACATACTTTGGGAGTCAGAATGGCTCTTCTATAAAGCCACACATACAGATGAATGTGAAGTCCCTCCCAAGGAACCAATTGCATTTAGGAGTGAAGCTCTACATCCTCTTCATTTGGTCAGTGGAAAGCTAATAAATACAACCATTCTTATCGAAGTTTTGCAGAATTTGAGTTAAGAAAAACCCTGAAAATGTGTAATAGTCATGCATTGTGGAAAGGAGGGGAGTCCATACAGAAACTGGTTTTTTGGCTCCTTCATTAGTAAAAATAGATAATGGAATCATTTTACTGAAGAATTTGGGGTTCTAGTATAAGAACATATGAGCAAGCAAGGAAGGGAACCTGAACTTGCGTTGCATCTTGTACTCTCGTATTTGGCTCATCATTTCTCAGTAAATGACTCCTGCAAAGTCATACCAGAACAAGGACTTTTTCCTCCACAACTGAAAACCCAAACCTAGCTAAAATTCTTGCACCCATTTATCTTTGTCCAAGCCACAAACAAAGGCCATCATGGAGAGCGCATCTTGTGCATATCTTTCTTGAAGGCATTGTGTGCAACTAGAATTTATGGTGGCTCCTTCCGAAATTCCTCAGGCCTCTACATTTCCACATTATAGAAGTCCAAAGCTTTGTCTCTGCCCTACCAAAAGATGCATGCATCCTCTAGAGTAAATATTTCCATTAAGCTCACTTTAGAGTGTTTCACTAGGATACACAACATGCTCTAGATAGTGTCTTCTCTGATGTTGACTCTTAGCATTCGGCCTTCAATGGTTTTGGTATCTAGGTTGAAGTGTTCAATGGCCTCATGGATGAGCTCTAGGCAGTAATGCATAGAGGGGTCCATATATTGTGGAAGACTATTGAACCAAAGATTATATGCTATTTTCTTTTCATTTTCATCCTTTTTCATTCTTTCACACGCTCCTTCCCTAAGAGTCTTAGGGTTTTTTGCGAGGATGGGGTCATGGATATTATCCCATTCCTCCTTTATTTGGCTTTGGTCCCTAGCAGTTTTGGGCTTGTCCAGGGCACATGTTTGAACCCATTCTAGTTTTTCCAGCGTCCCAGGCGACACGTAAGAGGTGTTATAAAAAATATTGATGATTGATGCCATTAGCATGTCTTCATACAAGCTTTGGGTTGCCTCAACCTATGCCTCCATCTAAGAACTTTCTACCATTTTCCTTTTGTTGGAGATTTTTTCTATGCTTAATTTTTTTGTAATTCACCTCGACTTTGACTATGCTCAAAACCTTTGCTCTAAGTAGTGTGCTCAAAAATATTTTTGATGTTAGCTTCTTGCATGCAATACTTAGTTATTTCTTTCTTGGGTAGCCAACAACGCTCATCTTTTAGCGTTAAATTCAACATGTACTGCCAACTCTTTGGCTTGTGTGAAATGAATTACTTTCCATTTTTGAGATGACCATAGCGTGATCCCACAATACTGGTTTACAATTTTTGGCCAAACTGGACACTAAAATAGTTTTTTCTAAATAAATCTTCACTTTCGGGCACCTATAGCGACTAAATCATGAGGAATTTGAAGATGATGCAAACTAGTGATTTGTGACATTTTGTTTATAGAGTCTAAATATATGTTTTTCAAAAATTTTGGAATCAAATTAAACTTCTTTTTCCATCTCCTTGGCCTAATTTTTCGATAAACAACATTTTTAAGTGGCCTCACACATTCTCAACACACTAATTTTTTCCACTTGGAAGGGATAAAAATTCTTTTTTTTTAGATTTTAAATTTGTATTTCTAATATCTAATGAGTTTCCAATTAGTTTCATATTTTGTGAATATTGTTTAACCAATCAAGTTTCGAAGTCAAACCAATGATAATTTAGACATAGCCCAACCGTATAACGTGTAACATTTTTTGTATGTATCAAAATTCAATTTCTTTTTGTTGGATCAAGGACTTCAATATCTAGTGCACTTATATTTATCAATTTATTTTTTTGATAATCTACTATTTTCCACATGTGCTAATAGAAACTTGATTTCGATGAAAAACCTACATTCACAAGAAATAGAACATAAATAAATAATAAATTAGAATTTATTTAAAATTACACACTTTTGGGAAGCTTATAATAAGGACTACATACTTACAAAAATAAATTTTTTAAATGAATTTAGTCCCAGGGTAAATCAAAAAGTGGTCACTATCGGTTTTGGTAGATTAGCAAAAGGAAATTCCGTTCATAATTGTGGTTTCAAAACTAAAATGAGTTCTATCCAGGGGTTTGATCTAAAGAATTGCGTTCCCGATCCGACCATATTCAATTGGAATCCTTTAAATAGAACTTCAGAAACTAAATCATTATTTTTAAAATATGGTTGCAACAAAATCGAGATCTCGAGTGTAAACCAACCTTAGGATCACCCCATAATTCATAGTAGTGATTTAGTAAACATATTGTCCTTATTTTCACGGTTGCTGCTGGAACTTGAAATTTGGTGATTTGAAGGCGGCTTGAAGCAACATGCTTTGCTAATATCCCAAAAGGAATAATTGGGCCAAAAGAACCCGCAATAATTACTTGAAAATGTTTGTGTTTTCATTTTTGGAGTTTGAGAAGTGCCTACAGAATGACACATCAACATCTGGTCATATAGACTACCGTCGATGATTGCCACTAGTTTATGCTAATTAATTAGTCCTTATTTATCTTGCACGCAACAAACCGTACCTAGCAAAAGCAACTGGGTGGGAAATTCGAGCAAGCCCTGGTGCAATTTTTCAATTGGTACTTGATTAGCATCATGCTTATGGTATGAAAACTACCACTCATATCCTAACTATTTCTATAAATAGGCGTTGTAGGCAATAGAGAAATCACACTTACCAATTTTAGCAGAATTGGTAATAGGAAATTGACTTAGAATTTAGTGTTAGGATGCTGAGTAGAATTGCATAGAGTTAGGCTTAGGCAATTTGTATGACTAATTGTCAAGGATTGCATAGAGCTCCACCATGGATACTAGTTAGTCTGAGCAGCAAAGAAGTCGGACGACTTTCCATGGTGAAATGTCATTGACATCTTAAAGAATAGCCAGAATACATTCTCTAGCCATTTGTAGTAATGAAGAGTGGGTTACGGGAGGGATTATGTGTGAACATGAGGAACAGAAGTACAAAGTTAATCTGGAGTATTGTCATACGTTTGTGTCATTACTTCCCATCTCGTTGAGCCCAAGCCATTAGTCTTTGCGAATTGTAGGATATTTCTAAAGTACTTGACCCCATCGAAGAGGTAGTGGAAAATGTTGGGTTTGGTATAGGCCTGCCAACAGCGAGCAACCTTTGAAAGTACATTGAAGAAGATGCAGTAGTACCAAGGGTGCCATTCCTAAGTGGGTTCCACATCCAATCACAAGAAGAGCATTGGAAAACGGTAACCTATTCTCACCACTTCTTATTTCGCTTTTACAACATGGTTCCTTTCTACGACATCGACTGGTACACCGACTTTCGAAACCTGGTGTTTCCCTTAACCCTTGCCATGCTCTCTGGATGCTCTACACTTGATCCACGATGTCATTTTCTCTTGATGAAGTGATTCTAGATGTTGTTGTTGGTGCCTCACTTGCCCTTCTACGCTGACTGAAAACTTTTTGTATCTTCAGAAATCATCACATTAATACATTTTTTGTATCGCTTGGGAAATAGGCCTTCTGCACATGTATATGAAGAAGATACATAATATATATAGATATATACTCTAAAAGTGTGGCCTCATAGCCATTTTGGCAATGTACTTATCGAAGTATATAAATATAATGAAAATATAGCTTATATTATCATTTTGTCTCCTTTTCCTTGCGATTCTGCAAAATGGGTTCCTTGCAATTTTGCATATGGGTGTTGCTTAAATTTTCCTCTTATATTTTAATTTTTTGCATATGAGTTCATTTCTCTGCTTCATGGGTTGCTTTTGTTTTTGCTTCCTTGCGTTGTGGATGAAAATTATTGAAAGATCGACCAACAAACACTAAAGGGAAAATAATTACACTACTCACATATTTACACTGGTAGAACAATCGCGAAGCTTAATTGAAAAATTTTAGGTGGATTCCATTAACAGGAATCCCCAATGCTTCTTGCTCCATTTTTTCTAATTCGTATGCATTGTGTTGCTTGCATTGAATTATTTTGAAAGGGCCTTCCTAGAGGCTATCAAACTTTTCATGTTGACCTATCTTACCTTCTTCATTTAAGATTTTAGCACTAGGTCCCCCCATTACTTCCAGACCTTGGCTAGCCGGGGTTTCTTGTTAGACCATCTCTTAACTTTTCATAGCGGTAGTTGGTTGTAGCTATCATGCTTTTCCCTTTTTCTTGCATATTTTCTAATGGGTGCACAGTGGGTTGTTATCGGTGGTGAAGTAGTTTGTGCCATTAGAATCCATTTTGTGTCTAGTGCTAAGAGTGGGTTGATCATTTCGATGAAATCAAGGCCCCATTATGTAAGTAAACCATCCTTCACTATCAGATTGAGAGGCATCACAAAAAAATTTCTTCTTCCTGCAAAGAACTAGCATTCCTTGTAATTTTTTACCAAGGAGTACGAGTCATTGAATAGTGTAGGCTAGAAGTACCCAATGCAATTGATTTTGATGGTTGTGGTCTTCGCAGAGAAGTGTCCACCCGTGGGACTACTGTTGAAAGTGTCGAGAATCCTCATTGCTTGCTCCTTGGTGACACATCACAATAGAATGCAGTTCAAAATTTACTTGCTTTTAGAGAATGGCTTTGATGAGTGCATATCCGTTTGTTTTGTAGTTAGTAAATCTTCTTTTGAGGAAGGGAGGCCCAATGGGTATTTCGGTATGCATAAACCTTACTTTTCTGCTGGCAGTAGCCTTCAAATTTGGAATCATTGGTTAAAACCAGCTCTGGTTGCTCTTGTTTTGATGCCATTTCTTCATTATGTGCTAGATATTTGTACAATCCTCTTCCTTAGACAGTTTTGTAAGCTTGACCTCAATGTCAAGGTATGTGCAGGATCATGATGGCCCCAAAAGTCGCAATATGATGGGTATGTGGCTACTGACATTTTTTTTACCCAAAATTGATGAAATGAAAAGGTTTTTTAAAGGAGATTCTTAGCTTTCCACCAATATAAATTATGCTTCTTGCAGATTTAATAAGTAATTATTATTCATTTTCTATTCAAATTAACCCCTAAAGTACGTGATTGATAAATTGAAAAACATCTATAGATTCAAATGGTAACTGTCCATTTTGAATCAAAACATGTATCTGATCTATGCTTCATACTATAAGATTAAAAAAGAAAATTAATTTCATAATTTTGACCAAGAAGTTAAGTGCTAGGGCATACGAGTTTTATCTTTTTAAAAGTTGTAATAAAATTCATAATTAATTATTTACTTAGAAAAATTGCAAAAAATATGCATCACGATGGGACATAGGTCTCCTACTTATATTTAAATATTATAAAAAAATTATCATTTTATTATTAGTTCGGGTGAAGGTCGAATAGAACCTACTTCTTGTTTTCCCTAAAATTTAAGTACTACTACATTGAAATTTCATTTAAATAGATTTTTTAAACAAACTGAAATAGTTAGAAACTACATTAAATTTTCTACACACTCTATTCTTACATATTTTTTAAATAATATAGATAACTTATTCAAATTTTTATGTCAAGTTACCTAACTCTGATTTTATTTTATTTTTGCCACTTAAGGGCCTATTTTTCCCATGATGATCCTGCACATACCCGTCATAGTCAAGGATCTTAGTGATCAATTTAGCCCTCCTTTCGGTGATTTCTCCTATGATTTCTTCATGTACACTGGAATGCATGACATAAAAAATTACCTTATTGCAAGAAATTAGGTGTCAGAACTTCTTGAGTCCCTTGACTATTGCGAAGGCTTGCCTCTCGACGAAGTTGCAGTTCATCTCATATTCCTTTAGGGTCCGAGAGTGAAATGCTATTGTATGCTCTCCCTTTCCTTCATTTTCCTTTTGAGTTAAGATAGTAGTAATGCTTAATTTTCTACCGAATACATACATTATGAAGTCCTTTGATAGGTCTGGATTAACCAGCAAAGGAGTTGAGGAAATAACATCCTTAACCTTCTCGAAGGCTTCTCTAGATTCTTTAGTCTATTTGAATAATTGATCCTTTTTCAGCATTAGCGTGATTGGTCTAATTAATCCTACAAAATCTAAAATGAATTTTCTTACAAAATTTGCCTTCCCTAAGATAAACTGGACTCCCTTTTTGTTGACCAGTAGGGGAAGTTCTTTGATCGCCTTCACCCACTTAGGATCAATTGAAATTCCTTCTTTAGACACTACATTTCCCAATAGCTTGCCTTGTTGTACTCTACAAATACATTTTTTCAAGTTCAAGGATACCCCAAACTCTTGGAATTTTTTGAAAACCATCTCAAGGTGATCAAAGTGATCATTCTTATGTTTGGAGAATATAGTCAGATCATCCAAATAGATTAGGATAATCTTGTTAATCAATTCACTAAAAGTGATATCCATCGCCCACTGAAAAGTGGTTCCCGCATTTGAGAGATCGAAAGGCATTTTAGCATATGCGAACGTTCCCCACTTAGTAGTGAACGTCATTTTGTGTTGGTCCTCCTTGAACAAGATCTAATTGTAACCGAAAAAGTCATCTAGCAGAGAAAACATTTCTGACCCTGTCACTGTTTGCAAGATTGACTCCATAAAAGGCAACGGATAGTGGTCTTTTAGGGATGCAATGTTCAGGTCCGAGAAGTCTACACAAAGGTGGATATCTCCATTCTTCTTTTGGACTGAGACCAAGTTGGATACCCACATGTTGTGTTTGATTGAGAAGACAATCTGAGACTGAATTAGCTTTGTCATCTCTTGTGTCATCAATGCTTCAATCTTCGAATTCACTAGCCTCTATTTTTGGCGGACTGGTTTTGCACCTTCTGTCAACTCTATTATATGTTGGATGATGTTGGGATCATATCCCTTAAGGTCATCATATGACTAGGCCACTACTTCTTCATACTTCTCATAAAAGTTGATGAGCCTTTCTTTACCATGATGTGAAACGTCCTTCCTGACTTTGAGTTTTCTTCCCTCTCTGACCTGAAGGTCTGCATAGTCACTTTTTTCTGCTACAAACTTCCTTTTATCATTTCTTGCATCGTCACAATTGAACAGGTTTTTGAGAGTGACTAGTCCCTTTGGAAGCTTATTAGACCTTAGCTGGATGATTTGTCCATCGTAGGCCTTGACAATCTTCGATTGGAGTTGGTTGGAAAATTTTCCCAACTATTGGATGAATGAGGCGATGTGTTCATCGCTGTCAAACACTTGCTAGCTCTAATCATTATCTAGAATCACCGGTCAGACTATCACTCACACAAAGTGTTTATTATGAATTAGGTCAAACACAGGGTCAAACTGAGACCCAATTGCAGCCATGTGATCCACATCAACATTTTGTTCTTGGGGTACTGTCTGAATGTTGAAGGCTTTGAAACCCTCTATTAGGTCCCAGAATCTATGTTTATAGGATCTCATACAGACATTCTTGGTGGCAGAAAGCCCTCAGATTTGATTAACCACTAGTTTAGAATCTCTAAACACCATCAATTGCTTGATTCCCATCCACTTCGCAAGGCTTAGACCTTGCACTAGGCCTTCATATTTAGCTTCATTGTTCAAACAAGTGAACTGGAAGTGAAAGGACCAAAGTGTATTTTCATTGTGTGGGGATATCAAACATATCCCAACTCATGCACCCACTTTGCATCTTGCTTCGTCAAAGTGCATCGTTCATAGCTTTGAAGCTTGGTCACTCTCAAGTTCCTTTACAACCTTTGAAAGCACTTGATCTTCATCACAGATGACATAGGTGCCCAACCCAGTAGCATGATAGTTTCTGAAAGGGTTAGCATCTATGTATTCACTCAAGAGAACTTCTTTATCAGTCTGATCTTCGGTCACTTTTTCATCTTCTAACAACCTAGTGCAATGGGTTTCCTCCTTGGTGAAAGAGGTGTGAGCAACCTCGAAGTTGATCATGGCTTCATTGGCCACATGTTTCGAATACAGAGCTTTGAACACTATTTTCATTTTAGCTCCATGCTTGGTCCTTAGGATTAAGTGTGACCAGTTCAAAGAAAAATATCCACCTATCTTTGAAGTGAATTCTCGAGATAGGAAAAGACTGAACATGGAAGGAACATCTATGATCATGGTATCTTGTAGAAATATGATGCTAGTGTAGGAGAACATAGTCAAGGGAAGGTCTTTGATGACACCTATTTTTTTTACTTTGTTCCCATCAAGCTGCATAACCCCCCTCTTGAAAGGTTCATAGCTAAGTCCTAAGGCTTTAGCTATTATTTTGAGCATGACTGTAGTGCTAGTGTCAAATTCAATCATGGCATTGTGTAATAATTTATTTCCCACAATAAGAGTTAGGAAGAATGCTTTCAGTTTTGTCTTATCTCTAATATCAATAGAGACTTCCTCTATGCTATTTGTCAAAAATTTGGCAAGAGGCCGTGGATCAATGACCTTTCCCTTGAGTGATTACTCTATTGACTCAATAATTGGATCCTCACAGAGAGCCTTCTATAGCAATGTTTTTTGCTATGAAATGGATAATATATCCCAAAGAGACACATTAGCGGATGATTTTTTCAATTGTTCCACCACATTGAATGGTGGTGAATTTGGAGGCTTTTGCTCCTTAGCTCTAGTTACAACAATTTACCTTCGTGGCTGACAATGTTGTGATATTGCAAAGGTATTGGTTATCTAGTCGAAAGCACTTTTGGGCTACAAACTAGCTAGTTGCAGGATGGTTGGTTCACCCATGAATCTCCTTTTTGAGTGAGTGTTGTAATCAAACTACACTTGCAAGGTTTTTGACATGGATTCATCATTGGAAAACACCACCTCTTCTTCTTCCATTCATGAGAAGAGTGTGTGATCAAGAGCAATATCGGTTTCTTGCTCCAAGGACATCCCTTGCATTTGCACAGTGAGCACCGTGTTTTCCATTTGTGAAGAGGCATATACATAACCTCCATGGTCTATTGCTACACCTTGGTTGCATTGTTCTACCACCTTTTGTTGTAAATTTCCATGCATGCAGTTTTGAGGCATATATGAGTCACCACAAGGGAAGCACCAGGGGTTGATGTCATCGACTAGATTTTTTTTACCTGATGTTAGCTCTCTTCTCGAGGTTGGGTTGGTGCTCTATAATGGAGTTGGTACCGAAACTATTTGATTAATTGTTTGATCCTACGCATTTGTGCAAGCACCTTCTTAGAATTGGTTTTGTTGGTAAGAATACCTTTCGCCTTGATAATTTTGATAGGTTGGCTTCAGGGGCACAGACTGGTTTTGCTTGATGATAGTTATTTCATTGGGCATAGCCCGCAACGACTCCTTGACATCGCTTATATCATCCTTTGAAGATTCAGATGTAGAAGCAACATTTTGTGGGGTGCTCAAATATGTGTACATAGATTGAGGAGCTGACGCACTGGTAGATGCTACTTCCTGAGCAGGAATTGATATCTTAGGAAATATAGGCATGATGGACTGGGGCAACAACTTTCTGGTGTCTATCAAATTTTTCTCTGCTTTGAATGTGACATTGTATGCATCTGGTAGAGTGGTTATGCCAAGAGACTGGATCATCATTGAGATGTCATCATTGATAGATTTCAAGTAGAACATGAATGCCAGCTCGGCCGACAGGTGGATAACAAACTAGATTCTCTACCAAGTTATGTGGAATCAACTGTTGAAGTCGGTCATGGCTTCATGTGGGGCCCACTTTATGGTCACTAGTTGTTGATATAGTGATGACCAATCTCCATCAAATGAAAATATTTTGTAAAAAGGATCTTTGAGTTGATCCTAGGTACCCATAGTATTAGCCTGCAAAGTGCGGTACCAATCTAGTGCTTTGCCCCTGAAAGAGGCTACAAGTAGCCTTAGTGCTACATTTTGGTCTGTAACTTTGTGCACCAAACACACATCTGCCACATCTTGCAAATGTTCAGATGGTGTTCTCGAGCCATCTCCAGTGAACTTAGGTATGGCTTTTAAAGTAGAGACTGGGATAGGGGCCCAAATGACACATGCTACTAGTGCAACAAGAGGACTTCTGAAACCTCATGCCACATAATTTTTGTTAGTGGCTAGCAACATGGCTAGTAGAAGGGGCAGAGGAAGTGAAACATTCACAATCTTTGTTATGGCTTGTACTATCCCTAGTGGTGGCACAAAAAAACTAGGGTTATTCATTGTTTGGGACCTAGTAACGAGCTGATGGCTCATACACCCTCTTAAGATTTAGATTCATTTAAGTAGTCCCATCGGGCATGCTAGAAAAAAGAAACGGTTGATGCCAAAAATTGGGAAGGTAACATCCTTTATGGGAAACTCAGTTAATGAGGGGACTAATTGTAGTAAACTGAGTGACCTCCAGATTTTTAAAGAAGTTGAATTCTTTTGTAATTAGGGTTTTGGAATGGAAAAAGGAATCAAATATAAAAAATAAAGATCTAAATAAGGTGATATGCCAAGATTTAGATGTAAGGCACGATAAATCTCTCTTTTGGATGCGATTCAAGGGCTCATTCAACAATCTACTATGTCCTAAAATAACAAAAATCAAAGATGAAAACCTAAACAATTCATAAGTCCCATATTCATTGACATAAAAGAAGAGTCAAAAACATGATCTAACCAGCAAACTTGTATTTAGAATTACAGAAGTTCTATAAATAAACAATTTAGGATAACAATGGCACAGTATAATGTTTTATCAAATAGATTAAGAAAACAGAAAGGTCGTACAATGGAACAGTCTAAGAGTCTCATACAATAATCTAAAAGAAATACTAAAGGCCTTGTGTCTTTCTCCTAATTTTTTAGTATCTTTTGAACTCATTTTTGGAAGGAAGAAACAATATATATAGCTAAAGAATCCCACCGCCTAGTGGTCCAGTAATAGAAAATATTTTGTATCTTGAGCAATGATGTCTACAACAATTATTACCTTCAGATATTGTAACATAAAAATATTTGGGCCATTGAACATAGTCGCTCCCCAGCTAGATGCATCCCCTGCTAATGATGGTAGTGGTCCCAGAAAATCCCTATGTAGACAAGTGTCATTCAACCATGTAGTCAGTCAAGACACACAACAACCTGGCAGGGAACACAGTTCACTATTACCTTCCCTACGAATGATGTCCCTATGACATAGACACATGGAAACAAATCATGGCCCTTTCATTGATTCCTCCTCCTTGCGTTAGGAGACTGGGCGATGAAGACGCATGGAGGTGTTCTTTAATATTGGCACTGATTGTGGAGTTTTCCAAAAAGTGTGCATGGATGAAAACTGCATGGCACACAGATGGGGCCTGACTAAAAAGTGAAGGGAAGCAACCTTTATGTGCTCGCAGTGAAGACACATGGAAACATGGCGAGAGCCAGTAGAAGATTGAAGGAAGCAATTGTTGTGAGGAGCGCCTGGCAAACACATGGCAACAGTGGATGAAACTCTTCAAAAAGGGGCTCGATGATGTTCAAATAATTGAGGCACGGGTCGATACTTAGCAAAAAATTAAAAAAAACACCCATAGGGAGCTCGATGAATTTTAGCATTCACAATTACCAAAATGGGGTTTGACCAAGGAAAATCCCTATCCACTAAAAAAAAAACATTTTTCTCTCCTCTACATGTGTGATTGCAAATCTAGGTGTTTTGAGGCTTGAAGATCCTTTGAAGACAAAGTTGCAAGATTGAAGAAATTTTTCAAAGTTGTCAAGAAGTTGTCATCAAGTCACCGAAAGTCACCTACAAGCCAAAATTCAAAGTTTCAAACTCGAAGATCGTGAAAGAGAGAAGTTACAGAAGATCACTAGAGGATACTAGAATTTTTGACAAACACTAATATTGGGACTAAATTGCTACCTTGGGCGTATGAGTCCTAGTATACCACTTTTCATACATTTCCTATAGATCTTGTTTTACTAGTTGCAAATTCTAGATTTAGCTTGAAACCCTATAATGGGACTAAATCACCCAACCTGGCATATGAGTCCTAGTTCACATCAAAAGTCATCATTTTAGGATTGTAGAATTTGTTTCAGGAATCTCCAATTTTCTAGGTACTTCTCTGTTTATTCACAGTTTTTTATTTTGATCTTAAGTTTAATTTTCTAGGTTACATAGCTAGATTTGCATATTACTTTCATCTCTTTCTTTCTAATCATTTTCTTAGTGGTGAACCCCCCCCCCCCTTTTTCTTTAATCACACCTAAGGAGAACTTGTAGCAATCTCTTTTCCTAATTGAGATCTCTAGGGTTTCCATGAATGAACTAAGAGTGAAATAAGAAAGGAGTCCACCCTTCCATCCTTACATGTTTATGTGTTCCATCTCCTAAAAGGTGGAGCACCCTATTTCCTACAGTTCACATATTATTTGTGGATGTTGAAAATGTGAATCACAAATAGTAATAATAACAATAATATGATGCAATGATAATGATAATGATAAAATGTTTCAAAGATAAATGATATCCATGCTTGATAAAGGTAAATATAACTTTCTTGCTTGATAATTCTTGTGATACTGCTCTTGATCATAATGTATATTAGGTTGTGTTCTAGGGATGTAAAATGAAAGATTTGTATTTATATGCTTCACTTCATATTTGATCAATGGTGAAGAGTAATTTGAAAGATCAATGGATAGAAAAATTCAAGATGGGGTAAGACATATAATTTGAATTTGATGGAGGGAAGGTTGAAAGAAATAAATAAATAAATTTAATTAATTCAAAATGATAGGGGGGATGAATAATATTAATTTATTTATTTTAGAGGATTTTTTTTAAATTTATTTAAAAGATGAGTGTTGGCTAATTACATATTTTTAAAAAAAATATTTAATTATAAAGGGTTGAAAATAAATTTAATTTGATTTGATTAATGTTGGAGGGAAAATTATAAAGGATGAATTAATTAAATAATTAAAAATTATTCAATGAATATACCTATGATAAAAGATTAAGATAATTAATTATAGAGGATTATTAGCTTAATTATTTAAATAATTGAAATTTATTTAATTAATTATAGATAGAAGAAATTAAAATAGTGATTGAATGATGTAATAAAAATACATTAGTCATTTTTAGGTGTCTACATTTCGTCCCTCTTTAAGACAATGTGTTTTCTATCATTGTTTTAAAGAAATAAAATTGAGATGAATATATTTATTGGTGACATGCCTAAGTGTGCCCCAATGGAATGTGGGATAGAGGATACAATGCCCCCCTTGAGAGATCGACCAAAGAAAATAATTTCCTATTCAAGCTCATGATGAGAAGGATAAGATAGGAAAATTAGAATTTGACATAGAAAGAAGCTAGAAACGACACTAGGATAGGAAAGAAATATTTGAAGAGGGTCAAGGATGAAACCCTAGAGCTAAGAGGGTTATATATATGTCTAGGAAGGTAAAAGGAGATCATTTTCACTCTCACACTCTCATGAATTTAGAGCATCTAGAGTGACCTAGCTCAGAGTAGTAGAGAGTATAATAAGCATTCCATGGGCTACATATCAAGAAAAGCACATACAAGTGTTCAGGCGACTAGACAAGCTAGGACCAACGGTGAGTACCTAACCTTAGGGTCTATGAGGGTAGGCTTTAGAGCATTTATTATACATATGATTAGATCTTTAACCAAAAGTGCAATTTTAGCATAGAAATATGTGAATGACACAATGTTAGGTAAATGGTGCACAACACTACATAAATGGAGTGCAATTGTGCATTTGCAAGGAAATGTGTTGTTGGCCTCCCACAATGATCTAACAACTAATCCCTTACAATTGTGATTTAGAGATTGGACATCTAAACTGAATAGTCATTCAATCATCATGAAGGTGCATTTAACTTGTCAACCCAAGAACATGAACTTAAAATGGGTCAGCACAGTATGTGCACTAAGGATCCAAAGTAGCCATATTCATTCTACAACTAAGAAAAACATAATGTTGAAGGTAAATTGCTTAGAAATAAATAACATGAGTGTTGAACATCAACCAACAACTATGCTAAGCTAAAATGCATGATAGAAATGAAAATATGAGCAATCAAATAGGAAACTGCTCTGTCTGCTTTAGCTGTAGGAATAGTCACATAATGGAATTCTAGTGGCTGGAGGAATAGTTAGTGCCAGATTCTTAACTAATTAATGAGAAAAAAGTAATAACTAAACTAAAATAAAGGACGAAATGCTCACCAAGTGGGCCCTCTTGGATGAGTATCCTCTAAAACTAATGTAAACTTAGATGCATGGACTTGTAACTTCATCTTATTCATTGGAAAACATGAGTACAATAGAGTAGTGTAACTGTATTGTTGAACACTAAGAATGCAAGTAGATCATCAGATTGTGTAACCTTTTGAGAAGGAGAATCCGACTCTTATTTATAGGAAAAGTAGCTACTAACTAAACAAGGTGTTCAACTCCATGAATTGGGAGGATGCCACTTAGGAAAAGTAGGGAAAGTGGAGAGGCGGTTATGCATGCATGGAATCTGGTCAGACGTACTTGCCTCAACACAGATTTAGCACAACAGTAACGCCTATATTCACTCAACAACAATAAAGACCATTTACAAGGTGGTTACAACTCGATTTGCATCTCCCGTCATCAATAGTCTCCCCTTCATTGACCTTTGCATGACCACTTTGTTAACTATTATGGTGAATGAACAGTTGACAGAATCTTCTCAATTTAGTGGCATCGAATCATATCTGCATGGCAATATTTGCACGCACAATAATCACATATTTGTAACTATCTTAAAGAACATTCATTAATCCACATGTAGAATTAACATAGATAGTCCATGATATAACATGTCAGTGTCATTAAATATTTGTAGAGATAAAATTAGGCCCAATGTCTATGGTTTTGAGGAAATATCAACACAAACATCAAGGTTCATGACAATTTCAACAAATAGATCATAAATTCTACCAAAATTAAACCATAAACTAGACTCATCATCCCCCCAACCTAAGGTTTTGTTGGTCATGTAGTAGGGGAAGGGTTGTTCTTCTTCTTAGTTAAAGCCCTGAAATTTGCAACTACCAATTTTCCTACATCAGTGTTTATTGTGCATGAGTCAGGATCCCAATAGAACCCTTGTTGTCTATCTAGTTTTTTACATCCTTGTCTCTTTGTAGCAATATCATAGTGGTAAAACTTGTAATTTGGCACGGGCCACATCAAAATGGGTGGCTGAAAAGTTAGTGGAAGCCAAAATTGTCCTTTTTTCCTTCCAATAAATATATATATATATGTCAATTATTTTAAGTGTTGCAACATAGTTCTATATGGAGTGTGGCTCAGCTTGTTTTAGCTCATTAGTTAGGCTATTCCATCTTTGTGACAAGTATCTCTTCAAAGTTTCCTCTTTTACTTTTTCCACCACCTCATATTCACTCTAAACTTCTTCTATCCAAGGCATGATCCTATTACCATAGCTAGGTCTGAGAAGCATTCTGTGCCAATCTTTGTAAATGTCTCTTGGGTTTCTTGATTTAGCCCTGATGGGTAGAGGAATGTTAGATTCCATTTGCTTATACAAACCCTTTATTGTTGTCCCCAATTGATCTCGTTCTATACCCAAGACATAAATTCCCTTAATTGGACATCCCCAACATATAACAATGCATTCCAATCATGGTCTTGAGTCACAACATAATTGTGCAAATAAAATTCACACAACAAATTATTCATCTCACGGGAAGCAATCCAATAAGCATTAAAAAATTCAATAAGAGTCTCAATGGAAGGGTTCAAACCTGAGACAATCCTTTCCAGCTTAAAAGAAAGATATTTCTCATTCAAATGAAAATAATAGACCCTTGGAGGGGCCCTGCATTATACTATCTGGGGTACCAAGGTTGTCAAATCATCCACCTTCTTCTTTAAAGTAGCAATTTCTGCATTCTTGTCTTCAATCTCCTCATCTCTCTTTTGAATTTCTTTCTTCAACCCACATTTCTCCTCCTTCCATACTTATTCCCTTATTTTAATTTCTTTCCATAAATGCATAGCTACCATGTGCATTGAAAATCAAGGGGGTTATGTATTCCTACCAAGATTTTTCCTAGTACTGATGCTTGCTCTTCATATAGTACCAACTATAGGGATTCAGGTTGTTTAGTCATTTTTGGCTGTAGGGGTACTAATTTTTCACCCAATTATAGTTGCAGGGCCTCTTGTTCCTATTCTTTCTCATGCTATAGGATCTCTTGATGTAGGCAATCCTAATTTTCCTCATACCCTCGATTCTCAACTTGTTCTGCAATATCAACAAGATCTGCTAGTGTTATGTTTACTACTTTCTCAAATATGTCCTCTTCCTCAGCATTCACCTGCCCCATTGGAGCTTCTATGTCCCCCTGTAATATTTTTCTAGACTTAGGGCTTTCCTGTAGTGGCATATCAAAGGTTGGCCCAATTGGACTTGATTTCCTAGGAGGGCTTTCACGTTTTTTTTGGCTATAGGATGAACAATGTCATCCTTCTACTTCCTAGAGCTTGGTACTTCATTTTCTATTGGATTCTTTTTAGCTTTTCCTTCTCTTATTTCTGCTTCTCTCTTTTGTGCCCTATTTTTCATTAGAATTCCAAGAGGAACATTATCATTAGAATTTAGAGAGGAACTTTCTTTGTTTGAGTGCTCTGTCTCAAAGGAACTAGTCTCTATAGTCTGTTATGTTGTAGGAGGGTTTGCACTAGGGCCTATGCCAGAGGTTGAAGCACCAGGAGTGGCTTCAGTCATGCTTAATCTCTTGCTAGACCTATGATGTTGAGGTAAAACCCTAGGTTGTAAATGCTCTAGTCTAATTTGATCAATATTTATGAATTATTCCCAAGTCATCTTAGATACATCATGGAGTGACTTCTCAACTAACAATTTAATCAAACAATGGTGGGAAACATAATTGTCCCTACCTTTTTGATTCTCAGATGTCATGATTGAAAGAAGGTGGTAAAGCATGTTTGGAACATTCATCCTCCTCTCGTGCCTCATGTGATTCAAGAGTTTAAAGTGCATGGAATGTAGATTTGATTGGCATACTTCACAGGTGATATATTTTATAACATAAGCAACTACTTACTTCCATGGCTCAGGCATAGAGGTTATTTTTGCACCTTGTTTGTCCACACTCAATGGAGGGTTGCTAGGTTCTGTAAATTCGGCCCTAGCTAATCTGGCATCTCTAGAAGCAGGGTAATTTTCACCATTGGCAGGCAACCCCATAACCTCTACAATTATTTCTTCAGTAGCCAATACTTATAGCCCTTTTACCATGGATTTTATTTCAAATAATGTCTGGGAAAATTCTAATGCAATGTCTTCATTAAAACAATTCAGCTTTAGGAAGTAGTCTAACCAGCCGCAATTTCTGAATCTAGCTTGTGAAGGTGCATCCTGCAGTAATATGTCATGAACCGTGGGTTCATTCCTGACTAACCCACCTCCCATTTTCTGCAATCAACAATCACTTTGCAAAGTTTTCCTTCCTGCAACACTGCCAAATTTCCAACGCCAAAGTCGTCTAATTTTCCTTTTTTTACCTTTTCTTTCTTTTGTTTACCTTTTAGTGACAATATTATGCTAGGATCCATAATGGCATTAAAGGAGTAATAAAGGAAGAGTTATGATGGAAAAAATAATTGGCGGGCGGTTGGTATTCGCTCTTTTGCTGAAGTCGTCATCCTGAGAATTCAAGTTGCTCGATTTAAACTTTGTTGACATGTAGACTAATGGGTGACACCTAGGAAAATGCTCATACACAACCCTAGATTTTGAGCATATTATTGTCCCTCACATATGAGGTGGTAGGATGATTGCAGGGAATGGGAATAATGACATGCTATGGTGGGCGTCATGATATTCACAACAGATTAAATGAATGCACTTAGACAATTGAGAGATGGCAGTGTGCACATACCTATAGATTTGTGGAGATTCATTGCAAGATTATGGAGAAAGCCTGGTTGCTGCTTTGAAATAATTTGAGCAATTCTTTGAAAGTAAGGATGGAGTAGGGTTAAGTAGATAGATGAAATGATGGAAGAGAAATTGGAGATGGATGCGACAAATCGATTTTGGAATCCCACGGTGGAAGTCTTTGTATGACCAAGTACATACCTTATTTGCTTGAAGGAGGACACTAGGTCCGCCCTACCGGCTACAGGCTTCCCGGGTGTTGCATCTTTGAGTGGTGTTGCGAAATTCTCTTTGAGTTGTTATGATACAATACGAGGCGATGACCATTGACAAACAACGAATCTAGCGGGGTCAATAGTAGTGAGCTGAACAACACCATTGGGGTATACTTCAACAACCTCATATGGTCTTAGCCACCTTGTCTACAATTTTCCTGCATTATCCTAATATCTTGAATCATAGAGCAAGGCCCAATCTCCTAGTTGGAATTTCTTGTCCTTGATGAATTTATCATGCCACTTGATTCTCTGATTCTTCACTACCTCTGCGTGATGCAAGGCTTCTCTACTCATCTCCTCCTCTCATCCCAAAGCATTGGCTATAAATTCCTTTTCTCTCTTTGTACTTTCGAGAATGTCCATCCCAAATGCACTACAATCCTAAGAGTCTTATGTTCAAATTCAATGGGCATCATAGTTTTCTAAGTTCCATATAGCAACTCACATGGAGTGAAGCCTGTAGTTGTCTTCTAGGTTGTCCTATAGGCCTAGATAGCTTCTGGCATCCTATTTTCCTAATCCTTTTTATGAATAGCCACTGTTTTGGTCAGGATGGCTTCAATCTCGTTGTTAGTCACCTCAACTTTCCACCGTTGGCACCGGGGTGATAAGAGATGAACTTCTGTGTTATGTTGTACTCATTCTGACTAAGCGCGTTGCCAACAGAGGTTGATGTGGTGGGCCTTGATTTAGTCACTATCTCTCTTGGACTCCATACCTTCTTAATCTCCTCATAAATAAATTTGTATATTATCTCTTGCATGCTTCATGGCCTTAACTTCTACACTTGATTTACATAATCGGTCTGGAAAATAAAAGGATATAAGACTTACCATTGATGGAGGGTCAATGGGTCCTACAAAGCTAGTCCCCACATTGTCAAATTGGGTGATTACTGCCTGAGGGAAGAGTGGTGTCTCTCATCATATTTGGTTGGTCTTCCTCCCTACTGAAATTAATCCACATTTTTCTTGTATACCCCTGCATCCTTGTGGTTCATTGGAAATAATGTCCTATGTTCAAAATCTTCATTATTTGTCCTCTTGGCACAAAATGTCCTCCACATAGTTCATTGTGGCATGCATGCAAAATATCATATGTCTCATCTTCCCTCACCCATCTCCTCATGACATGGTCTGGCTTGATGTAAGACAAACATCCTGTAATCCATGAAAAAGGAAGGAACAATAGAGCACCTTTTCTCTCTTATGGAGAAGTAGGAGGAACTCTCACTGTGACTAGATAGTTAGCTATGTCAACATACCAGGGTGTTTGCACACTGATGGAAAATAAGTGTTCATTAGGGAAAGAGTCATATATGACCTGATTATCCTCTGATGTAGTTAGTCATGAAAGAAATTCTGCAATAACATTGGCCTTCACGGATTTTATCTACAATGGTTGTCAAACTCCTGCATCAGCAATAACCATCCTACCAACCTACTTGTGATCAGGGTTTTATTCATGAGATATCTAATGGCTACATGATCAGTGTACACAAATATATGATAGACTGTTATGTAGTGCCTAAATTTGTTCAGGGCATAGATCACTGCCAACATTTCTCTTTTTGTCATTGTATAGTTCAATTAAGCTCCTTGCAAGTTTTTTCAAACAAAATAAAAGGCATTTTCAATGGCTTCTTCTTTCTGTCCTAAAATTGTTCCTATGGTATAGTCTAATGCATCTGTATGGATGTGAAAAGGAATCTCCCAATTAGATCATTTGAGTTCAGGAGCATGATTCAAAGTTGTCTTCAAATCAAAAAATGCTTTATCACAGTCTTCCGTCCATTGAAATTCAACATCTTTGGTGAGAAGAGTATACAATGGTGCTACTATTTTGTTGAAATCCTTGATGAAATGCCTATAATAGCCTACATGTCCCAAGAAGCTCCTAATATCTTTTTGTTTTGTAGGTGTGGGAAGATTTGTGATCACCTCAATCTTTGCAAGGTCTACTTGAATTCCTTTATGAGAGATGTAGTGTCTAAGAACTACACCTTCCTGCATCATCATAAAAAACTCTTCACTATTTAGAGATAGATTGTGGTCTCCACATCTCTGTAGGAATATCCTGAGATTCTCTAATGCTTCATTGAAATCACCACCATAGGTGGTGAAATCATCCATATAAATTTCCATGCAATCATGAGAAATGTCTGAAAATATGCTAATGAATTCCCTCTAAAAAGTTGCAGGTGCATTGCATAAGCCAAATGGAAGTACCGAGTAGGCATATGTTCCCCATGGATAGGTGAAGGTAGTCTTCTCTTGGTCCTCAGGTGAAATTTGGATCTGGTTGTAGCTGCCGAATCCATCTAGAAAAGAAAAGTATTGTTTTCCTGCAAGTGAGTCCAAGACTTGATCTATGAAGGGTAAAGGAAAATGGTCCTTCTTGGTGGCAGCATTGATTTCCCTATAATCAACACAAACTCACCATTTCCCTCCTTTATTGGGAAAAATCACCAATAGAGACACCCACTGGCTATTTGAAATGGGGTAGATAAATTCTACATCTAGCAATTTATGTTGCTCTCCTTTTACAATTTCTCTTTGTACAGGGTTAATTCTTCTTTGTGGCTACCTTGCTGGGGTGTAATCATCTCTAATGTAAATTCTATGAGTGCAAAGCTTAGGGTCCAATCCCTTCACATCATGATAGTCCCATGCAAATGCATGATGGTGGGTCTTTAGTGAGGTTGTCAATGACAACTCTTGTTCTTAACTCAATTTTTTGTTGATGTGTAGATTTTTTCCTTCTGCCACTTGCACTTGTGTAGTTAACTATATCATATTTGCTTCACTAATACATGGTACATTGAGTTCATATGGCAACAATGTATGGGACATGCCTATTGCTGCAGGAAGTCTGGTTGTAGGAAGAGTAGTTGTAGAGAAGAACATCTGCAAGAAGAGCAGCTGTAGGAAGAGTAGATAGAAGTGTCCTGACTGGAGCAGCAGAATGAGAAGATGATGCTCCCTCCACTTCACAATGATTTTCAATGATGTTAGCCAATACTTCATCTTCATCTTGAAGTTGCATGAAAGAGCTTCTTCCTAACATCATAAGTTGTGCCAAAAAATTAACTTCCTCGGCCTCTTCACTAACATGTGGCCATATAGAATTATCCAGATCATGTGATGACTGAGTAGGAGGATAAAGGACAAAAATTTTGGTGCTCTTCCCATCATAAATGGTCATGTCTCCTGTCCTGCATCCAATATATGCATCTATTGTTGCTAACCATGGTCTTCCTAGAATGATAGGGTACCCACCGAGTGTGGCTTTAGGAGAAAGAATCACTTGAAATCTGTGGGGTGATTCCATGAGTCCAAAGTTACCACAAGGTCCTCCACTACACCATCAAGTTTAATAGTTGAACTGTTAGCAAACTGTGGGATAGTAGGGTAGATTCTCGTAGCACAACTTTTAGTGCTTTAGGATGTCAGCGAATTCATTACATTTATTACTGCCCCCAAATCAATCAAAGCATTCTTTATTTGGATACCATTTATAACAACTCTGACCATAGGACTACTTGGGTCATTGTACTTAGGGACAGTCACTTTCCCAAGCATGATGTTAGCTAGCTTCCCCACCACATGAACCGTAGTGGGGTCTTTATTATTCCTATCACAACTAGCAAAGGCATGCTTCCTTAATTGCCTTGCCATAGATTGGAACATCTTTTATGGCCTAAAATAGGGGTATCTAGACACATATATGCTTCAGCTGATCTATAATGTCAAAAATTGTGTCCTCATTTTCTTCTTTTCCTGTGCAATTTCCAACCTTTGAGGAAATAGGGGTTTTTGTGTAGTTTGTTTTACTAGGACCAGTTCAAGATTCTTAGGTTCACTAGGCTAAATGGGCGTATTCAGAGGCTCCTCTTCTTCCACAAGAAGCTCAATGATAATGGGTGTGGAAGGAGCTAGTATAGTAGTTCTTGAATGCAAGTGGATGTCACTTACACTCATAGCATATGCAAGGAATTGATTTGGATCAACAGAGTATACAGGCTATTGCCATCGTTTGTTATTTGGATTGGGTGTGGGTTGAGCTGGTAGTTGAGTAGGTTTAGGTGCATTTGAAGTGGAACTAGCATAAGGAGGCATTATAGTAGGTTGTTGGGGCTGAGAAGGTGGTTGCATGTAACTATTTGGTTGGTTTGGCCATGACTATCCTCCCCTCCATTGATTTGTTTGCTGCCAATTTCCTTGAAATTGCTGACAATTCCCTTGAGGTTGCTACCATTAGGGTTGATATTTTTGATGATTAGGCCAAGATTTGGATGGTTACTCCAAGGTTGTGGTGGATATCCTCCATATTTGGATGGATATGGGGGTTTCCATTAGTTACCAGGTGAATAAGAATTGAAATATGTCCCAACAAAAGAGAGTGGATCCGGTGGAATACCTTGTCTTGGAGCCCAGGTCCTCCTTTGTGCAACATAGTAGACTTGATCTTCTTCAATCTAAATTGGCTTGAACTCAGGTGCAATCTTCTTGCTGTCAATATTAGCTATCATCTTGCATCTGCAATCCTTCTTCTTTTGTCTGCAATGGGGCAATACTCTGCCAACGTTGCCTCTGCATCCTCTTATTTCTTCTTGGCCTGAAGTGTATCCAGCTGAGTAGCTAGATTGTTTATAATTTTTTGATTGAAGTCTACCAATAAATGAGTAATCTTCATTCTTGAAACTCCACTGGTAGATGACTTACCCATAGAAGATTGGTAAGATTTCCCTTTCTTTGAAGCTACCCTAGAGTAGTTCTAGCATATCTTATTGATATCCTCCCAAAGAACTTGGCAGATATCTCCTCCCATCTGGTCCAAGGCATCAGTGCAACTTCCATTAATTCCTCTTAGGAAGAGAAACTTTTGTGAATCTTCATTGAGTGTATGGTGCGGAGATTTTTGTAGGAAAAATAGAAACTTTGCAATGTAATCCTCCAAGCTCTCATCTTCCTTTTGCTGCATCCTAAAAATGTCATCTCCTCTCATGACACTGCCCCTGCAATACTCCTTGTATTTCTCAAGGAATTTTGTCTTCATGTCATCCCATGTCTCCACAATATCTCTTCCTAGGCTCATGAACCATCTTAATGCAGCTTCTTTCAAAGTGGTAGGAAATAGCTTGAGCCTATTGGCATCAGTGGTATAGTCATAACTTGTACAAAGTATGTGAAATTCAAACAAGAAGGTATCGAGATCTTCTGTGACAAGTCCATAGAACTTAGGAAGGACTAAAGTAGGGATATTTATGAGGTTGTCTACTTCATTTTGATGAGCAATAGGGAAAGAAAAATCTGGTTAGTTAGGTTTGTTTCCATTTGCATCACCCATGCCTGCTTGATGTAGTTCCAAAACAAAGGGGTTCTCAAGCTAATTTTGGTCTTTAGAGGAAACTTTAGAGCTAGTCAGATCAGTAAATGCATCAGCAAAGGGGTGTGGATCTTCTTCTTCTTCTCTTGGAAAGTTTTGATATTCAACTAGCTGGAATGGATTGGGATTGTTAGGAAGGAATCTCCCATAAGCATCTCTTCTCCTTCCTCTATGCATGTGGTATCAACTCACTATCAGCCAACTCACACAAAGAATTGGTAAAGAATAAGGGAGGTCATTACTTCCTAAATGAAGGAATACTAAGAACAACTTTCATAAATACTACAACAAGAAAGCTATCAATGACTCCAAAGAACTCCATGATCTGACACCATCCCCAACAATGATGCCAAAAATGTTGGCCTCCTATAATGATCTAACAACTAAGCCCTTACAGCTGTGATTTAGAGATTGGACATCTAAAATGAATAGCCATTCAATCATCATGAATGTGCATTTAACTTGTCATCCTAGGGATGTGAACTTGAAATGGGTCAGCACAGTATGTGCACTAAGGATCCAAAGTAGCCATATTCATTCTACAACTAAGAAAAACACAATGTTGAAGGTAAATTACTAAGAAAGAAATAGCATAAGTGTTGAATATCAACCAACAACTATGCTAAGTTGAAATGCATGACAAAAACAAAAATATGAGCAATCAAACAAGAAACTACTATGTTTGCTTTGGTTGCAGAAATAGTCATAGAATAGAATTCTAGTAGCTGCAAGAACAGTTAGTGCCAGATTCTTAACTAATTATTGAACAAAAAGTAATAACTAAACTAAACTAAACTAAAGGAATAAATTCTCACCAAGTGGGCCCCCTTGGATGATTATCCTCTAAAACTAATGTAAACTCAGATTCATGAACTTATAACTTCATCTTATTCATTGGAAAACATGAGTACAATAGAGTATTGTAATTGTATTGTTGAAAACTAAGAATGCAAGGAAATGCTACATAATTGGTAAAATTGTGCAAATGGGAGAAAATGAAGCATGCTATTGGAAAGTAGTGCTACATGATTGGTAAAATTACACATATGGAAGGAGATACAACACATATGGTAGAAAATGCTAGACAATTGGTAAAATTGTGCAACTAGGGATTTAGGTTGTGCAATTGGAAAATAACCATGGAGGCTATCAGAGAGAGGGTAGCCCAACGAGAGGCTCAACAAACATATTCCTCAACTCTACCTCATGATTCACCATTACCATCTCCAACTCCATCAATTAGGGACAAATCACCTAATCCACCATCTCAACCACCGCCATCTCCTCCTTCCCCTCCAAAAGATGAGCCACCTTGTGAAGAGGAAGTTCTTGTTGATACAACATTAGAGGAAGGAGAGATGGAAAAGGAAACTCCTCAAGAAGAAAAGGAATAGGATGAAACCCACATAAGGGAAGTCCAAACTAGAGAAACACATTTAGAAGCACACACCGAGGATGGGAAAATTGAGAATGTCCAAGTGGAGGTGAATTTTGAAATGGTGTAGGAGCGCCTAATGGATTTTATGCCTCCATGAGGCCAATTTGTGAAGTTTGAGTTAGTTAGGTGATCCAATATTGTAATAAGGTCACTTAGAACATATTGAATATGGTTTATTCTATTTTAGGTCCTAGGAGTTCTTGGTTGGGTCATTTTGCAATTATGGTTAAAACTTGTCAATTCATGCAAAATTGTCATATTGAAAAGTTGCAAAAATGCAAGAATGGGAATATGAAGAGTCAAGATCATGTAGAATTTGATTAGTTAGTTCGGAAGTTATAAATGGTTTTAATACAATAAATATGTATTTCCAATTCAAATTTGGGGGTTGGATATGGTTGGAAATTGTGATGAAAAAGAAACTCTTATTTTTGTGCATTATTTCTGAATTTTTTCTCATGAACTGCAGAATGTTCTCTTGGTTTGTACAGAGTCTATCTTGCATATAATGATCTGAAACTTGTTGCAGAAGTTAGTGATGAGAATTTACTTTCATTTTCAATTGGTATCATCAATTTTTATTGAGATTTGTAAAAGTTATGGCATTTTTGGTATAGGCTCTCCTAAATAACTGATTGTTCCTGTAACGGTCCAAAAGAAACACATGGTACGGATTGGTACGGTACAATAATGGTCTGAAACCAATGGAAAACGATGGATAAATGAGTCTAGTTTCATTTCATTTCTGTTTGATCTGATTTAATTAATATTTGAAAGAGTTATGACATTTTTGGTGAAAGCAGGTATGTGATAAAACTAGGGTTTCAAGCAAGCATTAAGAAAACTATATCTTTGTATTGCGTCATCCAAAAAGGCTCAAACTTGGTGAGAGTCTTCTTTACATTGCTACACAAGGTTCCTAAAAATGGATTTGAATTATTTGATCATTTCAAAAAGATATGGAGGTTTTTTGTGTGTCTTTTCATAGTAAATACTGTCATAACCATTGGTGAAATGAGGGTTTAACAAAATAATGCATTGTTGAGTTGTTTGATGTAATGATCATTTGTATGACATCAATATGCATGGTGAGTAGGACAAAAATTTGAAATTTTTGTGATTGAAGAGTTGTTTGAAACTGATCTATTTGTGATGGTTGAAGGTTTTGAACCTTAGCTCTGCATCAATTGGTATTAGAGCTAGAAGACTCTGGGAAAGGAAAGTTGTGTGTTTGTGTGTGTTTTCTTTTGTAGGTTGAGGAGAGAACCTAGATTCCAAGAGACTAGGTAGTGAAAAAGAGAGGAAACCTAGGTGAGGTGTCACAAAGACAGGAGAAGCAAGGTGAAAGAGACTTGTTGGGAGAAAGAGAAAGATGGATGTGTTGAAGAGGTACTTGCAGACTAAGGGTTCCCAAAAGAGGAAACAAGACAGGAAAAAGGAGGAAAAAGAAAAGGAAATAAAAATGGAAATTGACCAAGAGATAAAAGAGTTGAGGTAGGATACAGAAAGAATGGAAGAGAGATGGAAGATTATGATGCAACAGTTGCAAAGTTGGCACTTATTAGTTAAGAGGAAGGTTACGTGGATTTTTAGAAAGATCATTCAAAGGAGAAGACAAATGGGAGCAATAAAACCAGATGTGAAGGAACCTTTGTTGATAAAGGAAGATGATGAACAAATCAAGCAAGCCAAATTGATGATGGTAGAAGAAGAAGAATGCATGGAGGTTTCAGCCATTCCAGAATTTGAAGGTACCAAGACAGGAAACTTGAAGAATGATTTGATTTTGGAGGGAAATGATATTGAGTTGGTGTCAAGAGTTGATTTTTTGAAGGTCAAGGATGAATTGATTTTGGGGTATCAAGGTTGGCTTCAAAGGTATGTTGAAATGGTGTTTTCTTCATTATTTTCCAAAGAGGATAATGATCTTTCAGTTTTTGTCATACCCAAGGTTAGTGAACCTGATAAAGTAACAGTCATAGGGACAAAATATCAAATAAAAAATATGTAAAACAAAGGTGAAAAGTTTAAGGATGATTTGATAAGGAAGGTGGATTATTTTAAGCATGCATTTGATGGGAAGGATGATGAAATACACTATTTTCTTGTTGTGATTTCCGCCTTAAAAAAGGGTAAACCTAGATTCAAGATGAAGTATATTTTTGGTGTATGTTCTCATGCATTTTTAGGTCCTCACTCAAGGGACTTGAGTTTCGTTTTGGCCAGGAGTATGGTGCAGGAGCGCCTAATGGATTTTATGCCTCCATGAGGCCAATTTGTGAAGTTTGAGTTAGTTAGGTGATTTGATCTTGTAATAAGGTCATTGAGAACATATTGAATATGTTTGAGTCTATTTTAGGTCCTAGGGTTTCTTGGTTGGGTCATTTTGCAATTATGGTTAAAAGTTGTCAATTCTTGCAAAATTGTTATATTGAAAAGTTGCAAAAATGTAAGAATGGGAATATGAAGAGTCAAGATCATGTAGAAGTTGATTAGTTAGTTGGGAAGTTATAAATGGTTTTAATATGATAAATATGTATTTCCAACTCAAATTTGGGAGTTGGAGATGGTTGGAAATTGTGAAGAAAAAGAAACCCTTATTTTTGTGCATTGTTTTTGATTTTTTCTCATGTTGCAGAATGTTCTCTTGGTTTTTATGGATTGTATCTTTCATATAATGATCTAAAAATGGTTGAAGAAGTTAGTGATAAGAATATACTTTCATTTTCAATTGGTCTCATCAATTTTTATTGAGATTTGTAAAAGTTATGACATTTTTGGTATAGGTTGTCCTGAATGACTAATTTTTCTTGTAATAGTCTGAAAGAAACACATGGTATGGATAGGTATGGTACAATAATGGTCTAAAACCTATGCGGAATGATGGATAAATGAGTCTATTTTCTTTTCTTTCCCTTTTTTTTTATCTAATTTCATTAAGATTTGAAAGATTTGTCACATGTTTGGTGAGAGTAGGTCTGTGATAAAACTAGGGTTTCCAACAAGCATTAAGAAAACTATATATTTGTATTGAGCCATCCAAAAAGGCTCAAACTTGGTGAGATTCTTCTTTACATTGCTGCACAAGGTTCCTACAAAGGGATTTGAATTATTTTATCATTTGGGAAAGATATGGAGGTTTTTTGTGTTTCTTTTCATAGTAAATATTTTCATAACCCTTGGTGAAATGAGGGTTTAACAAAATAATGCATTGTTGAGTTGTTTGATGTAATGATCATTTGTATTCCATCAATATGAATGGTGAGTAAGACAGAAAGTTGAAAGTTATGTGATTAAAGAGTTGTTTGAAACTGATCTATTTGTGATGGTTGAAGGTTTTGAACCCCAACTCTGCATCATGAAAATATTAATGTTGAAGAAGAAATTGATAAAGAAAATGAACAGAAGTAGCCTCATGATGAAGAGGTTGATCAAGAAAAGAAAGTTGTATTGTAATTTCCTCATATAGAGGAGGAATTGCATCAAGAAAGATTCCAACAAGAATAAAAGGCTTCTCAAGAGCTTGGACAGAAGGAACCCAAGGATGATACTTAGGATTCCCATAATATAGAAGTCTTAAATCCTCCTAAGAGAGATACATCCATAGCTATATCGGTGTGGTTGAACCACAAAATTTAGAAGAGACAACTGACTTATGTGGAGAGTCCAAATAAAAGCTTGAGCATGTTGTCAGAGGCCTTCCAATCTTATAGGAGAAGGAAGAAAGTATGAAGGGCATCCACTATTTTTGTGGATGAATAAGGGAATGGGACAACAAAAATAGTTATTCCTTTAGTAGTTAAATTGGAATCATAAGTGACTGTTGATGACTACTAGATCATGTAGGTGGATCTAGGAGTACAAACTAGGGAAGGGGAACAAAAGTCTCTAAAAATGTTTGTCTTTGCAATTTTGAAAAGAATGCAGAAGGACAAGAATACAAAAGAAGAGTTGAAAGCCCAAGTGGCACAACTCATAGTTTGTATCAACAATTTAATTGGACTTGTTGATGTTGAGGTTCCTTAGTCCGCATTGCAGGTTGCATTAAAAGGTGAATTCAAACATTCTGACCTAGACATATGGATTCCCACTGCTAAATTTAATGTAAAGAGGACTTTATTCAGTTGGTTGATAAAGTTTTGAAACAATTACTAAAGTCTTATCACTCCATTAGTGATTAATACAATGTTTCCCAATAAGTTAAATTAAGTGTTGATGAAGAAATATTAGTGTGGGAGGATTGCATCCTGATTCTTCACCAAATAAATGAAACAAAGATAAAGGAGCTTAATTTTTTGTAAAAGAAGATGGAGAGAAGGATCAACCCCCAATTTGGTTAAGAGCAATAAAGTTCCATGTCAAGATCTTGAATAAGTGCAAAATAAAGTTGAATAATGACAGAAGCCAGGATGGACAAGCTATGAGCAATATTTTCCAAGCAATGGAAGACTTAGATTGCACATTCTAGGATACTCCTATGCTGGTGAGAGATCTTGCAAATATAGTTGAAGAGCTAAAAAGAAAAATGCAAGGGTAGGTCATAGGAAGGTATTGACATGATTGTTAATAAGAAGGTTAAATTCCAATCTCTACAAGAGGAAATGTAAACCTTCACTAAAGTACAACAGTGAATGGAGAAGACAACATCTGACCAAAAGGTTAGAATCTAGTTTCACAAAGGGTCGCCAATAAAAAGAATGAATGAAGTAGTGTCAAAATTTACTGAAAAATCCACCAAGTGATTAGAGACATGGGTATTGATGTGATTAGTTTCCCTCTTTTATGTGTTTTCGCAAATAAATTGAAGCTACAAAAATGGAAAAACTAAGATTAAAAATAAAATGAAAAGATTCTAAAAGGAAAAACTAAGATTAAAAATAATGATAACTGATGATGTAAAGTTCAATCCCCAAATGCAAGGATAAGAGAGGCATTGAAATCTGATAACAAATAGTTAGACTTCAATTAGATTCTATTTAAATTCTAGTTTTCTTTTTATTCTCCAATATTAGTTTAGTTGAACTGAAACTCCGATTGGGGGCACCCAGTTTTACTTTTGTTAAATTTTAGTTTTCTTTCAATTAACGACTCAAGTGTTGCAGGTAGTTCCAGTTAGCTTTTTTTTATCATAACTGCAATTTTAGGAACTTATTTTCTATATATTTTTTTATTCTGGATCATTTCAATGAATCTGATTTGAATGTAATTTTTTGTAAACAAACAATACAATCTTAGCACATGGTTTTTTCTTACTGACTTTGTGGATTATTGATTTAATCAAAGGATTACGCCTATGTTGCATGCATTGAAATTTGGCATCATGGTGATGGTACAAATATTCTTTTCTAATGTAAATTGTCAAAATAGTGAGATCTCGTTCGTAATTGTAAACTTAAGTAATATTTCATCTTAGATCTATGTGTGCTTGATGGCATTTTGATTGCATGAAATCAGAAAATATTATGTGGTGATTTATTTCCTTTGAAGATTGCATTGCCATTACTAGTGAATGTATGAAATATTATATGTTGTAGTAGTGGTTTGGAGATCTTTCTTAAATGTACAAAAATGGTTAATGGGATATTAGTTATCATTGTTTGTTTAGGTTAAAATTATTTTATTACTTCTCGTTACTCTATATCTTTTGATCTTTCTTTTAAAATCAATCTAAAATACTTAAATAGCATTGAAATAAATACAAATCTACTATATATCTAAAATGCAATATATGCTTTATGAATTTTTGAAATCATTGTTTTTTATTACATGTTATTTTTCAAATAGCTTTAAACACCAAAACCATGAAACATGTTCACAACGACCCTATGTCGTCTCAACATGACTAAGAACTAGTTATACTTGAACCTTGGAGTAGTCTTGCTACATTTCAAGAGGGGCAATAAACCCTTATTGCCTAGCATGATGTAAGTGATTAAAACCACCAAGGCTCAACAGATCCCAATCTCCTAGCTCTTAACCTTCAAGTAATAGATATAATGCTACACTTGGAGGATGGTCTCAATATTCTCAATAGCTCTTAGTTGTGTCTCTCGGTGGCTTGATTTTGGCTAGCTTCCTTAGATATCTATCTATCTATCTCCATAATTTGTGCTTAGCTAAAAGATTCTTTTAAAGAGTAGGGAAATATCACTAGTTTGGAGCCTATTAATGATGTTGTCTTTGGAGGTGTCTAGGGAAAGCTTGATGATAAATATATCCCCTCTATTGAGATTGTTTTAGCTTCTTAGTGTTATTTAGAATTGACCATTGTTATTTTGTTTGGTGTATTTGTTTCAAACCCCTCATTTAAAAATTGACAATGTACATTTTTACCACTCACTCTTCTTTCTTGAATTATCTATTATTATCCCTTAAATTTAATAAAAGATTAAATAAAATAATATTCAAAAAAATATACTATTAATTATTTTTTAATTTAAAACTAATGTAAACAAACCTTACAGTATTACCTATCTAAAAAAAATTCTTAGACCTTTTTAATAATCTATCATCAACAAATAAATTAGATTAATTAATTAAGCTAGATTATTATATACCAATTTTTTAATTAAATAAGGCTTAAAATTAGTACATCATTTTTTATTGACCCAACTAACACAATGACAACCAACCCAAAACCCTAAATTTATATAAGAAACTTCAACATTTGATATACCATTAAAAAATATATATATACTCATAATTTATTGAATATTGTGTTAGAGTGATAAAACAACATAATTGAAAACCACTCAATTTATAATTTTGTTTTTTAGAATGATGTATTTGTTTTTACAAGATTTCATTATATATATATATATATATATATATATACTTTCACTATTCTTTAATAGAATCTTTTCATAAAAAATAACAAGTGGAAGAATAAAACAACATAATTGAAAATCGTACAATTTATAATTATTTTCTTTTTAGAATGATGTATTTATTTTTACAAAATTTCATACCATACTTTAAAAAAATTAAATATATACTTTCACTATTTCTTTAATACAATCTTTTCAATTAAAAAATAGCAAGTGGAGGGATAAAACAAAACTTAATAAAATATTGCATGTATGAAATAGCTCATGGGGATGATGAAATAGAAAAGAAGGAAATTTTAAATAATGAAACATTTTGTATTGTTTATCCCTTCATGCATAACACGTATCACATTTTTTAAAGCAAATACAAAAGAATATAAACGCAGATAACCGACAGACAAGTCAGTTCAAAGGAGTCCACTCGCAAGGAAAAGTATTAAATTTTGAGAAGTGAAGGATTTTAAAAGATTAATTATAGTCTCATGTATGTAAATTATGTCAAGTCGTCAAAAAATAAGTTTTAGCTGTTGTTTAATGGTAAACCAGCTATCATTTAATGATAATTTCTTAAAGAACAAATCTAGATTCGTTCAAGTTTATTTTATTCTATTATTTAGCACTTAGTATTAATTATTAAATACAACCACATACAACTATAATTTGTAGCACATGACATCCTTATGCACCCATGCACAAACACGTACTCTCTAACATATTAACATATGTATCTAGATTTCTATTGGCATAATCCTTGAAGTCCCTTTAGATGTAAGTGCTAGTTGTATGATAGTCATGGCAATAGAGCAGACAATTTTGTGTGTTATCAACGATGAAGTCCCCTTTGTTGCATCCTCTTATGTATTTACTCTTCATGTTTTCTTTATTTAAAAAACATGATAGTCAGCTTTCCTATTTTTATTAATAGAATATATTTCTAATTGCAATGTCCCTTAACATAGTTAGAAAATAACAATCAATTATATATAAAATTACTTATAATATATTAAAATTTAAAATAGATTAAATTTGAGGTTTTGAAAAAATATTGTATGAATTTAGTTAATATTATTGTTTTGAATTATCGATCAAAGTTAAATGTTTTTTCTCTATATTCCTCTTCTTGCAAGGATCTAGAAAAATCATTGGTTAGTAATTCTTGAGTTTTTTAGTAAAGTTGGATTATTCTTAAAGAAATGGTTTCCTTGTTTTGACCCTACAAAAAAAAACATCAATATTACTCTAGTCTAAGTGTATCTTTTAGGTCTTCCTTTCAAGTTGTGGGAAGAAGAAGCATTCAAAAGCATTGCTACCTCCTTTCACTAATTAGTTGCTATAAATCTAGTCACTAAATCTCATAAAAGATTGGTTTTTCCTAGATATATACCTACATCCATTCAAGTTATCCCCTTCCAACAATTTCTTTGAAGTATGAATTTTATGTCCTCTCATATGTTTTATGTTGGAAGTTTGTCATTGATATAATTGTTGGCAACATGAGCATGAATGTACAGTATGCAAATATAGTGATGTCATTGATGTCAACATTGTGGTTTGATATGAAGATTGATATGCAGACTGATTGGTGAAGCATGAGTGTATATGGGAATGATAATCCAGTGGATGGATGCAAGAAGTTTTGGTCTGGTGTAGATAGTTGAGTGGAAGAATTGATTGTGTCAAAACATAGTTTTCAATGTACAGGGCATCTAGTTTTTAGTTTGCGTTTGTCCACATTGAAGAATCTTGCATTACGGTTCTAAGGTAATTTTGTTAGATGTCAAAGGAGTCTAAATCCAAAGTTTCATGCCTTTTGGCCCTTTGGTGTAGAAGTTATGAGTAACAAAATATTCAATTTTCTAGTGATAGTGTTTGCTAGTGCGGAGTACACGTTTTTCTAAGTCCCCACTTCACCACCGAATAATATTTGGTCTTGCATATTTATGGAGGTGTTTATAGGTGTCAGTAGCATCTAAGTTCCAAATGGCATCAAGTTTGGATATCCGTGTGTTAGTTGAGGATAATCAGTTGGCTTATTTTGATGTTAGATCTCCAACAATGCCAAACTAATATGTTCAAGGTTATGTGGATTTTAAATAAGTGTTGATGCATTACGTGGGAGTTATTATAGGTCCATGTATTGACCTATTTGAGTTTGTTATATGTTTTGATTGTGGTGTGAAGTATGTTTTGGGTTGACAATTTATCATCTTGCATGATACATCTAATTAGGTCGACCTAATTGATGTTGCAAGAGTTTGCAAATTTAATTTGGGTATAAGTATAATATCTTTTTATTGTTGGAGGAAGTAGATTATGATATTATAGAGAATATAGAAGTATTGTTGATATGAATTTTGTGAATGTGATGTGAATGCAGAGCAGAGCAAAGTGTAACTAGAGAAAATTAGTATGAAGTGTGTAAACTTTCTATATTGAGCTTCAGTGGAATTGTAATTCCTGCATATTGTAGATACAATTGTAACAGTTCAAATCTTGGCAGTGAGCCACCTCTTTTCTTCTATCTCTCTTTCATTCTGTGGGTAGTGAGTCCACCTCTAGTGAGTATTTCTGTAATATGTTGTAACCAGTTATAATATATTGTGAGCTAATCCTCACCATGGTTTTTCCATTTTTGGGTTGTCCATGTAAAAATATGGTGTTCATGTGTTAAATGTGTTTTTGATCTTTCATGCTTCCATTTCCTACTACAAATTGAGTATGCTATGTGGAATGAATGTTTAAATAGTTAAGTTGTTTCAAAGAATACTAATCCAACCCCCCTCGTAGTATTTCAGGTGTTCAACAACTAGTATCAAAACTTGGTTCCTTAGAAAAAGCTTAATTACTTGAGGAAGGTCTTGGAGATTGAACACATGAATCTTAAAAGATATACTACTCCTCTGGAAGAAATTCTTGCTATTGGATTCACTGAAGAAGATTGCATGGTTGACATGAATGGAGAAATCGGAATAGCCCTTGAAGAATGGAAAGGACTGAAAGTGAGAACAAACATATAAAAGAAAATGTAAAGGAAGCAAATGAGTGCATCAAAAGTTTGAGAGAAAAAATCAATAAATTCAAAGAAAGACATAAGAAGATAAATGAGAAGCTAAAGCAAGAAAATGAAACAATTACCATTCTAAAAGTGCAATTTGAAGAAGAAAAAAGAGTTGAAGGATGTCTAAATGCCAAGATGAAAAGAAAATCTAAAGAATGTTCAAAACTTGAAGAAGTTGTAACCTTAAGATTAGATCTAGAGAAAGCAAGAATCATGAAAACAAGTTCAAGATGAGCTTCACAATTCTTGATGAAATGATTGCAAATTAGATGTGGCAATGGAAAAAGTGTCCCTCTACTTTTCCTTGCTTGTTTGGGTCCTCCTTGTACCTGTTAAACATATTGTTGCCTTTATTTAGTGTTGTAATGTGTTTGACACATTCACATTAGGTCTTGGGCCCTTCTTAGCTAAATAAACTTAATTGTACCTTATTTAAGGTGTTGTAAAGTGTTGTACCACACTTTCACACTTTTCTAGGGTTTTCATAAATAATTGGGCTTCTTTATGCCTTATTTGGTCTTATTTTGCATCCACAAGCCTTAATTAATACATTTTTTTGAGGATAATCCTAACATAAATCAACATCCAATCAAAATCCAGGTATTTTTAGGTTGTGTGGCCTAGATTTAGTGATTTGGGACTCATACACCACCTTGGGCATATGAGGCCCACCTAGGTTTTTGGGCCTCAATCTTGATTTCACATCATTCTAATCATTTTTTAAAATGTGTCCCATAGTTAAGTATAATGGGACTCATACACCACTTTTTGCATATGAGTCCCATGTGACCCAAAATTAAATTTAATTCAAATGCTTGGTGGGATTTTATTTTCCTAGATCTAATGTCAGCTTCTAGTGTTATAGTTTTAGGAAATTAGGCATAAAAAAGTATAAATATAAGTCTTTCACTCATTTTTCACCTAGCATATTGAATGAGCATCCTTATAGAAAATTTGAGTTCACAAGAGCATTCAAGAGTTTACAAGAGAATTCAAGAGTCTTCAAGGCCCAATTATCAAGTGTTTTAGAGCATTATTCAAGTATCAAGCATCATTTCAAAGTCATTATGCATCATGTTTGTTGTTGAGATAACATTTGTGATGTAGAGTTTCATGATTCAAGCTGGAATTCAAGTCAAGATCCATATCATTCAATGAAGAGTCAAGATCTACATCCACTAGAGCCATTTCATGCATGTTTGCAGCCCTTTATTGCTAGGGTTTGGTGAGTTGCAACATTACATTTTGTCCATTCATCATTCCTAAATATTATTTCGTTTCATTTCAAGGTTTGATTACCAAAACAAAGTTTGACCAAGGCAAACTCCTTTCTACTAACTAAACAACATTTTTCCCTCTCTTTATTGTGAGATTTGCAAATCTAGGTTGAAGCCATATTCAAGAGAAAGTTTGGAGAAAGTTGTAAAGTGTTCGAAGTTGTCAAAGTTGTCACCTTGCATTGGAGATCATTGGAAGACACCTACAAGTTGCAAATAAGAGATTCAGATCCAAAAATCAGGTGGAAAGGACAAAGGAGACATTGAAGAGAAAAATCAAACTTTGAATTTCCAAAAAACCCTAACTGGATTGATATGCCACTTCTAGTGTATGAGTCCCAGTATAGGAAAATTTGCATATTTTAGGAGTTTCAGTCATATCTCTACCAGATTTTTGTTCCTACCTAGAAACCATAGTCTAGAAATAAATCACCTAGACTGGCGTATGAGTCCTAGTAGGCATTAATTTTAGTGTTTTCAGCATTTCAAGTCTATGTCTAGTCCTCTTCAAGTTTCTAAGTGCACACCTTTCATCTCTTAGCTTTCTATTCTATTTTACAAGGATTTTTAGGTCATTTAGTGAAGTCTTGCATCACACTAGGTTTAAGCATTAGGTCTTGCATTTCTTTAGTCTTTTCAAGCCCTGGCTTGGTGGTGAATCCCTCTTTATTTTATAATCAGACCCTAGGACAAACCTATTGTAAGATCTCTTTCTTCTTTGTATACCTTACATAGAGATCTCTAGGGTTTTTCTTGAATGAGAAGCGTAGAAGATTGTTATTCTATCTCTCAAGCATAGAAAAAAAAGCATTTTCTTCTTTTTAGAAGAATTCCAAAGAAAAAGGTGGATTAGAATTTGAAAAATGGGAATGTTCAAAAGCATATTAGATAACAAATGTTGAAGAGAAGAACAGTGAACAAAAGAAGACTAGATACAAGAAGAGTAATGGGAAGTGGGTTTAGAATCATAGGAAATAATTCAAAAGACCACCTATTAGACAACCAAATGCACAAAGGTACTTATCTTTTAATGGTTAATATTATTCCTACAATAAATTTGGACACAAGGCAATGGAATGTAGGAGCAAAATGAATCAGAATGTTGCATCTTTTCCCATTCAATGTTTTACATGCAAAAGATTCAGTCATTTAAGGCTAGTGAATGTAGAATTCAAATGATGAATGCCTATAACAATGGTATGATTTGTTACAATCTTTCAATGGATATTATTATACATGCAATGGATTTGGGCATAAAGATAATTAATGCAGATCTAGAATAGGTGGAGGCAAGCTTGTTTAAAATGACCTGTCACTTGGTACAATTGCAATAGACTAGGACACATTTCCAAATTTTGTAGAAGCAAGAAAGTGAAGAAGAACAATCTGGTAAAGAAGAATGATTTGGTAAAAAAGGTTGATCCAACAAAGCTGAAGAAAGATATGAAAAATATTTGGAGAAAGAAGAAAGATAGTGAGAATATGCCTGAGTTTGTACCAAAATTTGGTGTAGATGTTTCATCTAGAAACTAAGAAGAAATCTTTGGCTTAGGGGGAGCATTAACAAAATATCTTTTATCCCTTGATGGATAAATGGTTTTGATAATTCAAGATATTGGAATAAGGTTTAGGTTGGCATGGTTAACTTAGTGGAGAAAGAACTAGTGAAAAATATTGAGTTGTGGAACTTTGCAAAGCATTTGAAGTTGACTGCACACATAGTTAGGGTGTTCACCATCTTTTCAAAATGTGAATTCAATGTGAATTAGGTTAGTTCAAAATTTTTAAAAGTGATTTCATATTCTATTTAAGTAATTTTCAAACAAGTATTTGAGGATAGAAGAGTAGTGAAAAAGCGAGGAGAAGAATTTCATAAGTTTGTACACATGAAACCCTAACCAAAAAGTGATCAAAAGGTATTTACAGACTTCTATCTTGCCCTAATTTTTTAGAAGTGTTTTGAAGTGTTTGAAATGTATACACCACAAGTAGTTGAGGTTGTGGATCATCCCCGTCCTAAATTCAAAATGAAATCTTGACAAATCCCTAGTGGATGATCCAAATGGTGTGTTTTCAGATATTCCATATGGGGTTTTGCACATAGAAGATGTAAGGGTATACATACATGCAAAGTTGTAATAATATAATCACTCTAAATTGGGTAGTGTGTTTGTTAGTGAACTCACTAGAGATGACTTTGAGCCAAAAATAAAATTCAAGAGCCTGGTGGAAAGGAAGGTTGATCACATGTGGAATTATTTCCCTAAATGTTTCCATGATGATGTGTGGGTAATGTATGCCCTAAGAATGATCCATGATAGATTCATCTAGCTTGATATACCTCACTTGATTAACAAATAGGGAATCAAGGTTATTATGGGTTTATGTTTAACCAAACCAACTCTGGTGCTCAAGTTTGTAAAGAATGAAGTAGTGATGGAGTTAACTGGTGCAAAATATGATAGGAGAGCCTTGACAATAAAAATATTAGAGATTTTACAATTAAGTACACTTCTATGGTGATCGGCTATAAAATATATTTCACTAACAAGGTGAATTTTGTATCAGCAATTGCAATTAATACAGTATATGAGATGATTGTGAAGGGTGCAAATTATGATTTTTATGAGTTGTTGAGGGTACAATTGATTGAAAACCTATAGAAGACCAAGCACTCAAAGTACCCTTTCATGTTTGGTACTTTGATCATCTATTTATTGTTTTACTTCTTAAATGAGGTTCTGAGAACAAAGAATATAGTATGGTTGAAGGATAAACCTGTGGCATATCATATTAGAGGCCACCTAAGGAGGTTAGGTGATGCAGATGCATAGGAAGAAACATTATGGGTATTTTTAAAAACCTTTAAGAAAAACATGCAAGATAGAGAAATGATTCCCCAAAGCATGGTAGTGCAGTATAAGAGTGACATCACATTCTTGGTGACAAAGGATATTTGCATTATATGTTGGATGTTGCCAATAAGTGGTTGTCATTGATGTCAACACTATTATCCTTTAAGACATTAGAAGTTGTATATGTCGAGGATATTGAGAAAATTGTAATGGAATAAGTTGCAGGTTGTTAGTGGTGAAGTGAAGTGAAGTTTGTTGGCGAGCTCAATACGTTGATGATTAGAGTTTTTGGATTAAAGGGTTTGTTTTTGAGTATATCTAGTTTATCCACATAATTTTCAGAGATCCACATGAAGATTTGATCGAGTTATGAATAGTTGTGTTCTAATAGTTTTTTTGTTACTTCAATTGGTGTTCTTGATTGAAGATGATGTGATTCTAGTAATTTCAGTTGTTGTGGATACTTCTTTGGTGATTCATGCTGTTTGTGGATGTTTCTAGATTGTGCTCTATCTATGTTGCATGCCTGCAATGATCGTTGTGCTCACAATTGGTGATTTTCTCTTGCGTACGCTCATGTTTTTCATGTTCATGGCCAATAGGGTGATTGTAGCATGTTGTGGATCTTCGTGGAATAATTTTTGAAAGTGGTTCATGTTCAAGGATGTTATGTTGGGTCTTCACTATGTTATGGCCAACCTTGGTTGATTCGCATTGAAAATTATTTATGTTTTGGGCTGATAGTTTGCATATGTTTTATTATTTTGTTGAAGCCAACATGTAGCAATGTAATCTCTTGTTGCAAATATATATAAGTGATTGTTTATTCCATTTGAAGGTGTGGCATGCATGTGTATGATATGTGCAAATAATTTCCTAATCATTCAAAGGTAGAAGTAGAGTGTGAAGAAGAGTGAGCAGAGTGTGAAGAAGTGTTCATGTGCTTAATCAGAATTGTAATAAGGCATTAGCAGATGCTATTTTATCAGTTCAAAATCCTACGGATGTAATCTAAATGTCTTTATAAGATAGTGTATCTTCCTTTCGGAAGTAATCCTTGTTGTAATTGAGTAGTGAGCTCTAGGAAGTGTTCTTGAATGCATGTGCATTCCCATTTATTCTTCTTTATACTTTTAACAAAGTATAATCTTGTGGACTGACCTCCACCATGGTTTTTCCCCTAACAGGGTTTCCACATAAAAAATATTGTTGTTATGTTTGTTTTTGATGTGTTGATGATTTATGCTTTCATGATTATTAATCAAATCTAAGAATAAGGGTTAATAAGTTTAAATCTCTATGACAACTGATTCAAACCCCCCCTCTCGGTTGTCTACCCTTGTGTTGTTAATAATTGGTATCAGAGCAGGTTCCTTGGAAGAATTTTAATAGCTTGAGGTGATCTAGGATGGTGACATATAAGAAGGATAGTCTAAGGTTTGATGGAACAAATTATCCTTTGTGGAAGACTCAAATGGAGTGTCATCTAAGATGCATTGGTGAACCCTACTAGAACATTACAAGGAATAGGTATATTATCCCACATAATGGTCCTTCTACTACTGCTGAGATTAAGGATGTTGAATACAATATCGGGGCTAAGGAAGCATTGTTGAGTGCTCTAAATGATTCTGAGATGACAAATGTTATGGATATGAAGACTAGTTATGAGATCTGGACAAAGTTGGAAAATTTGTATGAAGGTGATGCAAATGTGAAGATTGCTAAGTTACAAATTCTGAAAGGAAATATGAAATGTTGAGAATGGGTGATGATGAGAACATTACTTCTTTCATGGAAAGATTGAATTAACTTGTGTGTGGTATCATATGTGTTGGTGGATAATTGGAAGAATCAAAGATTGTTGCTAAAATGCTTAAATCCTTTCATGCTACATATAAAGTCAAAGCTACCACTATTGAGGAGCTCCAGACTGTAACAAATGTAACTAGAGACATGTTGATTGGTATGCTTACTACTTTTGAGTTGAGTGAATTTGGTGATGCTCTTCCTAAGATAGAATCTGCATTCAAGGCTACTACCTCTGGAAGGGATAAACAAAGATATGATCTAGGAGAAAGTTCTTCTCTAGAAATATTTTCAATTATGAGGGAGAAATGAGAGAGATTGAAGAAAAGAGAAAATTGGATGAGCTTGAAGCACTTATTGTCAAGAGAGAAGCCAAAGGAGTAGGTAAGTATCAAGGGAAGTTTCCTATTAAATGTTTTTCTTACAATATTAAGATAGGTCATTTTGCATCAAGGTGTCCGGAAAGAGTTCCTAAGTCAAAACCTAACAAGCCTAGATTTCAAAGGAGGTGTTATTATGCTACTAATGAAGGTGTGATAGATGATGAATCTGATAAAGGGAATGTAAGTGAGGACGAATGGGTATTTATTGCTATCAAGGAAAATAATCTTATGTCTATTAAATTTTCTAATTGTACAAATGTGGAGAAAGACCTAGTTGCTCGAGTTGAAGAGAAAGATGAATAGGTGATTGATAATGGATGCTCTCATCACATGAGAAGTGATCAAAGTAAGTTTGTGAGCTTGGAAAAGTATGATGGTGGTGTTGTAAGATTTGGTGATGATAAAGCAGGTGTAATTTGTGGTAGAGGATGCATTTCTCTTTATGGTAAGCATAATACTGATGATGTCCTATATGTGGAAGGTTTGAAGCATAATCTTTTAAGTGTTGGATAGATGGTAGATAAGGGATACAATCTTCAATTCAAGGATAGAGAGTGTAGAATGTTAGGAAGTTCTGAAAATGTGATTGCATCAGGTACAAAAACAAAAGGTAATATCTTTCACCTGAGTGCTACTAGTAAAATTTGTCTTATTGCTCAAGTTGATGAAAGTTGGTTGTGGCATAGGAGAATGTGTCATGTAAACTTTGATAATATTATCAAGATAAGTTCTACTCAGGCTATGGGAGATCTTTCTAAGTTGGTAAAACCTACTAATGTTATATGGAAGGAATGTCAACTAGGGAAGCAAACTAAAATTTCATTTTGGAGCAAACAACATAGTTCAAATGAAGTGTTGGAGCTTGTGCATATGCACTTCTGTGGTCCTCTAGAGTCATAAGCCTACAAGGTTATAGGTATTTCATGTTGCTTATTAATGATTATTCCAAAATGATGTGGGTTACTTTCTTAAGGGAGAAATCTGAAGCTCTGGAGATATTCAAGATTTCTAAGGCTACGGTTGAGAAAGAGACATGTCTGAAGATTAAATGTCTAAGTTCAGATAGAGGTGGTGAATTCACATCCAATGAGTTTAATTCTTTTTGTGAAGAACATGGGATAAAGAGACAATTATCTACACTGTGGACCCCTTAACAAAATGGAGTTGCACGGAAAGGAAGAATAGGACAATTGAAGAAGCTATTAGAACTATGATGGTGGAAGGAAATGTCCCTCATATCTACTGGAGAGAAGTTGTGAGTATTGTTGTGTACACACTCAATTGGGTATAAGTCAATGGTGATATTGGTAAGACTCCTTATGAGCTATGGTATGGTCATAATCCTACTATTAGATACTTCAAAATCTTTGGGAGTAAATGCTATATCAAAAGAGATGAAGATATAGGGAACTTTGATGCTAGGAGTGATGAAGGAATCTTTCTTGGTTATTTTACCAAAAACAAGGCCCACCAGTGCTACAATAAGAGATTGAGGGAAATGGTTGAAAGTGAAAATGTTAAGGTTGATGAAGACATAGCTAGACCATCTAGAACCTACCGATATGATTCATATGATCAGAATGATAGTTCATATAAAGGAAAGAAAGTTCAGACTTCAAATCAAGTTCATATCATTTTAGTGAATCAAGAAAATCAAGATGAAGGAGGACCTAGTGAAAGTGTAGAAGAGAGATCACAAGAGCCTAAAGTTCAAGAACATCCCAAGACTCCAAGGTATGTGAGACTAAATCATTCAGAAGATTAGATCATAGGAGATAAGAACAAAGGTGTTCAAACTAGGAGAAAAATTGTAGAAGAATACTGTTTGATTTCAAAGACTGGGCCTAATAGTGGGAATGAAGCATGCAAAGATGAACATTGGGTTGAAGCAATGAAAGAAGAAATACATCAAATTGAGAAGAATGATACATGGATTCTTGTTCCTAGACCTAAGGACAAAAAGGTAATTGGAACTAAATGGGTCTTTAGAAACAAAATGAATGAGCAAGGTGAAGTTGCTAGAAACAAATCAAGATTGGTGTGTTAAGGATATTCTCAGATGGAAGGAATTGACTTTGAAGAAAAATTTTCCCCTTGTTGCTAGGATTGAAGCTATGAGACTATTTCTTGCATATGTTGCTTACAAAAACTACAAGGTTTATCATATGGATGTCAAGTCAACATTTCTAAATGGTGAATTGGAAGAAGTGTATGTTGAGCAACCTGATGGATTTCAATTGACTAATCAGGGAGATATGCTTTGTTGATTGAAGAAAGCACCACATGGACTCAAGCAAGCCCCTAAAGGATGGTATGCCAAACTGGAAAAATATTTGTTGAAACTTGGATTTAATAAAGGTACTACTTATAGTAATTTGTATTTCAAGATTAATCATGATAAAGATTTGATTGTTGAAGTCTTCGTTGATGATATCATTTTTGGAGGAGATGATAGTTTGTCCATGAAGTTTGTTGATGAGATACAAAGTGCGTTTGAGATGTCTATGATTGGAGAGATGAAATTCCTTTTGCGATTGCAAATTACTTGGGTAGATAAAGGGATCTTTATATCTCATTCCAAGTATGTGAAATAATTTTTGAAGAAGTTTGGTATGCAAGATTCAAAGACGATTGGTAAACCTATGGTGACCGGATGTAAGTTGACACAAGATGATGATTCACTTAAAGAAAATCAAACTAGATAAAAATCAATGATTGGTGAATTGCTTTATTTGACTCAAACTAGACCTAATATCATGAATGTTGTATGCATTGTTGCAAGATTTCAAGTTGATCCTAAGGAATCTCATGTGATAGTTGTGAAGAGGATTTTTAGATACTTAAAGGGGGCAATTGATTTTGGCCTATGGTATCCTAGAGATGATGATCTTACTTTGAGTGCTTTTACTGATGTTGATTGGGCAGAAGATGTGAATGACAGAAAAAGTACTAGTGGTGGTGTATTTTTCTTGGGAAAGAAGTTGATTTCATGGTTAAGTAAGAAGTAGAATGTCATTTCTTTTTCTACTACAGAGGCATAATACATTGTTGTTGCTAACAATTGTACTAAAGTATTGTGGATGAAGCAAATGTTGAAATATATTAGAGTTTTGTATGATGAACCTATTGCTATATTCTATGATAATTCAAGTGCAATTAACATTTCTAAGAATCTGGTGTTGCATTCAAAGACCAAGCATATATCTATCAAGTTTCACTTTTTGAGAGAGAAGGTGAGTGAAAAGGAAGTCAGATTGAAGTATGTTCCTACTAAGGACCAAATTGTAGATATCTTTACCAAGTCATTTCCTAAGGATGCTTTTGACTATCTCAAAGGGAAGTTAGGGGTGATTACCCCTCCTAATCAGAACTAAGATGCATTGGCGTGCATCGGTTTGTGCATTTTATAGTCATATCTTGATCTGGATTGATGTTGTGGTCGTTGTTACTTAGGGGGAGTAGTCAGATGTTCAAATATGTGGTTCAGACCTTTTATATCTTTTTCATTGATGTCAAAGGGGGAGAAGAGTCATGTGAAAGAGTTGAGGAGAAAAGAGTCAAAATCTAAGGGGGGAAACGAGCTAAGAGATAGTTGCATTGATGGTGTTTTTCACATCATGTGTTGCCATCAATGCCAAAGGGGGAAATTGTTGGATGTTGTGACATTTGGTTGTCATTGATCTATCAACACTATTAGCCTTTAAGACATTAAGTTGTATATGTCAAGGATATTGAGAAAATTGTAATGGAATAAGTTGTAGGTTGTAAATGGTGAAGTGAAGTTCAATATGTTAGTGAGCTCAGTATTTTGATGATCAAAGGTTGTGGATTAAAGGGTTTTTTTTAGTATATCTATTGTATCCACATAAAATTTCAGAGATCTACATGAAGATTTGATCTAGTTATGAACAGTTGTGTTCTAATAGTTTTTATGTTGCTTCAATTGGTGTTCTTGATTGAATATGATGTGATTCTAGTAAGTTTAGTTGTTTTGGATGCTTCTCTGGTGATTCATAGTGTTTGTGGATGTTTCTAGATCATGCTCTATCTTTGTTTCAAGTTCGCATTAATCATTGTGCTCACGATTGGTGATTTTTTCTTGCATGTTCATGGACTACAGGATGATTGTAGCATGTGGTGGATCTTCATGGAATAATTTTTGAAGGTCGTTCATGTTCGAGGATTTTATTTTGGCTATTTACTATGTTGTGGCCGACCTTGGTTGATTCACATTAAAAATTATGTTTTGGGCTGATAGTTTGCATATGTTTTATTATTTTGTTGAAGTCTACATGTAGCGATGTAATCTCTTGTTACATGGATATATATAAGCGATTTTTTATTCTATTTGAAGGTTTGGTATGCATATGTATGAGATGTGTGAATAATGTCCTAATCATTCAAAGGAAGAAACAAAGTGTGAAGAAGTGTTCATGTGCTTAACCAGAACTATAATCAGACATTAGTAGATCTTTTTTTCTCAGCTCAAAATCCTGCAAATGTAATCCAAATGTTTTTGTAAGAATGTGTGTCTTCCTTTGGGAAATAATCCTTGTTGTAATTGAGCAGTGAGCTCTAGGGTGTGCCTGAATGCATGTGCATTCCCATTTATTCTTCTTTATACTCTTAACAAAGTATAATCTTGTGGACTGACCTCCACCATGGTTTTTTCCCTAATAGGGTTTCCACGTAAAAAATATTGTTGTTATCTATGTTTCTAATGTGTTGATGATTTATGCTTTCATGGTTATTAATCAAATATGAGAATATGGGTTAATAAGTTTAATAAGTTCAAATTTCTATGACAACTGATTCACCCCCCTCTCAATTGTCTGCTCTTGTGTTGCCAACATTATAGAGGCTATTGAGCCTAGGACTGTTTGGATCCTAGAGATGGGATATAATATTATAGAGGAAGAAGTCATCAACTCAGTAGACTTTATATTGAGAAAACCCAAAGACACTTCTGAGGAGAGGTATGAAACCTATATAGAGAAGTCCATGAAGGTGCAAATAGATCAAAGGAAAAAATAGATATCAAAAATAGTTATAGATCATTTGTGTCCTAAGATCAATTACACACTCTTGGGGTCAAACCCAAGGATCTCGAGATCAATCCATAGTACAAGTTTTATATCTATTCTCATATGATCATAGTATTAATGTAGAAATTTAGTTTAAGAGTATATTATATTATTTAGTTATAGAGGCTCGATTAGAGAATTATTTCCTCAAATTGTTTTCCCCTTGTATAAAGGTTTCTAAATATCATCGAATATTATATCAATAATTTTCACTCTTCATATGGTATCAAAGCACACAATGTTCTTGTGCCTATGAATGACAATGAAAAGAGGAGTGTGGAAAGAGACAAGAATGCAGACACAAATATTAGGTGTGAGCCTACATTGAAATCTAAAGAAGAATTGTTGATTACCAATAGATAAAGGTGCTATGATTTTATTTTTTCCTATCATGATAGTTATGTTAGACTAATTAAATTTGTGATGAGAAAGGCATCCAAAATATTTACAACATAAGGAGAATAAAATGTATGTATCTACAACATCATAAAATCACACATAGTGAAATTTTTGAATGGCCATCGAAGGATTTTAAAAGAAGACATGACAAGAAATCAAATGATAATTTCTATTCCATCAATATTCAAATTTTTATCTTAGATCCTATGTTTATGAATGAAAAAAGAGTCCTAGTCTTCTTGAATGTAGAGGAATATTGAAGTGTGATTATTGTTTCATGAGTGTTGCAAAAGCCATGAATTGAATGTATTTTGCATGATGCTATTAGTGATGCATACAACAATGAAAATAGGCACAAACTAAGAGATTGATATGAAATTCCAAATACCACGGGCTTCTATTTTTCTCTTTCATATGTTTTCCATATGTTCACCAGAAATATAGAGCCAAACAAATTTCTTAGGCAAGGGGTACTAGAGTATTTTCTATTTGACATGTGATGCCAAGCTCATGGAATTCTATGATATGAAAATGATGAATATGATGTAAAACTCCCACATAAGCATCCCATCGCACTGAATAGGAGTTCCAATCTCATCTCCAAGCCTTTCTTTATCCTTGAAAGAGTGTATATAGATCAAAATTTTAAAAAAATAGATTGTTTTGATTTGTGGTGTCATCATGTCTCCACCAAATTTTCTTCTCTTAGATTATCTGGTTCTCAAAGGGCCTAGCTATGTTGCATGGAAGATGAAGATGCACACAATTCTCCAATTTAAAGAACTATGAGGGATCATTATTGCTGCAATTTAGTTTCCAATTGATGTAAATGAGTAGAAGAATTTTGGCGAGGTTGATGCAAAATCCTTGATGTTGATCACCCTCAGTATCTCTGATGGGGTTTAATCACATGTTTGGAATGTGAAAACATCAAAGAGGCCTAAGATGCTTTATCTACCATGCTCTACAAGGTGAAGAACTAGACTAAGATTCTCCATCCCTATCCAAGCTTCATACACTCAATATGAAATATGGGGATCTAAATTAGAGTTCTTGCATTGAGTATCAAAACTATGGGTAGAGCTTATTGCACTCAAATAGAAATTGAAGGATAAATCAATCATCCCAATCACTTTGAGATCTCTTCCTTACTAGTTTTCAAATTTTTGCATGGTGTTGAACATCACAAAGTAGAATGTATCATTTGAAGATCTGATGAATTTTCTCTGGCATGAAGAAGCCATCCAATCAATGTAGGATAAGTTTGAAAATAAAGCATTGATCTCAAGATAAAAATATGGTTAGAATTTTCAAAAGGGACAACCTCAAAATAAATCATAGAATCCACCACAAAAATAGTGGAAGCCTTAGAAGAAAAGTTGACGGTGTTACATTTGTAGTACCCACACACATGACACTAATCATTGCTGGTATAATGACCCAACACAATAAAATTCTAGTTTTGAGAAGGAACATCTAGTGGAGGTGATTTTCACTCAAAATAATGCTAGGTCACTAAAGGAAGAAAAAAGTACATATAACAACCCAACGAGATGATAAAACTATTAAGGAAAATCAAGATATATAGCTAATTTTAGTGTCAATCAAAACATTGTTCTTGTTTCTCAAACCTCAAGACCCTTAAGGGATGTTTGGTTGATTAACTATAGCACTAGTAAGCATATGCTAGGAAATAAAGAGCTCTCTAGAACAGTGACTAATCAACCCACTAGAGATCAAGTTTATATTGTAAACAATAAGGAGTAAATTATAGAAGGAATTGGCAATACCACCATTCCAATTGGGGTGAGAAGTTTTAACCTTATAAAGGTGCTCTATTTTCTAGGTTTGACCATGTGAATCTCTTGTGTTTCTATCACCTTTTGAATCACAATATTAAGGTGAATTTTCAAGTCAAGGAAGGCTTCAAATCATGTTTGATCTCTAGAGAAGGTATGATAATTTCTAGAGATTGTATGAAAGATTACTTATTTACACTAGTTGTAGTCTCCTATATAATTGCTCTATTAAGCTCTATGACTAAATCTATTATTCTCTAGCATTATTGATATGGATACATTTCATTTGGATCCCTCTATCAACTCAACTCTAAGGATATGATACACAAACTTCTTCATATTTCATGGAGTCTTTGTCTATATCTAGATGTTTTGGAGGAAAACAACATTGGGGTCCATTTGAGTCAAGAGACCATCTTGAGGTCCTGTTGTGTATACTAATCTATGCAAACCCTTTCCTACTTCCTTTCAAGTTTGCAAGTACTTCCAATTGTTTATGGATGAATTCTCTTGTACGACTTCAGTGTACTTTCTCATGAAGAAGAGTAAATCCTTTGCAAACTCTTAGGACTTCTACCAACAAATTGAAGTGGAGACATGCAAGTCTCTTCTTCTTCTTTGCTTAAATGAAGTGGAAAAATTCACTTCAAAGGATTTCTTAGCATTCTTGAAGTGCCACAACATCAAAAAACACTTCATTTCCCCCTATACACCCCAATAGAATTGAATTTTAGAGCATCATAATAAAATTGTCGTGGAGATGGATTGGTGCATTCTTTCCTTAGCTCAGTTCGAGGATCAATTTTGGGAAAAGTTAATATATCTACAACTATATATCTTCTCATTAGGGATCCTAAAAAGGTATTACATGACAAGACAATAGAAGGGGTATGGAGTGGTTATAATCCCTTAATCTCTCATTTAGAGTATTTGGTTGTATTTTATATATGTATGTCCTAGCTAATAGGATGAAGAAGATTGATCACAAGAAACTCCAATGCATTTTTTGTGGTACAATACTACAAAATACTATCATCTCTTGGATCCTAATACAAAAAATATTTATGAGAGTTGAGACATGGATTATTTGACTTCTTGATACATAAGAAAGATTCAATGACCTCCCATAGATTTTTCTTACAGTCCAATGATGAGAATGAAAAATCCTCTCAGAAAGAAGATGAGCTACAAAGAGAGTTATTTTTTTTATCTTGTCCATTTAGAAAATATATTATTCATATCAATAGCAATATCAGTGTTTGAAATGGGTTTGAAGCACCACCAAGGACTCCCATTTAAATTATCTTCCATATTTCTAATCAAGATTTAAAACAAGAAGACATGCGAGAAATGCAAGTGAACCTTACATTGATGAGTTCAAATGTTAATAGAACTAAACTTGATATTGTTTGAGAGGCCCTCAGTTAGCCACAATGGAAGAAAGCCATAGATGTTGAGTATGATTCCTTGATAAAAACAATTAGATGGGTACTTGTTGATCTTCCTGTAAGAAAGAAACCCATAGGCCACAAATGGGTTTTCAAAAAATACAAGGCAGATGGATCCATAAAAAAATATAAGGAACGACTTGAACTGCAAAGGGATATGCTCAATAGGAGGGAAACGATGAGGAGGAGACCTTTACACCCTCTGCAATTCTCAAAACAATCAGAGTTGTTTGTGCACTAGTAGTATAAAATGGATGGAATCTTCTCCAAATGGACATCAAGAGTTCTTTCCTATAATGTGATGTAGAAGAAGTATACATGACCCAACCAGAAGACTTCATCGATGAACATCAACCTCAAAAGTTATGTCATCTCTTGAAGTCATTGTATGGACTTAAACAAGCCCCTAGGGCATGGTAAATAAAAATAGATGGTCACCTCTTTTGGCATGACTTCACTCATAACCCCTCAAATCTAAACTTGTATATTAAGAAGGTTGGCATAGAGATTATCATTCGTTTCTTGCATGTACATGATCTTGTTATCATGGGAAGATTAGACAATCTCATTGATGATGTAAAGAATGATCTAAAGAAATCCTTTGATATAAAAAACTTGGGGCTACTTCAAGTTATTTTCTTGGCGTGGAGATATGGCGAACGAAGGATTAGATTTTTATCTCATAGCTGAAATATGCCAAGACACTCTTGAAATTTTTCAGAAAGTCAAATTGTAAGCTTGTGTCCACTCCAATGGAGAAAAATTTGCAATATTCTTTATTCCAAGATTCACTTCAAGTAGATGCAAATATCTATCAATAGCCTATTAGGAGTCTCATTTACTTGACTTATACCAAATTGGATTTAAGCTTTATTATCAACTATCTTTCTAGATTTATGTAGGAGCTAAAGCAATATCATTAGGTTGCAGCTAGGCATGTTTTGAGAAATGGTTGAGGTACACTTGATTATGGTCTAGAATACAAGAAGAATCCTTAGTTCTTCTTGTATCTAGATATTTTGACTCGGACTATTTTAGATCTATTGATGATAGCAAGTCAACTACATGATATGTTTTTCGTCTTGGATCTAGATCTATTTCGTGGATTAGTAAGAAAACGTTTATTTCTCTCTTATCCACTAAGGTTGAATACCATGTTGCACAAGGAGCTCTGTGTGAAGTGATTTGGTTCCATCACATTTTGGTTGTGATGGACATTCCTAAAGAAAAGCCACCTATTCTTTATTGCAACAATTATGGGGTATTGAAGCTTGTGAAGAATCCAATTTTTCATGAAATAACAAAGCATATTGAGGTTGAATGCCATTATATTCGAGAACAAGTCATGCACCACCACATTCAACTCCAGTACTGCCTAACAAATTCTCAGATAGCTAATATACTCACCAAGTATCTTGGTAAGGTGAAATTTGTATTGTTTTGGGGGCACATTTGTAAGAACAGTGTAATTACATTGTTCAATTATAGTGGTTCAGTTATAAAACTCTTTCCTCAAATTGTTTCCTCCTTGTATAAAGATTTATGTAAATCATCGAATATTATATCAAGCATTTTAACTCTTCACACACTCATCAATCAAAGACCATTTATTTCTTATATCTAGATAATTGAATCATACATAATATTAGCATTAATACTTCATCATTATTCCTAAAACTAAATACCCTTATTTATTACATTTAATTACTAAAATAATACTTCAAAATATTTACCTAACTTTTCAATTAAATTCAAATTTGTTGTATATAAAAAATATTTTATTCCCCACATTAATAAAAGGACTTGTATTACAAACAATTACAATTACCTAACTAGTTTTCTATCCTAATAGGTCATCTGACACACACAGAATAAAAATCATAAAATCAAGGATATCCCATTCCTTACCACACAATATTTCATGATGTGTACAAGATATCAAACCTTTACTAATGGAACCTTATCTATCCACATGGGATCATACACAGAGGAAGAATTTGACAACCCAAGTACAACCAGTTGAGTAAAAGCAACGGTTTGAAATGCAGGCGCACAGTAAGCCAAAGTCCCGATCTCTATGCTGAACAATTCAAATGTACTGACGTAGCTGATGGTGCAAGAAAATGACAGCAGATTTTAAAACCAAATAAAAAACTGCTAGTCAACAATTGCATTTGAGAAATCTTCGAGTGTAAGCAGGATGGCAACAAAATGTCTGACCTCAGATATTCGTTATCTCCATTTTTCAAGTCACTGCCAATGCTCCTAGTGTCGTGCAATCAATCTCAGATCATTTAAGTGACGTAAAAAGAAGAACAAATCTACCCGTCTGCTCTTATGAGACGACAAATAGGTGTAATAAGCTTAGGACAGTTCTTGAAAGTCAGAGATGTTCATATGGTTACGTCTCATTACAATAGACAAGTTTTTCTGTTATAAGTAACAAACAAGTCTGTAATTTCTTTTTGTAAATCTAACCATGATGTATGCAGGAAATTTTGCACGCAGGAGGAGGCGGGGTCTGTCACAAGACAGAAACAGGCAGGCCTTCAGTAGGGTACTATATGAAAACCCCATCAAAATCCCCTTCTCTCCCTTGAACGCCATGACTGAGGAAGACTACTGTGGGTTGAGAAGAGACAGAGAAAGGGATTATGCAAAGAAGAGGCAGATGTTTGTGAGGAGTTATCGCTTTACTAGCAAGAGGACTGTGGCTGAGAAGTTTAAGGCCTCCTTTCGAATGGCTAAGGTGGTTGTGTGGAGAGTTTTCACTTTAAGATATTGCAGTTCTTTGGCTTCCAGACTGATAAGATTTGAGCGTTTGAAAACTGGTTATGTGGGTTGTCCTTACTTTTGGTCCGGCCTGCGTCTTCGGCACTGCTTCAGATTGTCGTTTGTTAAAGAATGGAGATGTTAGGGTTTAAAAGCATGAAGTTTTCACAGTCCATAATAGTATTGCAATAAGACTTCTAGATTGAGACTGTGAGAAGTTTTTACATCAATGTTTCGGAACATACTCCATGATCCATCATCAAGATGCAATGCAGATAGAGAAGAGTCAAAGTAGTCTGTTAGAGTTTTTTCACTTGGTCTGAGTTTGTTTCTTTATTTGGGTTGCTTTATCATTCAAGGAAAGAGCTTAAAAAGTGTTTGGTGCCCAAGCGGAAAGTAAACAGTCAGATTATTATTATTTGGAAGAGACAAAATCTGGGCTATTTTAAGTTCTTCCCAATACTAGTTCATTTTCTTACGAGAAATGCACTGAATGCCCACTGTATGTAATATTAAGCCAGGGGGTACAGTACCTGATATTGATACCAGGCATATATACCCTTCCTTATATGTAGATTTACTGCCATGAAATGATTTTACAGCTTTTGAGGTTGAAAATCAGGATGATATTTTTGCCAAGAAACTTTAAAGTATATTATTTATTTTTTTGCTATTGTCTTTTTATGGTTTTCATGCTATTTAATTCATTAGAACTGTTCTCTATACAGAGTTTTCTTTTGACATTGGAGTTATGCAACAGCCATTCTTTATCTGAGTACTGTTACTTTGATTCTTTTGCAAGACTTCCTTTTAATATATGAATCTTTTAGAATTAAAAATGACAACAATAAAAAAGAATTCATATTTTAAGATAAGAATGATTTATAAGTAAGAGTTGAATTTATGTTTAAACTTTAAAACAGTTATGACTCTTGAAGGTTATATTTGTTTTTAATATTATAAATGTAAGTAGAAATGAAGTCACTCAAACAATTTTGATTTTCGAAAGTTTTAAGTTAAGGAAAATAATTATTTTAATATTATTTATAATACTGTTTTATATTGAAGGAAAAATGTGTATATTTTATCTTATAATTTTGTTTAAAGTTGTAGATAAGTGTGTAGATTATCAATTATAAAATAATATTACATATATTCGAAAAATAGGTGGATGGATATATAATCATACTCCAAGAGTCTATATGGGGCTTAAACCCGAGAATAAAACACAGAAATAAATACAAAATTGTTAGGAGGCTAAAAAAGTTGTAGAGAGGGGAGAAGGAGGATCCCTATCATCTAGCTTTCTCCATACATTAGTGAGGTCTAGAGTATCAATGGAAGGGTCCCACTCATCATCATCTTTTTTTTTAATATTTTTTTCAACTTCTTCTTTAGTAGCATAGGCCAGCAAAATACAAATAGCCAACCAAGGAAACTTGTTGGAATAAAACTAGCTAGAACCATCACCAATAGGCCACCCAAAATTTTCTCCTAGTAGTGGAAGAGAGGTGAAATGCCAACAAATAGGTTGCAACCAACCTCATAAACCACGATCCCTTCTTGCAACTAAGGGAGAACCCTGAGAGCAAGTATCTTAGGTACCTTGAGTAGAAGTACTTCTTTCATAATGGCATCCACGAGGAGGTCAGTATACCCTAGAGAAAGAGGTAGATAGAGAGTTTTTTACCACTACACAAGGTGTATTGCCTTGGTGGTCGAGGAGCACCTATAAGTGGGCTTTCTCAAGTCCAACTTTGTTATCTTGCACTTGAATTTGCAATAAAACGTAAGAACATATCATAGCTTTAGAAAAAGGTGAAACATGTTGATCAATAGAATAATTGACAAAAATATTCAAATTTCTATCTTTTCATATGGTAAAAGAGAATATCCACCCTAAAAGTGCATGCCAAATCTAGTTGAATTTGTGAGGAATGTATGTCCAATCCACTACAATATCCATGTGTTATGAAAAGGACTTGAGTCTAAAGGGCTTGAAAAAATCATGGAACCATGTCCAAAAATTCTAGGCTTTGGGACACAACCAAAATATGTATATAAAAAAATATAACTAACCACAGGATGGGAAATCTAGGTTGAGAAATCCCAAATGGCATAACCTAGAGCCCACAAGTAGGCATTGGAAAATAATACACCAAGAAAAATAAGTCAATTTAAGTTCCAAAATAGCTGACCAATGGGGTATGAAATATATGTTGTTGAATCGAGATAAGCGATTACAAATGTCATTATTAATTCAACATCAAAACCATGGACAAGTGGGTAGAGAGTTAAGGATATCCATGTCATGATTTATAATTCCAAAAAGTGGTGTTTTGACCCAACTTCCATTTTCACCAAGGCCTCGAAGAACTAATTTCAATTTTGTGAATGATATTAGCTAGAATCACTCACATAACTATTTCAAAAGTTTCACAATCCTAATTAGAAAAGTGAAACTTGGATTTAGCTTCATTCCATGGAAAGAGAATCATTTAGGCTCTAGGTAAGAGGTCTCCTAAGGTTTTAGTTCTTTTCTTATGAAATATCAAGGCATATAGACCCAAGCTAACCTTACCAATGGATGATCATCATCATGCAAAATGGAGAACCACTAGATAATCCACTAGTTGATGGAAATCCCCTCATGAAATATAGAACTATTAAATAAAAATAGGGTTTCATGGATTATTTAGTTCTTCAAATACTTTTTATCATAAAATTTCTTTGAATTTTCACCATATTCTTCATAGTGATAAGGGTTTGTAGCCCAATCTCATTCCAAATAGATCATCTAAAAGGATGGACAAAGGAGTGCAGTGTTGAACAATATTTTTCTATTTTTATCACCTTGAAGGGCATGGATAATCCACTTAGTGTAAAAATAAAAACCCTAGCATAGTGTGGATAAGATCTCCAAACCTCCAATATCTCGAGGTAGCAAAACTTCCAAGCCACTAGATATGAAATCCCTTGTGATTTTCTAAGGAAACCAAAGAAAATCATGAAGGATCTTGTTGAGCTTCATGTAAGAGGCCTTAGAAGGGGCCCAACATGAGGAGTAGTAAACATGAGTGGCCACAATAATCTTGGAGCAAACTTAAAATTTCCCTACCAAAAAGAGAGGTTTTTTGATCTAGTATGCCAACTTTTTTATTCTAGTAATAAAAACTTTCCATAAGGATACTTTTGAAGCCTATAAGGTGAATGGGATGCCTAGGAATCTAAACACTTATCCATGACCAATCTATGTCCAATCAATAAATTTGAGCCAAGAGGGTACATGGAGTAAGAATTGTTAGTAACATTAAATATTATGCCACTGAATAGAAAAAATTGAAGCTTTACAAATTATCCAAGAATTTAAGGGTTTGTTTTATATTTTTATTCTCTTCTAAGAGATATAGGAATTAATCATCTACAAAGTGGCCATCAATAATCTATATTAAGGAATTGGGTAAAGATACACTCTTGACTAGCCCTTGGGACATGGAATGATCTACGAGATAACCAAATCCTTCAACAACAAGCACATAGAGAGCTAGAGCCAAGAGACAAACTTGGAAAATAGATCTGTAAATACTAAAGGAAATGAATAGATGGCCATTAATAGTAATGCAAGTTAAGAAATATACAAAGATCATGGTAATATATTGAATAAAGTGAGACCCAAAACTCAAAGATCAAAGCATGGCTAGAATAAAGGGCTAGTCAATATGATCGTAGACCTTGGAAAAGTCAAGTTTCAAGAATAGAGCCTTTTCTTGAGAAGGTCTGGCCCATTCCATACCTTCCCAAAATACAATAATATTTTCTAAAATATACTTGGATTTGGCTAATCCAATTTTCTTAAGAGGCATACCTTCAAATCCAATTAGTACTCATCATATATTGTAACTTCCTCTCCAAAGTGTCCATATAAAATGTGTTATTGGCATATTCATCTATTATAGAAACCTTCTAATTAGCAGATATATCAATCATAGAGAAAAAATAAGGTTTCCTAGAGAATGCATCAACCACCATATTATTCTTTCCCTTAACATACTCAATGTCAAAATCATAGGCTTGTAGTGTACTCACCCATTTTGTTGTCTATCATTCAACTCCTTATTAAAAAGGAATTTTAGGCTGTTGTAATCTATTTTCACCACAAACTTTCCAGAAACCAAGTATTTATTAGATTTTGGCTAATGCATGACGGCCAACATCTCCTTATCATAAATGGAGAACCTCCTTTTTGTCATCTTGAGCTTCCTACTATCAAATACTATGGGATTTTTATTTTGCATCAAGATTGCTCCAATTCCCTCTCCTAAAGCATCACATTCTAAAACAAAAGGAAGTGAAAAAACTAGAATATCCAAAATAGGACATGAACTCATTGTCTCCTTGAGCTTCAGACTTTAGGCTTGTGGCTTATACTATGTTGTAGTTGATCGGACATTAGGCTTCACTCATGTTGACACTCTCAAATTTTCCAAATTTGAAGTGCCCATTTCAAAATTTTGCCTCTGCACTTTCAGAAGTGCACTTGAAGAATATGCCCAAGTGACCTACTTTGGAGGGTCATAATTTGACGCCTATTGATTTTTTGTGCAAAACCCATTTGCGCACACACTCACGTGTCCTATGTGAGCAGGCATGTCAATTTTTAGCTTCCCACGATGAGTTTTGTCAAGGTTTTGAAAAGTGAAGCTGGGGGGTTTTGTCACATTTCTGTTGTTTGCAAACGTTTAGTTTTGCAAAGTAGCCTCTTGTTTGAGCTTGCATTTTGCAACCAGATGATTGTCAAGTCAAACCGAATATTGTTCTGCATTCTCCATACCAAGATAAGCTCACATGCCAGTTTTCAGAGTCTCGCGAGTTCATTTGCTATTTTTAGCAGATCAAAACCAAATGCAATTTCTCTTGTTTTGCATCTACATTTCCAGAAATCTTTCTGAGAGGCCAACTTTGACCCTGAATAACTTTTGATGAATAATGATTCATGGAAATTCCTCTTGTACACGTGTTCACTGTTCCAAAATGAGCGAGTATGTCCAGTGGCAGCTCATTAGGAGTTGATTTGGTATTTTTGGGATGAGGTGATTTATCAATTTTAACTAATTCAGAACAGCTGCAATTTCAGAAAAGTTCAACTGAGCAACTTTGAGGTTGAATAACTTTCACCCTGTGACTCCTTTTGTCAAACCGTCTTTTGCATTGCATTCTCTGGACCAATGGCTACAAGCCTGTAAGTTTTTATGGCTTCATGAGGTCATTTGCCTAGTTTTCAATGGTGATTCCGGAGCCAACTTGGCCATTTTTTTCTATTTTTCATGTGTTAGAAAGCAGATTTTAATGAAAACCCATTTTATGTTTTCAATCCAGAAGCACTTAGAGGCTGTGTCTGATCAATTCAAGGGTAAAGTTGTACGAAAACGAAAAAAAATTTAGCCGGGTCCACTTGGGAACCCGACATGTTCTTGTTGATTATGTCAACACTATAGTCTATGAAATGTGTAACACACAAAAGTCGGGCTCTGCAAAGTAGCATGCTATATCAACAATTGTTGTTCTTCATTACTTCACAAGGTTTATTTCAACCATTGAAGAACTCTGAGTAGTTGCCCACCAGGGATAAATGTAGGGAAAGCTTCAGGGTAGTTTGAATCAGCAATTTGAATTACCATGGGATACAATTACAATGCTTTTTAATCTTGCTTCACTATGAGTGAATACATGACAATGAAAAGTCCAATCTTTTAAAACCTTTTCACATTATGAATGTATAATGGAAGTTTAGTGAGGAAGAAAATGTATTCCCATCACCAAACTATGCAGAGGAAGAAATGGGTGCCACTGTTCAAAGCATAAAGAGGACAGCATATCGAGTGATTTGTTGAAAGAGGCCAAAGAAACTTTCAAGTAAATGCATCTTAGTGGGAGATGATGAATGGCTGCAAATAAAATAAAGACTTCAATGTGCGCCACAGTGACTGAAAGCATAAAATGAATATGTTGAAAAGGCGTTGGAAACTCTCTGGTAAGTGCAGCACACAAAGAACGCACCAAATGAATGTTGAGAAGATATGAGAAACAAAGCAATGAGGAAATTAGAACGCCCACACAAATGCATTTGGAGAATGCCCCTTCACTGTGGAGGAATAGAAAATGATTGTTTGAAAAGGTATGAAAAACTCTCAAACAAGTGTAATTAATGCAAATGGATACAAGGCCGATGGAGGGATTTACAGAGAACAGAGTGTAAAGACAAGGGCGCGGTGGCTGCATACACCATCAAATTTATTGAAAAGGCTTTAGTAACTTTCAAGTCCAACGCATTCACCAGTAGGGGCGCTACTCCATGCTGTGTATGTTCAAGAAAATACCTTAGAGGCTTTTCAAGCAAGCAAATACCGCGCCTGTTGTAGAGAGGAAGCAGGGTACCAACAAGATGGATCTTTAAAGGTCTTAAGAAACTCAAACAAATGCAACGCGCCTGATTTTCAACGCATAGGCAGGGGTATGCTCATCCATAAAAGCTTGAGAACAGGCACGCATATTGTTTACAGAATGCCTCAATAAATGAACTGTTAAATAAAATGCAGAATGTCTACTAAATGGATCGAATGAAAAGCTTTAGAAACTTTGCAGCGCCCTGTAAAGCAGCTTGAGGCTGCGTAAAAAAGAGACGGTAGCCCGAAAAGGGATGTTTGTTGATAATGCTTTTGAATCCAACAAAGAACGCAGTGGAGAATGGGGTGCCAGACAGAGGAATCACATGAGTTGCAGAGATGCTCAATACAAAATGAAGACCTTGCATTTATCATTACCTGAGCAGCTTGGTTGGGGATTTGCCCTAGCAGATTCAGACAACATAAATAGGAGCCACGAAGGCCAAAAATTTTACAATGCTAAAATTATGGAACTGTGCCAGACTGTGCCAGAGTCCTACTTCTGGAGTTTTTGAAGATCTCATTGAGCGGACTTTGTTATTACCTCATAGAATGAAGGGCTATCGAATTGGAAGAGGCTCGATGGTTATCTACAGAGTGATTCCCACAGAGAGAGGCCGCCATGGTCAAACAGAACAAACACACGAAGAAATTAGGGCAAAAGAATGGATAATGAAGCAAATGGAAAGATCAACGACTGGGAATGATCATGGAAAGCAGCTTAATCCCAGCCCTTCCCTGCCAGCTCGCGGGATTTAGATGCTCACCTATTAACTCCGCGAGCTGAGCGAGATAGGCACATAAATGGTGGTCCCGGGAGTTAAAAAAACAAATATATGACTAAAGCTCGTACGGGAAATATTTAAAGGTTTCCATTGTACCCCCCTGGCTCGCGGGAGTAATGTAAGATTTTCACTTTCTAAAGGGCAAAGTGAAATGTGAATATGCACGTGAAAGAGTAAAAGTGGCATAGGGAGTATTTTAGAGAACTTGGCACGTGAAAATGGGTGTGTGAGTGATTTTTCATTCCTTAGATAAAGTGAATGAAATATTCACTTCTTTATTTGGCAAGTGAAATACAGGGTGGAATATTTAAAAGCTTTTACTATGTAAAGGTAAATATTTTTGCAAGGTACAAGTAGAATAGAGGAAATAAGAATTTTCACGGGCAAACAGGAATGAAGATATTTTCAACAACAGGTAAATGAGCTGAGATTTTCCATATGGTTAAATTTTTTGTTGCTTGGCAACTTGAGACAAAGGCAATGTCAGTGTGTATGAGTGAATTAAGTTTTGGGCATTGTATAGGTTGACCCACCTTGGTCCTACAAAGCCAGAAGTGTAGAAGATCTCAGTCGTTGATTGAATCTTGTTAGTTGGCCAAATCAACCTTTGAGTCTAAGCATAACACCTTGGCTAAGTCTTTAGGATTCAATTATTTTGTTGATATTTGGAACACCAACAACTCATACACCATATATCACATGCCTCAAAGAAATGCTAAAAATAATGTGCTAAGTTTGAAAGGTTTTGGACATCGGGCTTCAGTCATACCTTATACTGAATCCCTTAGTGAAATGAAGAAACTTTGTGTTAAGTTTGAAAAGGCATCGGGCATTAGACTTGAGAGTTAAGGCTTACACCTTAAAAAGAAGTGGAAAAAGAGGTATGAAGGAACCTTGAACCCTGACACCTGAAATGGCTTCGTGTTCACGTTTTGGAAATAAGGCTTATGCCTTAACAATTTGTTAAGCATGAAGATAGGAGAATGAGGAAATCCCGAAGGACAACACCCAAAAGGGTTAAGTCTTGTGAAGGATTTCTTCAAGCATCATGGACTAGTAGGAAGGCTTATGCCTTACCAAAATGTTGGTAAGTGGTAAGAAGAAAGGGTGAACCTTGAAATTCGATTAACTCATGCATGTTTCATAGTTTCATGCTTCGGTGTTTCGGCGGTTGGAGTGATGGCTTGCACTGAATTGAAGGAACATAAATGGTAAAGGATAAGGTTGATGGTTAAACCCCGACAAGTATGGAGAAGCATCAAACATTGGTGTTTGGGCTTGGTTGTTGAGCTTTGCAATGGACTCCAAGTATGAGGTAAGAGGGATTAGTGATCCCCGACCCTCGATGGAAAGAAAGAATAAGATCACCAAAAATGAAGGAGTAATTCCACAAGAAGCTTGCATTGACTTAGGTTAATCATTGTGGATATTTTACAATGAGACATAGGGAAAAAATTGATTGTTTGACCTTATTCACATCATGTTGTTGTGAAGCATTAAGGATCTATGGCTACAATTAATGCAAGTCAAATTGGATGGTTACATTTTAAATGCAATGACGACTAAGTGATGGTCGACAAATAATGGCGTGATTTTAGAGATCAACGAATAGATTGTGAACATTTGATTTTGACAACTATAGGATAACAAAAATATGGAACTCCCAGTTTAGATGAGTGGATTTATGGTGCAGAAAATGGAATAACTGAACCAGCTACTTTGTTGCTAATGATTGGAAGAAATGAGTGACACCATTAATGTACATGTGGGTATGAAATTTGGAACAAGTCGATCAAGTGCATGAAACCCTAGATTTGATTGATGTCAAACATAAAAAATGAAGTAAATGTTGTTAGTGGTGTTGGGCTTGAGGTGCGAAAGAAAATTGTCGATAAAGGCAAGTATGTGAAGTTGAAGAAAAGAGGTAGATGAATGAGAGAGAGCTTAGTATGCATGTGTTGTGAAAGGAAAACCTAGACTTTAACTTAGAAAATCATCTAGGATATGCATCAAGTGTGAAGTAGTGCAAAGAGATTGTTGAACAAAGAAAGAGAGAGTTAGAACAGAGGATGTTCTAAAGTGAAGATTGCAGAGAAGAGAAAAGAAATTCAGAGGTATGAGTTGTTGAGTTAGCAGCAACAGAGATAGAGAGTATGCTTGCATGGAAGAAAAGAAGAGATTGAGCAGTTGCAAAATAATTCTGTAATATCTAGAACTAAATTCATTTGAATCATTTGGAGTTGTAGCTCTATAACTCTCACATTGTAAATCTGATTGGTTGGTTCCATCAGATAGCTGAGTTGGTGCTCATTGCAGAGAGTGGGTGCTTCCTTGGAGTTGGTGCTACTAAATTAGGGGATTGGTGTCTCCTTAAGGTTGGTGACCTTAAACATTACAACCAGTGAGGTTCTATTGTGAGGTTGGATTAGGACAGTAGATACTCGTAGAGCTATTCTCACCATGGTTTTTCCCATATAGGATTTTCCACGTATATTTAGTGTTATGTATGGATGTGTGTGTTTATCTCTATGTATATACTTTTATCTTGGTTTAAAAGTATTAAAGAACTAGTTTTAATTGATCTACTAATTCACCCCCTCCTCTCAATGGGTTGTTATATTCCAACACCCTTCAATACCATTTAGAATAGGTCTACCAACACCCAGATGTTGATTTAGGCCTTTTAGAAGTTGGACTATCTCAACCATATGTCCCTCATATTAGTATGAAAGTATTTGCTTTCCCTGATGAATTCTCAAGAGTTTTCTTCATCTTTGTCATCCATAGCTACTTCTTTCTTCTTATCCCTTTGTTGTTACCTTAATTCTTTATCACTCAAGCTCATGAATTTGCATTACAAGCATAGGCTGGAAAAATGAAATAGCTTTGATACCACTTAAATGTCCTTTTCTCTTAGGTCTAGGGTTTTCTAATTAGCTCAAACAATTAGAATGAAAATATAAATGCTTTTCAAAACACATGGATCGTTGTTCATAATAGGTATGCTACAAAAATATTTATATTTGTCTGATAAACAATATTATTTTATAACAAATCTATATATATTCATAATTGAGACATAAAATGTACAATAAACAAATGTAAATATGATTATATAAAATTAAACAATCCATTATTGCTTACATAAAGATCGTGTATACATCTCTTTGATGACCTGCAACCACTTGAGAGTGATGCAAGTATCTACTATTGGGAGGCATATCATAACAAATGTTGGTTGAGTGTAAGGTTGATGACTTGGAAATAGTTCACACCAACATCCCTATTAAGATTTGGTAACCATCCTTGTGAGGGTCGATGAAGTGAGTAATGGCGTTGATTTCCACTAGTTCCCACTAAGTACTAGTGCACCCTCTATAGCCCAAGGATCTACAACAACCTTGGGAAATCAACCTTTCGAACCTTGATTGCCAACCCCAAATAATGATTAGATCTAGGAATTTAACTCCTAAAAATGGTGATCAAACCTCCAATTTGTAAGTGCAACTCCCAAATTTTCCCCTAAATTTTGATACAAACCCTTCTCCTTAGCACTTGAGATAACTAGGAAACCCTAGTAATGGCCACCAACACATATCAAACTCTTTATTAAGCTAACAAGATTAAACTATTCCATCAAGAAATGCACCAGCGCATGAATAATTGACAAGATAAGGCCAAGGTTTCATATTGACCTTGATGTCTACTAGGGTTTGTGTCCTAGCAACACAATCTTGGAAAACAAATCCAAAATCATATCAAAACTTCCATATATTATGTCTAACCAGTAACAAGCTTATTTTACCTATTTGAAAAAATGACACTAGGGGCCCAAACTAGGCCAACTAGCTAGAAGAAATTATTTTATTTTTTAATTTTTAATTTATTCAAAATAAGGGTTGGCCCAAAACTTGGTGCCCAATTTAATTTTTTAAATATTTTATTTATTTATTTATTTATTTATTTATTATATTTAAATATTATGGGTGTTTAAAAGCGCCCTTTTAATTATGGTTCGCCAACCTAGCTATTGAGGGAACATGATAGTGTAACCTCCTTTTTACATGCTCTTATGCTTCATAAGAATTTGTCACATTTAAGTCTCATTATGATGACCTTACACACACACTAACACCACAAGACCAAACTTGACCTCAATGTGGGATACATACCTCCTCATGTAAGGACAAAATCAACTCAAAAATAAATTCTATGTTCATCAACTCTATCACATGAAGACAAAATACACAAAAACAAAAAAAATAATGAATGTATACACAAGTATTAAAATTAAACATTAAGAATGCAAGGTTGAGACAAAATTTTGTTTTTTATTAATTCTCAAATTCTCACATGTGTCAGAGGGGGGTTGCTAAGAGTGCTAGTCAAGTCAAGAAAAATAGATGTCTTCATCCCCTTCGAAAGATAAATAGTGAGGGGCATTGGAGTCCTCCCACTCAGGGTGTGTTGAAAATCAACACAAATGGTTCTTCTCGTGGAAATCCTGGCCATGCTGGTATTGGAGGTGTTGGGCAGACTAGTTATGGGACTGTTGAGTTTATCTTTTCTATTTATAAGGGTTGGTATACTAACAATGTGATGGAGGCTCTTGCCATTTTATGTGCCATGGAGTGTGGTTATGCTCTCGAGTGGAGACGGATCATTTGTGAATCAGTCTCTCAAGTGGTGATGAATTTGTTGAAGAGGCAGCAAGTAGAGGATGTTAGTTGCTAGTTGGCTATTATTATAAAAAAAATTCTTAATCTATGTGCTTCCTTAGATTCGGTTTCTTTTTGTCATATTCTACGTGAATGTAATGGGGTTGCAGATTGTTTCCAACTAAATGGGCTTCTGATCATTTGCATGCTTGGAATATTGTGGACCAGGGTCAATTACCCTCGGATTTGTCATAGAAGTTGGACCAATTAGTGGAGATTGATAGGGATGTGTAATTCCCTTGCTTTGTACTATTCTTTTTGATTTAAATAAATTTTTACCCCTCTTTTAGTTAAAAAAAATCCTCACATGTGTCTTTGGAATTGAGCTAAAAATTCTCCTATCAACATAGGAGATTTTTTCCTTAAATGTTATGCATGTCTACAATTTCCTTGAGATGAATTTGTCATGACCGTGAATTTTTTGGTATGAATTACTGACGGTGAATTTTCCTAAAGCCTGACATGTGATTTTACTTTGGTCGTATGATCTAACTGGTAGTAATAATATCTACCCATCATCCTTTTTATAAATTTTTATGTTAATATATATGTTAAATGCATTAATTAAGTTCTCATCACATTATATTACACCAAGTTAACTCGTCATTTCTAGGACAAACTCAAAAATAATTGTGAAAGGCATTTTAAAGGTGTTGGTTGTTTTCAACGAACCAATCAAGTCTTAACAGATACCTATGAGTTTTCCAAACTTAATTTTCGAATACCTGCAAGACAAGTGGCCAACGAATGAGATATAGCACCAATTACTTTATCTCCTACACTTCGGGCTCTGCAAAACCTAGGAGGGTGGTCCCACAATATACATTATACAACTCTTTTAGACAATTCACGTATACATTGCAAATTTAAGCAGATATATTCTCACCAATGACTAATAAGATGAATTTACTAAAGAAGTTGGAAATTTCTCAAATGAATTATGCATCCTAAGCCAAGAATACAAAACAAAACAAATGACAACACATTAAAGATAGATCAAGATTATTTAAAAGATTGTTCTCAAGTTGGGTAACTGGAACCATGAGAGAGACTTAAAGGGGTAGGATCAATGCCATTATCTATGGGATAGGAATCTAAGCAAATTGAAATATAAGGTATATTTTGTGTGTGTGTGAAATGTGGAAAGTTAGTAAATCAACACAAGCCTTAATGAAAAGGATTGTATCAAAGATTCAAAGCAAAGAAGCTACTCTAAATTGCCACAAAACAAATATTTCAAGAATGTCTCATTATCCTCTATTTTTAAAGATTCCTTTTAACCATTTGGCCCTCAGATTTCTATGTGCACAAATGCTATTAAAATGACACTTAAGAAATGAGATTAGTATTCAACATGCAAGCCAATTAAGTTCCTACTTGAAACGATACAATGGAAAGGATAATGGATACTATGATGAATGGATGATGGTGTTAGATGATTCGAGGTAGATACTATGGTATTGAGATGGGATGATTCTACATATGCTCAAATGTAAACTATGCAATTTACTAAGATGATACTCCCTATGCTCAAATGCTAACTATGAATATGCTAATCTAAAATGCAACTATGATACAAAGGATAACATAAAATGCAACTATGAAGCAAAGTATTACTCTAAGATCTAACTGTGATGCAAAACATGATATAAAATGTAACTATAAAACTCCATAATGCTTCCAAGCTCAAACGATATTCCTGCATGATAACTCTATTCAAAAGTGGATGCAAAATACAATGCCAAAGGGTTGTATTTATAGCCTTTTCCAAGCATCTGGTGAGGTGGCAATGATCAACAATCTAGATTCAAACAAGAAGAATGAACAGTTGAGATGGAGAGAATCAAAATGTTGTCCCCTTGACCAAAGACAATGCATGCCAAATGGATGGAAGAATCTCTTTACTAATAGGCAACATGCAAAATGGATGGAAGACTCAAGTGTGGGAAGAAAAGACCATGTGTTTGAAAATTGGTGGAAGTGTGTGAGGAATAAGCCATGTGCTTAAAAATTGGTTGAAGATCATTCTAATTAAAAATTCGAATTATTTAATTTCATGTGTGACCTTGGTGAGGTGGCACATAAAGTTGTAGACATGTGCTTGAATTCCTAATTGAGATTAGTGAAGATTAATTAAATAAAACAAGCTTATGGAAATTTGTTTATTTAATTAATTTGGAAGAATATGATTTTAGATTTGGAGAATTAGAGAAGGGTGAACAATATAAATAAATAGAGAATTTATTTATACGTAGTCGAATATTAATTAAATAACTGGTATTTAATTAATTAAATGCCATGACCGATTTTAGGTGTATATATTTTTTCCCTCTTTGAAGTAATGTGTTTACATGTTGCTTCAAAGAAAAATTTGACATCAATTCTGAGAAAATTTTTGATGCCCTAGACGTTGATTTTCAGGTACTGATGAATATATGCCCCCTTGAGAGATAAATCAGTGAATATTGGAATTTTGATGATTTTTTGGAATTGATGGAAATTTTGATGATTTTGTAATGATGTGATGATGATTCAACATTAAACCAATGATACTTTGATAACAAACATGATTTATCTCTTGAAATTTGATTCCAAGTTCACTCCTTTAATAGTTTTATTTAGTTAAAGCCCATTTTTTTTGGTAAAAAAGAAATAAACCCCACCATAATTCCCTTCATTAACCTTTAAAAAGGTAAAAAGGGGGAAAAGTGAATTTATTTGCACATTGTGATTTTGGAGAATTTGGAGAGTGGAGAGCTAGAGGAAGATGGTGATCCCATATCACAGGCATCGTTTCGAGCGTGTTCACCACCATGGTTGCCCTATTGTAGCTGGACCTCTGGTACAGATTAAGAGAAACCTCTTTTAGTCAATTTCCCACCCTTTTTTGGTGTTTTGAACTTGGTAGATGGGTGTTGTTTTCCATTTAAGGTCATTTTGGCACTTTTGGGGGGGTATGGTTGCTCTTTTTTGCTATTTTTGAGTGTTTCTAAGAGTTTCAACGCATTTTGTGCCTAAAATGGCACATCTTGCCTCTATTTTGGTGCATTTGGGGTTCCAAATGGCACATATTGCAGTTCTTTTGGTGCATTTTTCATGTTTGATTTCATGTTTTGACCTATTTTGAGCATTTTGCCCCTGAAATGGTGCATTTTGTTGCTTTTGTGGTCCATCTTGCTATCCTAGGGGTGCTTGCAGTGTGTTTTTAGGGTTTGTTCTTGATGATTCTTGATGATTTTTCTTGTTGTTTTTCCTGTCCTATGTTGTTTGATTAATTAAATTCCTCTCGATTTTGGAAATGTGTGTTGATTATGTCAAATGTTGCATTGTTATTGTTCGTTGATGCTTGTTTAATGTTCATGAATCATGTTAGTTGTTGCGTTGTTATGTTTAGTGATGCTTTGATCAATTTTAGTTTGATTGTGTGATGTTCATTGGTTGATCAATGTTCGATAAGATAGTTGATGATTTGATCTCATGATAGGTTAGAGTCAAATGATAGGATAACTTGATGATGTATCAACCTCATTATAGGTGAGCATCGATGGTAGGATTGATGATGTATCAACCTCATGATAGGTGAGAATCGATGATAGGATTGATGATGTATCGACCTCATGATAGGTGAGGATCGATGATAGGACTGATGTTTGATCGACCTCATGATAGGTGAGGATCGATAATAGGATTGATGCTTGATCGACCTCATGATAGGTGAGTATTGATACTAGGACTGATGTTTGATAGACCTCATGATAGGTGAGGTTTGATGATAGAGTCACTGATGATTGTCTTGATTGATTGACTTGATGATTGATTTGATAGATTGGCTGATGATCTTGATTGAACATGATTTGATTGACTGGTGATCTTGATTGAACATGATTTGATTGACTGACGATCTTTATTGAACATGATTTGATTGACTGATGATCTTGATTGAAAATGATTTGATTGACTAATGATCTTGATTGAACATTGTGTTAGGGCTAAATTTGATAGATTGATTGATATAATGTTGATTTGTTTGTCATGATATGATTAAGAGGACCTTGATGTTCTTCAATCTTGGGAGCATTTCTCAAAGACATGGGATATGATTCATCAATTGGCACTAGCTGATTTAGATATTATCACACATTGTGGTTTGACATCATTGTTAGATATACCTAGTATAGGATTAACAGGGGTTTGTTGACTACTTTGGCAGAGAGGTGGCATAGTGACCACAAGACCTTTCATCTGGCTATTGGGGAAATGGTAGTTACTCCCGAGGATGTGTATCATATCTTGTGGATTCTAGTGGTTGGTGAGATAGTTGTGTATGACAAAGTAGACTAGGGTAGGATTGATGCCTTATGTAGGATCTTCTGAGATGATGAGGTTTCAGGATATGTGGTCCCTTGGTAGGAGATGATCAGGAGATATGATCCACTATCTTGTGTTCTGTCCAGGTTCGTTGGCAGATTCCTTTGTCCTGACCGTAGGTCAAAGGGATTATCGGTTGGCTAGGGTCAGGTATTGGAGCATATGATGTTAGAGGGTACCAAATATGCATGGTGTTCTTGTATGTTAGCCCATTTGTATCAAGATTTGCACTAGGTTTTTTATTGTTGGATGACGAGCCTCTCTTCTAGAGTTATGTTGTTGCAAATATGGGCATGGGAGCATATAGAGATCACTCAGTTAGTGGGAGATAGACAATGGCTAGTGAGTAGACCTTATATTTTCAACTACACTGATCCATGTGTCCAACATAAGATGGGAAAATTAGATTATTGGAGACGTGTCCTAGATGATTTGGAGACCGTGACATGGTTCCCTTACTTGAATTATGAGGTGTGGCCAAAGGATCAAATGGAGATGCCATTCATGTTGATATCACGATACTTGATGGGACAGACACGTTCTATAGTCGAGAGATATTTTTATCTGCAGGTTTGTAGTCAGTTTGGATGAGTTCAGGCGATGCCTCAGGGGGTTTCCCATCATGCATGATGGTGACAGGATGTGATAGACTGGGGGCCATGCTTATCTTATGGTGTTGCTCGTACCGATTATTATACATTGGTGCTAGGTTTGTGGGATTATGCTCCACAGATTGCATATGTAGGGATGACAGAGGATTATTCTGAGTATTTCTACACACATCCATTTCTAAGGTTATCGATTCCTAATGATCCAGTTCCTCCATTTGATGATGATGACAGGGCACTGCCTCAGGCACCGAGACAGAGGGGGAATGGAGAGGAGGAGAGTGATAGTGGGGATGGAGGGGATGACAATGGTGTTGATGGTGGTGGTGGTGGTGGTGATGGTGGTGGTGGTGGTGATAGCTCAAGTGCAAGGACATTAGGTGCAGTTGGTAGTCATGTTCTAGATTTTTTAGTTTTTAGATGTAGGAGGAGTATTATCATACCTCAGCCGGTGATTCCTAGGATTTGAATTGGAGTCCCCTCTCATCAGCAATAGGAACACATTGATGCATTATAGGTACAGGTTTAGACTCTTCAGGGTCAATTAGTGCAGGCTCAAGAATAGGTTGGCCATGTTCAAACACTGATGACAAAGAGAGACACAACTAGGCAACATGTGCAACAAGTATAGGCATAGGATTTCATACTCACTGCAAAGACGGATGCCTTGAGACGGCAGGGAAAGTAGGTCAAGGCCATTATTGAGAGATCACAACAAACTACAATAGTTGTTGATATATCTGATTATTTCAAAGAGATTCAACACACTGCTCAGGAGGCTCAATTTTACAGGGGTAAATATCATGAGGTGGTTCCTCCCAAGCAGCGAGATATCTTTGCATAGTCTCAATCTAGCAAGTCTCAGTCTCGAACTGTTAGCATGGGTGTTACACATCCATTTCCTGGAGATAGGAGAGATCCAGGTACAGGTCTGTTAGGTGGAGGAGGTACTAGTTCTTTGATGCTAGCACCATCTGGGGGGAGTACGACGTAGCTCCAGTTAGGATAGCATATTTTGATGTACTTTGGACATGACGTATACACTGTTGTGACATTGATGATATACTTCTTGTTTTCAAACTTTATGATACAGTGCCATTTTTTATATTGATGTATCTCATCATACTTTTTGGATATCCTTGTACACTTTGACATTATGATTTTTGAGGTTATATGATGCAGGGCATGATTATGATCTATGTATTGATATAATGTTATATGTCTATGATGCATTTAAATTCCATGTTATGATGATGATTATGATATGCATTTAATTTCTATGTTATGATGATGATATGCTATGTGATGGATGCATATAATTTCTATTTATGATGATGATGATGATATGATGTGCTATGGATGCATTTAATTTCTATGTTATGATGGTGATTATGATATCATGTGCTATGGATTTTATATCATGTAATGAATGAATGAATGTGTACATGAAATGATTGTGTGATGGTACCTAATTCTATGAGAATGTATGCAATGATGATATGATATGATAATGCAATGATGGATGATTCTATATGTTTTATGGATTTATGCAAATGATGTTTTATGCTATGTGAAATGGATTTGATTATGCAATAATGATATGTGATGAAATGTGATGTTCATATTGATTATGTATGGATGTAATGATAATGAGATATAATAATTATGTAAATGATGTGCGATGTTTTGTAATGATGAATGATGATTATGTGATTGAAATGATTATGCAAATGATTATGTTCTAGGGTCTTAAGCTTAAATGAGTGAATCTATCTAACTTCCAAGAGTTGTGAGAAGGTTGTTGTCAGTTGATTCTTTGTTAAATTAAGCTTTCACAAAACTTGACATATTTCCCAATTCTTTTGGAAATATGAAGAGACTCACTCACTTAAGCTTAGTGAACCACGTTCCTAATGCCACTATATGAAATGATTTTGATTATGTAAATGAGATGCGATGCACGTCTTTTTTTGTTTTCTAATGCCAATATTATGATGTGATTTATGGATGAATTAATGATGTTTTAATGTTTTCTACTGTATGCAAATGATGATGCAATTGATGTGCAACTATATGAGAATGATGTGCTTTTGGTTAATGTCAAGTCTACTCAATCCATTGATAATAGAGATAACATCCTTATGAAATTGTTGCTACTTTGGAAACTCTATAGATACAAATGCAAATTAACATGGATGCAATCTACTCTAACCATGCAGATCTCATATGCAAAAAATTTCATTCGTAACAACCAATTTGTCATGTTTTTTTATCATCATTGGGCCTTTAAAATGTTGAAAGTGAGTACAAGCATCAATGGTATATTTAAACCATGATTATTTGAGTACTACTTCCATGATGTTTGATAGTGAAAGTTAACACAAGCATCTAAGTATACTTAAACTGAGATGACCTGAGTATTGCTTGCATAAACAGACAAGAGTTAATCCTTTTCCAATGCAAATTTGGAATGCCATCAATGATACTTTGTAGCACACGTCTCGCGAGAATTTGGACAATAATAATGATCAACTCACAGACAATAGACAAAGAAAAATCATACTCTTTCCTAGCTCCTCTAGTTTGATACATCATCGAGGGGCTCTAGAAATATGATAACAAAAATAATCCAAGTACAACAATTGAACATTTGTATTTAATGTGATAAATCCATGATTCAAAAAGAACATCATCCATTTGAAGTTGACTTTTGATTCGATTGATTTGGTTATTTGATTTGGATGGTTGATGTGTTTCTGTTTGTGTGATTGATGTTCAATGTTGAGTTGCACTATGATCATTGTTTTGGGTTGTGTGGTACTACTTTTGTTTGTCTATTGGTTCAAGCTCAAAGTTTATTTTCCCCAAGTGAGTTCAGGATTTTTCCCCCAGTCTAGGGTGAGCCACAACCATGATGTCAGGATATGTACATGGCGCTTTCCGAGGATAGGAAGATGGATTGGTGAAAGAAAATGGCGAAAGCGAATGGTTGAGATGCTCAAATAGATGGAAAAGCTAACCCATCACAAATAGCGCCCGTTGCCAGGTTTTAACTACTTGTTTTTATTGCACTTTTTTAGATTTTATGATTTTTATGATTTTATGATTTTTTAATTTTTTTTAATTTTTCCCTTTTTTGATTTTTTTGGATTTTTGATCTTTTTTTGATTTTTTCTTTTGCTATTACCAAGACACCTATTTTCTAGATATTCATCAAAGAAACCATTTTTTCAAGACATTTTCTGATGTTTTTGGTATTTTTTTAGGAATTTTTCTGATGCACTAGATGATTCAGGTGTAGAACTTCTTGAGATGCAAGTTGTTGAGGGGTTCATCAAATAATTCCCCTTCTAGTGTGGACAACTAATATGCTCTTGATCCAAAGACTAAGACAATGAAAAAGTGACCTAGCTAGTTTGGTTCAAATTTCCCCTTCTTCTCTCAATCTTGTTGATTATAGGGATTCTCTTTCAAGACTAAATCACCAACCTGGAATTTTCTAGGTTTGACTTTATGATTGTAGCTTCTGCATATCCTCTATTGATATGCATTCAAGTGATTCACTGCATGCTGATGATGCTCATCCAAGAGTTCCAATTCCTATAACCTAGACACTTTGTAATCCTCATCTGAAATGATCCCTTTTAGTGAGACACAGAGTGATGATACTTCAACCTCAATAGGTAGAATGGCTTCTAATATGTAGACTAGAGCATAGGGTGTAGCTCCTGTTAGGGTACGAATGTTGGTTCTATGAGCCCATAGAGTAGGGTTCAATTGCACATGCCAGTCACGTCGAACATCGTTGATGGTTTTCTTTAATATTTTCAGGATAGTCTTGTTTGAGGCCTCTACCTAGCCATTTCCTTGAGGATAATATGGTGTAGAAAACCGATACTAGATGTGAAATTTCTCACAGAGTTCTTCAACGTCTTGATTTTTGAAAGGTTTTTCATTGTCAGTGATGATGGTTTGAGGGATGTCATACCAATAGATGATGTAATTCAGAATGAAGGATGATATTTTTTTTCCTATGATGGTGATTAGAGGGACAACTTTGATCCATTTCATGAAATACTCGGTGGTTGTGATAATGAACTTGTGTCCATTTGACGAAGATGGATGAATCTTTCCTATGATGTCCAATCCCCACTGACAAAAGGGTCATGTTTATGAAAAAGGTTGAAGTTCTTGCACTAGTGTGTGGATGAGATTTCCATGAATCCGACACTTTTGTCATTTCTCAATGAACTGAAAAGAATCCTTCTCCATAGTCGGCCAGTAATATCCCAGACAGAGGATTTTCTTAGGTAAGGTTAAACCATTGGAATGAGTTCCACAAACACCTTTAGGTACTTCCCATAAAGTCGTTTCAAACTTGTTGCATTCCAAACATCGGAGGAGATTTCTATCAAGACCTCATTGATAAAGGACATCCACGATAAGGGTGTGTTGGGATGTTTGGCGAATGAAGTTTTTTTTTTATTACAGGATAGGTCAAGAGGGAGGGTGTTATTTTGAAGTACGTATAGATTTTCCCATAGAGGGAAGTGTCAACCTTAGCTAGATGGTAGGTAACTTGGGACTCAAGGTTGTCATAAGATGGATTGAAGAGTTGTTCCACCATGAACTCGTAATGGGATCATTTCTTCAGAATCTGCAAGAGAGAAGCAATGGTCGCCATGGCATCAACGACTTTGTTGTCGCTTTGAGGAATCTACTCAAATATTATTTCCACACAGTAATTTTTGAAGTCATCAACCATTATTTTGTAGGGCATCATCTTTTCATCCTTTTGTTTGATAGTCATCATTTACCTAATTAATGACTAGTTGTGAATCCCCATAGACATGTAACTCTATGATCTTCCACTCAACTATTACTTTGATTCCAATGATCAAGGCTTCATATTCATCTGTGTTGTTGGTGCAAGGGAACATCAATTTGTAGGACTTGGGAATAGTATGTCCTTGTGGTGAGATGAACAAGATCCCGAATCCTAATCCATGTTGTGTATAAGAACCATCAAAGTACAAGACCTATTGTTGTGTGGATATTGTTAGGACATCAGCATCTGGAAACTCAATGTTCATGGGATGATTGTCTTGTAATGGTGCTTTAGCTGATTAATCTATGATTGCTTGTACTTTGATTTCCTTTGTATCAACATATTGGATGTCAAATTCATTCAACATCATGACCCACTTAACTAGTCTTCTAGTTAGATTAGCTTTGATAAGAAGGTATTTCAAGGGATATATCTTGGCCATGAACTTGATGATATGGGTGAGCATATAATGTCCCAATTGTTGGGTGGTGAACACTACTTCCAGACAAGCCTTTTCAATGAAGGTATAATTGATCTCATAGCCATTTAAGGTTTTGCTGATATAATAGATTTCCCTTTCTTTTCCTGTTGAATCCTCTTGTGCTAACAAGGCTCCCAATGATATCTCAGTTGTTGCTATGTACAATAAAAGTGGCTTTCCTTCTGCTGGTAGTATCAAGACAAGTGGACTCATCAAATATTGTTTCAATTGATTGAAGGCTCCTTTGTATTTTTCATCCCATTGGAAAGATACATTCTTGTGGAGCAAGTGGTCGAAGGGGTGAGTTTTTCCAACCAGTTGTCTAATAAACCTCCTGATAGATTGGAATCTTCCTTGTAAGGATCTGAGTTGGCTAATGTTTTTAGGAGGAATTTCCATGATGGATTTAACCTTTGCAAGGTCTACCTAAATTCCTTTAGCCAACATAATGTACCCCAAAAGTTTAGTCGAAGTCACTCCAAACACACATTTCTTTGGATTCAGTCGTACATTAAACTTTTCCAGTTTGGTGAAGATTTTATCTAAGATCTATAGGTGTCCTTCTCTGGTGTATGATTTGGCTAAAATATTGTCAACATAGTCTTCCATGAAGGTATGCATCATATCATGAAATATTTTTGTCATAGCACGGTAATAAGTTGCTCCTGCATTCTTCAATCTAAATGGCACTACGTTCCAACAAAAGGTTCCCCATGGACATGTGAAGGTTGTCTTATCTTGAACCTTAGGTGTAATTTTGATTTGATTATAATCGTAAAAACCATCCATGAGTGACAACATGCCATGTCTTATTGTTAGGTCCACAACGATGTCAATGTTCGGTAGGGGAAAGTCATCTTTTGGGAAAAATTTATTGTGATCTTTGAAATCTGTGCATATTTTGATGCTTTTGTCTGGTTTGGAAACAAGTACGGTGTTATAAATCCACTCACCATAGTCGATTTTTCTAATGAATCCAACATACAATAACTTCTTCAATTCTTCTTTTATCGATATGGCAATATGTGGATGCATTTTCCTCAACTTTTGCTTGATTGGTTTTACCCCTGTTGGTAGTGATAAGTGATGCATGATGAGTTCTGGATCAATTCATGGCATGTCGACATATGACCAAGCAAAATTGAATTGTCTTTCTATGAAGAATTTGATGAAGTTCAGTTTTTCCTGATCTGTCAAAGATTCTACTAGATGGACAGTCTTTATTGTTTCTTCATTGTTGATGTTGATAGACAAGGTGGGTTCAACCAATACTTTAGATCATTCCTGAAAAGTGTTCAAGGAGTGTGTCCAATCTTCCATCCTTCAACGCCTCAGGGAGGTTTTCACTGTTGGATACACTCTTTCTTTTTACTTTTTCTGAATCTGATACTACCATTGAATGGTTTTCACCATTAGATCTATTCCTTATATTATTCATTTTGCAACTAGAAAATTTGACACTCTCCTTGTTTGATGTTCAATGATGGAATCTATTTCAAGATTGGTGGAATAGAGGAAGTTGACAATGGCTTTGTCATTTGAAAAGATGGGGATGTCAGATAGCTCAGTTTGATCCCAATCTATAAGTTTGGGATGTACTAGGGGTAAAGAGTCGTTGGATTGGTTAAATTTAGACGCAATAAGGGTCCCAATAGTAATTTCTTTGGATTGTCTAATAGCAAAATCAATGTCTATAAGGTAACTCTCCTTTGAATTATCCATTTCACTTTGAGCTTAATCGTCTTCACTGGAGTCATCAATATGTTGTGATCCTATTTCAAGCGGTCTATAAGCTCAACTTTGACCCTCCTCACATATGGGTGTATACTTTTGGACCACATCAATTTCCTTATCATGACAAGACCCTTCATATAGTGAATCCCACTCATATTCATTTGAATCAATTTCATGAGCATCACTAGCTTGTAGTTGTATGATTCTTTCAACAATTTGTTTTTTGGTTTCTTCTCTTGATTCTTCTCTATACAGACCAATCTTGTTTTATCCTTGGCTTGCATTGTGATGGGTTGTATCGGTTCTATGATGCATTCTTTCCTTTTACTGATAGGACCTTTTCCTTCGTATCCCATCTTTTCCATGATTTTCTTTCATTTTCCATACTGCTTTGTCTGTACACTTGAGGTGGATGCTTGTGATGATTCCTCATCTTTGTATGACCAGTTTAAAACCTCTTTGTCATCTAACTCATCCAATAATGTTCCTGCTCTTACAAAGGTTCCATCAAATAGGGTGGTGGGTTGTGATGATTTCTATCTAGATGTTGATGAGTGTCCATATGACTTTGGAGAAGATGAAAGTTATGATAAACATAAGGATTGCTAAAATGAGTATTCATCCATGCCTTTATCTTTCAACTGGATCTTGGAAACATAAGGATTCGAGTTGACCTTCCTAATTTTGTGGAATAGGATTTGATGTACTTTCTTTATTTGAGGGATTGACATCACTGATATCCTTATCCTTTGATTGGTTTGTTTTCTCAACCCATTTTGACAAGGAATTTAGTTGTTTCCCATCATTTGATAAACCCTGAGTTGGAGCTTCCCAGTTGTGTGGTACAAAAGTATCTTGGGTAGTCTTGAGGGTGTTACAATATTGGGGGTTGTTTGAGTCAGTTGCAATAGTGATTTCCTGCCCGTTGAATGGGAACTTCAAACATTGGTGATATGTGGATGGTACTACTTGCATGTCATGAATCCAAGGTCTTCCCAAGAGTATGTTGTAGGTTAACTCTTTTTCTAACACCTAGCATACTATATCTCTAACAACTGGTCCCACTTGAATAGGTAGCAATATCAATCCTTGTGAAGATCTTTCCTCGTCGTCATATTCTTTTATTGTGATTTTCCTTCTAGGATCAATAGCATTTTCTGAATAGCCTCTAGAGTGTACGAACAAGTTTCAAAGTGCAGATATTCAGGCCAACTCATCCATATATTAGGACATGTTTAACACGATTATGAATTAAGACCTCAATGTGTAGGGCAACATTGTGGGGATGATTGGTAGATACATCATCATGTTTAGAAAAAGATAAGCAGTGTGGTGCAGTCAAATGTCTCACCATAGTCTAGAATTGGCAAACCTCTAGATTGTTTGGTACCATGGTGGCAACTAGAGCTTGTTCCAAGATCTCCTTGTGAACAGGTGAGATCTTTAGAAGTTCTAATATGGATATTTGTGCAAGTATCTTCTACAACTGATCCACTATGTTATATTGGGTGGCAGGGATAGCAATTGATTTGGATGTAGAAGGGGTAGCTCCTTTCAATGTTACCTTGGCTTGTCCTCGTGTGATTGCATTGATGGGTGTGTTTTCTTGTTGCTCTCTAATTTTGATAACATTGATTTGATGTGAGGTAGTGTCAACATCATGGTGACGATTTTCAATTGCAATGATGTTTTGTTCATGTTCAATGGTGTTATCATTGGTTGATTTACCATTTGCAATAAGATCTAATTTGTCGTGGGTTGGATCATCAACCACCTCAATATGCAGAATGGTGGTGTCATAGATATAATTTATGTTTTTTCCCTTGTTATTTGATGACGAGGACTCTCCTTTCTCATAGTTTGGTAGAGGGTTCTTGAATTCCCCATGATCATTGTTTGTTTGGGGTCCTTCTACAAATATCGTTCTATTGTCAATTAGATCTTGTATCAAGTGCTTCAACTACATGCAATCGTTGGTTTTATGTCCCTTGTTGTGATGAAAGTCACAAAAGTGAGCATCATTCCACCATGGAGGCTTAACTTGGGGTTCCCAATTTTTTTCCTCTAGTAACGTTATGACTTTAGCTTCAATAAGTTCCTTTAATGTTGATTCTAACGATTGTCCCAAAGGGGTGAACCTCCTTTGATTTGTTCGATATGATGATGTTCTAGATCTAGAATTACCTTGATTTTTTCTTTGGTTGACATTTTGGTTGTTGCCTTGGTTGTTGGGGGGATTGTTATTCTAATTAGTTTTGGTGGTAGCTGCAATTAGGTTGAATACAAGTTTTGCATTTTGAATTTCAACTACACCATTGTTGTTTCCAATGTTCTTGTTTCATTGTCAAAACTTGGGTTTGTCACCACCATTGTAATTGTTGGAGGAGTTTGATGAGTTGTTTTCATTGTATATCTTGATGATGACTCCTCTCTTGACTAAAGCCTCTTTGATTTTAATCCTGTTTTCAATCAATTTTTTGAAGGTTGGGGGACATTGTAATTCCAATCTATAACTCATCTTGTCATTAAGGTTGTCAATAAAGATTTCTATCTTTTTCTTTTCGGGTACAAGATGAGAATATCATGCAAATAACCTTCTCCATTTTTGCAAGAATACAAGGAACAATTTACCCTTCTTTTGTTTCAAATTACGAAGATCTTTCATGGTGATGTCATGTTGGATGTTGTAAGAAAATTGGGTGATGAACTTGTTGACTAATTCCTCAAAGGTGTTTCTTGGTGGGGTGAGTTTGGAGAACCATTCAAGACAATTTCCACCTAAGCTTCTTGGGAATAATCTCATCAAATATGTTTCCTCATATGAAAATTCAAGACTCATGGTCCTAAATTCCCTCACATGATCTATTGGATCGGTTTTTCCGTTGTATTTTCATACTTTGGGAATTCACAATGTTTGGGAAAGGGGATCATGTGGATACTTTGATCAAATGGATAAGGACAAATTTCTTAGATAAAGTATCATTTTGAGGTTCCCCTTTGCATATCAAGAATTTTTTTGTTGAAGGTTCTTCATTTCGTGAGTTAGAGCAACCACTTGTTCAGGATGATTTTTGGGATTTTGGGGTGGTGCTTTCAATTGATTCACATCAAAGTCGTTCGACAATTTGGCACCTTACTTAGCTAGCATAAGGAAGGATTTTTCCCCATTTCTTTCAAAAATATTTTCTAAACATTTGTGGAAATTAGGGTCTTGTTCAGCATGTTAGATATCTTCTTCGGTTATTTCTTCCCCTTCAGCATTGTTGAGTCAACATAAAGGATTCTCTTCAGCCTCCACCATGGTGTTTGGTGTTTCACTATTTTGAGTTTCGATGTTTTGAGTCTCAATGATTGGAGTTTCAATGGTTGGAATTTCAATGTTTGGAGTTTCAATGGTTGGAGTTTCAGTGTTTTTCTCTTTAACGTTTTGATTTTTGAGTCCTTTTCCTTGACTTTTTTCTTTTCTAACCTTATTTGAATGGGCATACAAGTGTTATAGTTTAGACTAAACTTTGATCTAATTTTTGGAAATGTACCAAGGATTACAACTAAGTCAAATAGAATGACAAATTCTAATGATACTAAGTTTTATTTGACTATATAGCTTTGTTTCATGATGAGAGGATGATAAATCCTGATGACGAAACTAGGCTTAATAATCAAAGGTGTGATAAATTTGATGATTTTGGTACTTTCATATGTTAGATCTTGGTTTAGGTTCAAAAATTCCACTTGTAGAGGTCAATTTTAACAAGTTTAGATTCTAAGGTATCTAAAGAATGATTTCAGACTTGAGAGAATTCTAAAATTTTGGGTTCAAACTGTGAAACCGAAGACAAATTTTCTTCCTATATGAGATGCTCAAATCTTTGGAAAAGTATTAGATTTTGACAATAGTAAAATGAATACAAGTTGGGACTGTTCTTTGAAGCTCTTCTATAGAAATTGAAGACCAATCTCTCTCTAAATTCGTACAGTGTTGAGAGACGTTTTTGATGTTCTTTTGGACTAAGAACTTTGGACTTTGGTTTCTGGATTTTGATCTTTCGTGAAATTTTTTGATAAAGCACATGTTTAGAATCTGTTGTACCCAAGGAATGGTTTTGGATTGAAAAGGATTCTCAAAATGAGATTGACTATCAGACAGGAGATGAACTTAGGTCACTGGTTTTCTGGTCTGCAAAATGTGTCAAAATAGATGCAATATGTGCCAGAACAAGTGAAAAATATGCTAGAATACATGCAATATGCATCAAAACAAAGACAATATGCACTAGAAAAAGTGCAAGATGCACCAAAACAAGTGCAAGATGCACCAAAACTCACAAAATGCACCACAGAACTTGCAAGATGCACCATAAAGTTTTACAAGGCTCTGTAAGTAGGTTTTGACTCAGGTAACTTGGATAGTATGTGTGAATACAGGTGTAGGATGCGCTAAAAGGCAACCAAGATGCGCTGGAAGGTTTACAAGATGCACCAAACTAGGAGAACAACACCGTTTCTTGAAAGTTTGTTTAATTCTTTGGATTTTCCAGTTAGAGACTTGGTTGTTTCAATTCATGTTATTTTGAATCAAGGTATTCACTTTCGAAATGTGATGTTTTGTTTGAATTTTTTTTGAAAAAACTTTGATAAAGACACATCAAGCAATGTACAATCCTAAGGCTGTGAAAGACTGTATTCTTTTGGATTCCACGTGGGTTTTACCCCAACCGCACTTATTCTTAGCGAATGAATTCTAAAGGTTGGCCACATGGGCTCCCCCTTATAGTGCACTCACTTTTGAGGTCAACCAAGCTTCCAACCCCCATAAAACTCCCATGGAAAGCTGATCATCTCTACTAAAAACTGTGAGAATGTGGATGCCTTTGCAACAACCATTGCTGCACCAAAGAATAGATAAATGTTTTTTGCCAAACTATAACAAAGATTCTAGTATAGACATTCCATTCATGGGGGATAATCCACATGACGAGAGACCATTTCTTCCCTTTTCATTGGAACTATCCTCATGGTACTTTCCTTTGTTCAAGTACCCACATTTATATACCGGCTGGAAGTCGCTTGGCTTTAGCGTGTTACCAGTTGGGTCATTCCCTTGGGTGATTACTTTTTCCCATAAGGAAGACCCTCTAAGACAAACAAAAGCAAGAAATTATACCTGTAGTTCGATCACTCTTTATCATGCATGAATAAAGAGAGAACACACATTGTATACTCCACTCACAGTCATAGATAAACATGAATGGGTCTGGCTTTTTGGTCACCTAGTAAAGGGGAGAGCATCTGCCTAACATCCATCAAACACAAAAGACATGGTGTTCATTAACCTTTTAATTAAGCTATGTTCCTAACTTAACCAAAAGGAAACAATCAAATCACTTCCAACCCCTACAATATGTTAGTAGTTTATGTTTGAGTCTTTGCCAGGGAATCTAGGAAACTTGCAAAACAAAAACACAAAGTATTAGCCTTCAAATTTAGTGAAAAATAGGGAAACTACAAAATGCACCAGAATAGAGACAAAATGCGCCAATATGGAAGAAAAATGCACCAAAACACATACAATATGCTCCAAAACAGAGACAATATGCGCCAAAAATCATGCAATATGCTCTAAAACTCAAAAAACATGTTTTTGAACCCTGGTGAACTTTTCTAGAAATTTGTAATATGTGTCATTTCTCATGCAAGATGTGCCAAAACTCATGAAATATGTGCCAAAAAAGGTGCAAGATGTGCCAAAAATCATGCAATATGTGCCAGAGAAAGTGTCATTTGCGCCAAAAGTCACACGTCCAAACCTGCGAACATAAATTTTTTAAATGTTATAAAAAACGGGGTAGGGCCTCATGGTGGGCACCATTTTGTGTGTGTGTGTGAAATGTGAAAAGTTAGTAAATCAACACAAGCCTTAATGAAATGAATTATATCAAAGATTCAAAGCAAAGAAGCTACTCTAAATTGCCACAAAACAAATCTTTTAAGAACGTCTCATTGTCCTCTATTTTTAAAGATTCCTTTAAAGCTTTGGCCCTCAAATTTTTATGTGCACAAAGGCTATTAAAATGACACTTAAGAAATGAGATTAGTATTCAACATGCAAGCCAATTAGGTTCCTACATGAAACTATACGATGGAAAGGATAATGGATACTATGATGAGTGGATGATGGTGTTAGATGATTCGAGATAGATACTATGGTATTGAGATGGGATGATTCTACATATGCTCAAATGGAAACTATGGAAAACTAAGATGATACTCCATATGCTCAAATGCTAACTATGAATATGCTAATTTAAAATGCAACTATGATGCAAAGGATGACATAAAATGCAACTATGAAGCAAAGTATTACTCTAAGATCTAACTATGATGCAAAACATGATATAAAATGTAACTATAAGACTCCATAATGCTCCCAAGCTCAAATGATATTCCTACATGATAACTCTATTCAAAAGTGGATGCAAAATACAATGTCAAAGGGTTGTATTTATAGCCTTTTCCAAGCATCTGGTGAGGTGGCAATGATCAACAGTCTAGATTCGAACAAGAAGAATGAACAGTGGAGATGGAGAGAAACAAGATGTTGTCCCCTTGACGAAAGACAACATGCCAAATGGATGGAAGAATCTCTTGACCAATAGGCAACATGCTAAATGGATGGAAGACTCAAGTGTGGGAAGAAAAGACCATGTGTTTGAAAATTGGTGGAAGTGTGAGGAATAAGCCATGTGCTTAAAAATTGGTTGAAGATAATTCTAATTAAAAATTAGAATTATTTAATTTCATGTGACCTTGGTGAGGTGGCACAAAAAGTTGTAGACATGTGCTTGAATTCCTAATCGAGATTAGTGAAGATTAATTAAATAAAACAAGATTATGGAAATTTGTTTATTTAATTAATTTGGAAGAATATGATTTTAGATTTGGAGAATTAGAGAAGGGTGAGCAATATAAATAAATTGAGAATTTATTTATACGTAGTCGAATATTAATTAAATAACTGGTATTTAATTAATTAAATGTCATGACTGATTTTAGGTGTATACATATTTAATTCTGAACACCCAAGATCTAAGCAATACTACTTTGCAATTCACAAATCTATAACCAAATCCTAAATACTTATCAGATCCAATGGCCTTTCACACAAATTCATGATTTGATTCAAGCATTTTAACTCATTCTATGAACCAGAGCTAAAACCAAAACATATATCAAAGTATGAAATGATGATAATTAATGAAATGATCTCTAATCATAATTTTTATTAATAATTTGAATAAAAAACCAAAATGGAGACACTATAGACTTGGAAAATCTTCATTATCATTCAGATGTGCTCAGGAACCATACATTTGACAAAATTTGTTAGAAACCAAGATCAGAAATGGAAACCAAAAAACCTTCCACAAAAGAGAAAATCAAAAAAAGCAAAGCTATTGCAAAAAGATGTGCAAAATATTATTATTCAAGAATTCATAATTACATGAGATGATTTGCTTTAGAAAAGCAAGTATGCATAACCCTAATCTTATCTTGAGCAACAAGATAGCTCAACAAAATAAGGATGACAATAATTAACCTAAGATCTAAAATATTACCTAAGTAAAGTTATGCAAGTGTAGTTTAGACTAGTACGCCAGGGTACTGATGGTACCTTGGTAGTACCAACTTCCTTATTTTTATTTTTTCAAAAAAACTTTTGATATTGAATTTTTGTTTTGATTTTTTTTTTTTTTTTTAAAAAGCTAATGTATTTTTTATTTGGAGGCCGTCGGGGCAAAAAAGCGCCCCCCTGCAAAAAAATTGATGGTTGTCGCCCTGCATGGAAAAAAAACTCGATCTCCTGAGACGCTAGATTCGCCGGAATATATAGGATATAGGGGAATATTCTCCTACCATTCGGTTGAGTGCTAATTTCAATGAGCGTCAGTGATTTTTTGAAGCGTCGCCGATTTTGAAGATTCCGATGGGAATCTTTGTGAATGTCGTTTGGTTTAGAAAAAACTGTCGGGAATGTGTGGCTTCTGGGTGAGAAGGAAGCTGCCGGGAGGAGAGAGTGTCGTCGGGAGTTGGAAGGAGCCACCAGTGGGAATGTGTGGTGGGTGAGGCTTGGGGTGGGGCTCGCAGGCCTGCGGGTGCAGGTACCTACGGGTACCACCCCCATAATTGCACCTGCAGGTTTTAAAAACTCCGCCCCCTCCTTACTTTTTGATTTCTTTTAAAAAAAACTTTTTACTTCTTTGAAATTTGATTTAAAAAATAAAAAATAAAATTTTGCATGTAGGAAAAATTATTAAAAAACCTGATATTTTTTTGAAATGCATGCACAAAGGCCGTACACAGACTGTACGACTTCTGAAACAATTTTTTTTGCCTAAGAAGCTCTCAACACCGAAATAGGGTGTGTTATATGTTGATTTTCATCTCTCAGATGCTTTGGATTTGATGGCGAGGTACGATCTACCTAAAAATGCACCAGAAGCTTCACAACTCCTAGATCTAGCAAATCTTCAAATGCTCATAAAGTTCTGGCATAAAATGTTAGATTTAGGTGAAACAAAAGTCGATCCTAACTTTTTCGATAGCCCTGGACTCGAAAATGAGCTCAGATTTCCTCCAACGTGCGCTGAAAGTGACCATGCAAGAGCACCCAAATAGAGAGACAATCTCAAGGTATAAAACCCTTAAGGAACCCTGAACGAACTTTGCAATCGATTTTCTCCAAAATCTGAGAAGGGGTTGCATATCAAGGCTATGATACCATGTTAGAAACCAAGATCAAACATGCAATCCAAAAAATCCTTCCACAGAAGAGAAAATCAGAAAAGGCAAAGCTATTGCAAAAAGATGTGCAAAATAATATTATTCAGGAATTCATAATTACATGAGATGATTTGCTTTATAAAAGCAAGTATGCATAACCCTAATCTTATCTTAAGCAACAAGATAGCTCAACAAGATAATGATGACAATAATTAACCTAGGAATTAAAATATTACCTAAGTAAAGTTATGCAAGTGTAATTAAATATTAATTACACTAACAAAATTTACTATCTAGACTCAAATCATTAGACAAAGACCTAACATATTCGCTCTGTGTTTTTAATTTTCATAATTCAGTTCCAGAATCCAACCAAAGACCCACACAAATGGCCCTGAATTCCCTTTTATAGAATAAGGGAGCAAAAACAAGCTTGAGGCTAGATGTACACATGCCACATTCTAATTGGGCCGCTATAAGACATATTCCCTAATTCAGTTATATTTGCATTCTTCAAAATTGAGGTAATATACATAAGACAAATATTATTTACATTTGTTGTAAGGAGCAACTTTTCCTTCCAAAAAGCACATGTCAAAAAGAATAATCTTCTTCGTTATTACACATCCACTTCATCAAGCAAGATGACAAAATGATGTAGACCAAAAGTGGATTAGCATCTCAATCAACATTCCACATCATCAATAGCTTCTACTTTCCTGTGAAACATATATTTTATACAATATAACTTCTAAGGCCAGACCCGTACAATACTTGACCAATTATATGTTTCACATCCATCTTTACAAACCAAATCTTCCAACCAATAGCCTTCCCAATTCTTCATACTCTTCATCAGAGGGCCAATTGAAATCAATGATTTTATCTAATGTCTTCCTGTAAGGGGAATACTTGGTTACTACAGAGTTGGATTCCTTGTCAAAATCCTCCATAAAGCTGATAATAAATGTCAACTTTCCCAAAGTGTCATTAAAGACATTAATATCAACTTCCTTACAAATTTCATTCACCTGGGAGTTAATAACCTCATCCATCTCTCTTTTCCATACTTACAATGGTTTCAATTCATAATTAGTGAGCAAAATATTTGGAAATGGTGACAAATCTGCCAAATCATAATGAGCTATTAATTCTCTTATATTTTTCTCCAATGGGGCTATGTATCCTTGAAAAATTTTCTCACTTAATTCATACACAAATGTATAGGTTGGAAGCACATTAGGGTACTTATCCTCATGTTGGTTGGCTCCAACTACTGTTAACTTTAACCTCTCAACCCTTAGAATCCACTTGTTCAAGATTGGCATGGCCAACTCTTTATCTCTTTGGGACAACCCTATTGCTCGCATCATCAGGGCGTAATTATCATGCATGCACTATTCAATTTGGCCTGGAACTTATCATTCAGATGCTTCAAGATAGTATGAAAAATATTTGATATATTTTCATACATTGTATCCTGAGTCTTTTCCAACAACTTCTTGTATGTCTCAACTTGTAGAAGAAGTTGCTCCCTTGTAGATTCACTAGATGAGATAAGATCTGATTTTCTCAATTCTTCTACTAAAAGTGACCCCTTGTCCCAAACTATATGGCACCATTGCCAAAGTTTGACCTTGAGATGAGGGTTGGGGGCATGCAAATGGAGACAATGAATGTGGCTAACTTGAACTGGCTTGGCCCTATTCTCTTTGCATCTCTCCCCTCTTTTTATAAAATGATAACTCACTTTCTAATACTACTACCCTCTACTGACTATTATCATACTCATTGAGTAGCTCATGATACTTGTTCTTAAAGTCATCCCTTTCAAGGGTAAGATTTTCAATAGTTGATTTAGTAAATTTGGCAACATTAATAGCCATATCAGCTGCTTCCAAAGCTGGGGTATTAGCAACCCTCTTCACAAGTAATTGTCCACTAAAGTTTGATGGCTCGACAAGCATTGGTTTCCTGGATCCAGAGGACAATGACCAGATTGCTAATGCATCCCAATCCTCACTAAATGCAAATCCCCGAAGTGTCATTTCCAACTCTTCTTCTATCTACACTAAAGGCCTTTTATCCCTCCTTATAGCATCCAAGACAATAGCATCAACAATATTCCACTCCGGTAGCAGTAGCACACCGCACTTCTTTACAAGTTCTCTACCATCTTGGGTGCTAATCTTATTAAATTCATTTTTCATAATACTCCTCACATTGGCCTGGATTCAACATTCTTAGTCAGCTCTAGATGCAAACTTCTTTCAGTGGCCACCTTCTCTGCATATTTTGCAGCTTTGGATTTCCACCAGAAATCTTTGAATACAGATGTCTCCACAAAGGAATCATCTTCCATAAACTCCTTACAAGCTTCTATTCTCAGATCATCTACTATATTTAGACCAATGATGTCAAGCTTTCCCAACCTAAGAATATTTTTTCCTGAACTCGAGGCGATTTCCCCTACAAGGGGAGGCATTCCTTGCTACATATCCTCAGGAGTGATATAGATGTCATCTTCATATGTATCAGAATATTCGACCACTCCTTTTGCTAAATAGGTCTTTGCTTCTTTAGAGGTAGTTGCTCAAGAGGAACAAGACTTTTAGGGGGTGAATCAAGGTCAATTACAGGTAAAGGAACCTATCTTGGAGGTGTTGGCAGTGCACTCTCAGGAGTATCTTCCTTTGGCCCTTCAGAAGTGATAGGGGTTGGCAAGCTTTTCTCTTCATCCGTTGCTTTCTTTCTCCTGGAGTAGATTCTCAATTGCTTGGGTGGCTGGTATGTAGGCCTTTCTTCCAATGTCACTACAATATATTCTTCAACCATTCTTGCTTTTCCTTTGTCTGTGACTTCATGTTGTTCCCTCAACATACCAACTAAATTTTCAAAATTCTCCATAACATGCATGAATTTTCCAAATTCATCAGGTATGTTTGGCATATGATCATATTGGGGGTCCTCATTTTGCTTCTACCATCTTCCTATAAGCAAGATATTTAACTTTCCTTTCATCTTGTTCTTGAAAGCTAAAATTATTCCTGATGACATCTTCAAGGTAATCAAAGATATGCATAAAACCACCTAATTTCTTATCTACTTTCAATTTGGTAATAAAGCCCTCAAGATCAGCATTCCTCGGGTGCATAGTCTCAAACTTATAAGGGGCCAGTAGATGTACTAATTGCATCCATGCCCCTTTCACCAAAACATAATTAGAAAATGTTGTCCATTCTGGAAAGAATGATCCTTTCCTTACTGTATCAGGTAGATGCACTGTCTATGAAGCTCCTAATTACCTCATGATTTCAAGGAATCCTATCCTTAAAGGCACCTCTCTTGGCAAGACATATGGATCCAGTTTGTTGCCATATACTCTAAAAATTGTTTTGTCAGGATATAAAATCAAGTCTCTCGAATTATGACTCAGGTTCAAATCTAGCCTCATCTCCATGGGTCTTAAGAACTCATGAATTTCTTTGGGAATTCTCAGTGGTTCATATATCAAGGACCTCCTTATTCTTGATGCAAAAGCATTTTTAAACATTACAAAATTGTATTTCTTGTCATATTTGTCCAAAATTTGAGTCCAACATTGAACATGTAGATCAACACCTTCCTCTTTCCTTCTCAAAGTTATATCCTTCTCAAAAACCTTATGCCCTCTATGCAAGAACATGTGCATTAGTAGTGAATACCACTAGAAATTTACCCATTGTTTCCCTTTCTTCAACTCAACCAAACCTTTGTGGATATGCTCTGCCAGATAAGTACCATAATCATAGACTATACTATATGCTGGATGTTGCAAATGTGTGGTCAAATAGCTGTATTCTTTTGCAATGTGTCAGGTGGAGAAAACTTGATGATCTAGCACAAGGAATAGACAATCTTTCTGAAATAACTAGCAAAATAGCTCATTGGGAAAGGTTCAAGCTCCTTCTCACCAATCTTGATCTATCTCTTGTGTTTCCTGGTACTAGTCACAACAGTATGTAAGGGCAACATCATTTTCCTAATGAACACCTTGGTATTGTTGTGTTCTCTTCTAATATCATCCATATTCAGAGGAACCATATCTTGACTCCACTCATGGAAGTCAAAAATATCTTCAATCTCTTTCCTAGTTATCCTCACCATATCTCCCCCATCAAATGTCCTGACCACCTTGGAAACCGGGTCATACCTTGAGGCGATATCCTTCAAAAGATCAACATCCATATACATGTTGGGGACAATTAACTTTCCCATATCTAACCTCCAAGGATTACTGAGAGGAGCTCCAAGGTTCCTGTTCCCGAACCAATGCTGAAAAAGTTGTCATCCAATATAGGGCACTTCGACATCCTTTATGAAGCAATGTTTGTCCATCACTCCCTCTCTCACAACAGGGCCATGGAATAAGACCTTTCCTTCCGGTTTCTTATTTGTAGAAGAGGGAAATAGGTCGATTACATCCTGGGAGAGTGTTTTAGATTGGGTCGAAGAAGTGACAATTTGTGCCTTGGGAGCCATGGGTTTTACGTATACAAAGGTTCTAACGGGAAGAATTTTAACTACCAACCTCCTAATTGAAACTTATGACTCAAGACGAGTGCTAATTCCAGATGATTTTACAGGGCTACAGCCTTTTTAAAGACAAAATTAACCCTAATTCAAGGTGATGAAAGTAAAGCAATAAATCACATTTGTCTGAAAGCAAATTGAAAGCAAGCCCTAATTCATAAAACTGAAGAAAAAACATAAAACTGCATTTGTCATACTTACAACTTTCAATTGCAATAAACCCTAATGCTAGTTGGGAAGAACTTTGCAAATCACCTTTTCTTTAATTCTTCATATCACTCCAGTCACGTCTTCAAATCCAAAATTAGCAAGAACTAACTGTATACACAAATTTTGAAGACAATTGAATAAGTTTATGGGTCACCTCCGCCATTACTTCCCACTCGCGCGAAGTGAAACGATTGCAATGGGCGTACTTCGCAGCTTTGAATGTGCATCGTCAATCTTCAACGAGATGACCTTCTTGAACGACTCGAATTGAGTCAATGACATTTGAATTTACATCGTTGTTCCAGCTTGGACGAATGGCCAATAGAAACATGCCGAATGGACCTTCTTCACGTACTTGTGGGCTCCACCTGCTAGTAACCGTAGAGCATGCGTGGCAGCTTTTCGCGGGCCTCGTTGCTTTTAATGAGCCTGCATCTTACCTCTGCGAGCTGACAACGAACGATGGTGATCATCTTTCGTCTTTCAACCATCATTGTCGATCTTAAAACCTCAAGCACTGGAATAGAGCACAACGACTGGGCCCACATACCTGATCAAACATGCGCCAACATTTTGCTAATCTCATTGCAATTAAATTGTTGTCACTTGCGATGTGCGAGCTAGTGAGAAGCGGCTTAGATTAAATCCCACAATCTAGTAACTCTCAAATTTGCACATACAATGAAGTTAGTCATAGAAGAGGGCCTTGACTAGGCTGACAAGAGCTTACCCTTGGAGATCGATGACTTAGACATAAGTCACTTATGACCAAAATATAAAACCCGACTTTGAAAAAATTAAAACGCTTTGCAACTGGTAGTGACCGAATAACCTAAACAAAGGGGCCGGTAAGGAACGCATAACGATGGCTCAGAATATAACTTATATCACTGGCAATCGGGCCAAACAAGTCAACAAAAAATTAAAACACCCAAGAATTATACATGGAGTGATTAAGAATAAAGTTACCCAAGTGAAGCCCAAAACCCTACCTGCGGGCAACGTGTGACATGTTATCAAGCACAAAAGGACCTCCAAATATCAAGAATTTTGGGGGCTCTATCAAAAGGTGTAAGGAACTGTTGAGGAAAGTAGCTACACAGCCATGGGTGCACTAGGTAGTCAAATCTAATCCCTCCCCACCGTGAGAACGCTGATATCCGATAGAACATATTATAGTAAAATAACATTTAAAAATTTATGAATTTTTTAATAAAAATTTTCTTCGTGTCTTCGGAGAGATCAAATTTTCATTATTGTAGATTAAAGATAGAATAGATTACAAAATGTGATAAAAAAGATCACGATTTCCCCAAAAACTCACGTCTTATAAATTATTTGAGAGATCAAAACCTAAATTTTGCTTTCGACAGAACTTATAAAGATCATCGATAAAAAGCTCTTAAAGAAGGATCTTACATAGGCCTATATATCTAAAAATAAAAATAAATGTAATTTACAGACTCCCACACGGATTCCCAATACGTCCAAATCTCTTGAATCCTGAGGCCAATCGTTCACAATATCTGTGATTCATAATTTTCCACAAAAACCATTTCACCTTCCCAACCGAATCCTTAAATTTCTGAGCAACAGTCTTCTTGATAGTAAACTGAAAACTCCTTACAAAAAACTGCCTTTTCTTCGAGTAATCCCCATATCTATACAATTTATACTCCTCATTTTTAGGGCTGTACGTTTTCTCCAGCGGCGAGAAGCGAATTTTGACAGAATTTTCCCTCAATAATCGGCTGAAGCTCCGCCGATAGTTTCTGCTATATGACGAACTCCGTCCGCTCGTGTTCATAAGCACGCCTGAAGCCCCCATCATCATCGTCGTCATTATAAAATCAAATGTTTCTCGGCCTTTTCTCTCTCAGAAATCTGATTACTGCATATGTTATAATCGCACTAAAAGGAGTTCTAATATTGGACGGAATTCTTCATCGGTGAAAGATAAAACGCGTGTCGAAGCTTCCACGGCTAAAATTCCAAGGCTTGATTTTCAATGCGAGAAGCTTCCGTCTGGATTGGACTTCTGCCGCGATTCCAACAAGAGCTTGCGATTCAAAGGAGCCGGCTTTTAACACACACGATTTTCTTGCCTTTCGCTTTTTTCAAGATAAATATTTGGATATTTTATAATATACGGGTGCCTATTTTGGATGTCATTGTAGGGTTACGTCACTTGGCGTAATTATCAAGTCTTTTAATAATTACTGAAAATATATATTTAATGAATAATTGTTTTATTTTTATTAAAAAAAATTATTAGTTTATCATTAATTAATTTTAATAGATATTTTCTAATAATATTAAAATGAGAAATAAAAGTTTCAAGTCTATTATAAAGCAAGTTTGTAAAGAGAAACAAATATAGCGACCTCTTCTTTGGAAGTTAGACACAAATGAAAGTAAGTTGCAAAGCACAAACCAACACAATTACGAACAAACGTACCTAGGAGTCCAACATAAACAATGTCAAACCCAAACCAATTCAATCACATACCCTTTTGTAATCTCACACCTTTCAGTACAGATTTGGGAAGACTTGTCTTCCTCTTTTGTACAAATGTTTAGTGAATATTATCTTCCAAGTCCTTGAATATAGGAGGAGTGCATGAGAGAGAAAGGAATGTAAAATTGGAGTAACCAAATGTCAAACAACTATCACAAGAGTAGGTTAAAGTTGAAACAAAGTCGATGGACTAGTAGATTGAGCAATTAGAGCAGAAGGTGGGTGTGGCTTACCAATAAGAGCCAAAGGAACAGTAGGAGTAGGATTCATCAAATTTGCATCAATAGTGTGAGAATTTTTTTTGAGATTTGTGAGGGGAGTAAGAACAAAGATACAATATCTTGAGAAGATTCACCATCCTAAGATGAACCACACCCAGAAATTAGAACCATCTTTAAAATCCATAAAAAGAGTATAAATTATCAAGAACTCTTATGGTGTTATTGTGTACACATAAAATAAAATAACTCTAAAAAAACTTAAAAAATATATCTTTTAAATAAATAACTTAGTAAAATAATTTTTTTTTTTATAAAATTAAAATTCTTAAATAAATAAATACCTCTTTAAATAAAAATAAACTAAACAATAAAATAAAATGAGATAATTGTTATATATTTTTTTAAAAATAAGTAATTTTTAAATAATATTTTAAAATAAAATAAAATAATTGTATTTAATATTTTTTATTTCTCATGTTATCGGTGCAATACATCATTAAGTTGTAATAATAGTTCTTCATATTGACTTTTATATATTATTCTAAAGACAATTTAATATTTAATAAAAAATATTTTTAAATTTTTTTATCATTAATATTATTATTTTATTTTATTATTTTTTATTTTTTAATTAAATTAAATGTTATTAATAAAAATATTAAGAGTATACAACATTTACAATGATTTTATTAATATATTTTTAAAAAATAGTTATGTTGATCCTTTTAATTTTTTATTTTTTATTTGTAAAATTAAACAAAAATATTTATTTTAATCAAAAAATAATAATTTATAATAACAGAAAAAATAATCCATTACATATATTCAATTAAAATATTTAAAATTCATTAAAATATAACTAATAAAATTACTTGATTAATACTTGTTTAAAAACGCATTAAATTTTTTTAAAAAAATTAACCTTTTTAAACATAAAATTTAAAATTACACAACATGCAAATCCTCTCACCGACTCTAGTACAATTTCTAGTCGTACCTTATTTCGTTGACTTTCAAGTTATTTTATTACCTTATAAAGAAATTCTTCCGTTTTTCTCGAAGTCGTGGGAAGCTTCTCATCCCCATTCCCACTATGGTCCAACGGCTTTGCCAAGGAAAACGGTGTCCAAATTTATTTATTAATTTATTTGGAACACATCTTAATATTAATTTATTGTTTTATGTGAAGTAATTTTAGTACATCGATATAGTTCTGTTCTTATTAGTATAATATTATTTTCTTATAAAAAAATTTGTTTTGGCTAAGTTTATTTGAAGTATTTTTTTCATTATATAATTCAGATTATTATAGAATTAGAAAGCAATTCAATTTTAAGATTACAAACTCATTAATCTAAAAGTAATTATATTCTTCTTTTTATTGGTCTAAACTAGTAAGTGATTTTTCAAATATTTCTTCAAAGGATAAAGCATTAAGAAAGTTTGGTTTCAAATTAAGGTTTTTAAGTTTGTTCATGGGAGACTAGCTTTCTTTTAAAAGATTTCTCAAGATATTTTGGACACTATTTATGTCTAGATCAAAATGGGAGGCCAAAAAATTACCCAAAAAATATTTTGAAGCAAATTGTAACATAATGTGCTCAAATTATGTTTTCCTTAAATTTAATATGCAAAACATTATATCTTTAAATTTATAATGTGTACACATTATATAACACACACATGTTATAATGCTCATGTATTTTATTTTAAGTTACTTAGAATCCTACATTTAGAGTTGGATTTTGCTTGGATATCTAAGTCAAAGAGTTGTGTTGTGCATGCAAGGTGTCCAGAGAGGTGTTTTGCATTAAATGTGAAAAATTAAATGTCAAGTGTGATGGAATCACTCATAGACTAATACCATGTTGAAGTGAGTAGCTAGGATCAAACCAAGATCATTAATCTATGACACCAAATAACCTCTAGACACACAAGAGAGAAGCAACAAAAAATATGTTATTCCACCAAAAAAGAATACAATATGATACAAGATCACAATATGTCTTTGATATGTCTTGCAAGATGGAAGAGGATCCTTGCTTATAAATTCAAGGTGAGAGATAAGATTAGACAAGATCATGAAATGTGTCTTAATCCTATAACATTAGACAACTAACACAACAAATATTAATGATCTAGGACTCAATAATTATATGCCATAAGATAAGATAAGATCTAAAAATGACAATTAATACTTCTAGAAAGATTCTTAGGACCTAAGTAAACTTAACATATGAATAGGACCAACTAGTGGACTAGTTAGGTAAAATACCATATTCACACCAACAACCCCCTCAAGTGCAACCTAGGGAGGAAAAAGCTAATGCAAAGATGCAAAAGATCCATATCCCAACAACAAGGTCTGATGAGGTACCCAAATGCAAAACAATCTCTCGCAAATGAAGAAAAGGAGAAAAAAAATGTGGGAGAAAATTCCTCTCTAAAAGAGAGAAAACCTACAAAGAAAACATGAAAAAAGAAGGAAGGAGGACTCAAAAAGATCCCCCAAGGACAACTTCCTCCAACCCAAGAATCAATCACAACTAAAGATAACTTGGTGATGCCAAAGGTTTAGTAAAGATGTTTGTAACATGTTGCTCCATAGGCAAGTACTCCAAGCTAAGAACACCATCCTGGATGAGTTGCCTGATGAAGTGCATGCAGATCTCAATATGCTTAGTACACTAATCCTCCACTGGGTTACATGGGATATATGAATGGCACTCTACTAAGTGTCACACCAAAGAGTAGTGGGATGATCAAAAGGAAATCCAAACTTACTCATCAATTGACAAAGCCAAAGAATCTCTTGACTAGACAAGGTTGTACCTTGATACTCAGTATTGATCAATGATGAGGAAATAGTTGTATGCTTATAGCATGAACAAGAAATTAGACTAGAACCAAGGTAAAAGAAAAATCCAAAAGTAGAGTTTTGATCATTAACATCACCAACCCAATTGGAATCAGTGAAGCCTACAATCTGAGAAGCTTTGAATATGTAATGAATGTCAAAATTTGAAGCGAGTAGCCAAGATCAAACCAATATCATCAATATACAACACCAAATAACCTCCACACACATGAGAGAGAAGAAACAACAAAAAATGTTATTCCACCAAACAAGAATACAATATGGTACAAGATCACAAAATGTCTTTGATATGTCTTACAAGATGTAAGAGGAGAATTTCTTATAAAGGCAAGATGAGATATAGGATTAGACAAGATCAAGACATGTGTCTCAATCCTATAACTTGAGACAACTAGCACAACAGAATACAATATGATACAAGATCACAAAATGTCTTTGATGTCTTACAAGATGTAAGAGGAGAATTTCTTATAAAGGCAAGATGAGATATAGGATTAGACAAGATCAAGACATGTGCCTCAATCCTATAACTTGAGACAACTAGCACAACAAATATTAAATGACCTAGGACTCAAGAATTAAATACCATAAAATAAGATAAGATCTAAACATGACAACTAAGACTTATAGAAAGATTCCTTGGACCTAAGTATACTTAACATGTGAATAGGACCTACTAGTGGACTAGTTAGGTAAAATACCATAGTCACACCAACATAGTGTGCTTTCTTGTACGTTTTTACTTTTTAAGACATTATTTAAATTTATTTTGCTAGTGTTTTTATTTTTTATCAAAGACCTATGCATATTTATTTTGGTGTCATTTTATGTGTGTTCATCCAAGTTTAAAATAAATTACATTTGTTTTAGGCTCCATTATATAAATATTGGAAAAAATAAAAATCTTGATTTGTTTTCTTAAAATTAACGAGGGGAGGGGAGCACACTCATTTTTTTTAACTTTTAAGATGAGTCCACTTTGAAAATTAGTTAAAAATATATATTTATTAAAAAAATAGAAAAAATATTGCATATACTATGTGATATTAAAAATATATATTTATTAAAAAAATAGAAAAAATATTGCATATACTATGTGATATTAGATAACTTTTCAATAAAGGGATAATTTGTGAAATATTTAAAAAATGTCAACATTTTAGGAGCAGCGCACTTGACACTATGTTATATTTTTGGACAAAAAAAACCACTTCAAGCGCACTCCTTCTATTTGACTATCTTAATGTTCATTATTTAAAAAGGAAAGAATAGTTTTAAAACTAGGTTCCGAGCACTACTAATCTTATTTTTCTCCCATTTTGAACTTTGGAATGTGGGTATCTCAAATTTATTACCCGTGATTATATTTTCTTAATTTTAGGAAAAACATTGTCATTTGACTCCCTTTTAACCTCCCTTTTCCATGTACATACCCCACTACAAGATGATTTTTAAGTATAACAATACAAGCATTCTAGTAGTACCTAGATGTTTCTCGTAAAAAGATGTCACATTGCCCAATTTTTTTGTTATTGGTAACTCACTTTGGAAGAGTTTAACTCTATTCCTATGTAAATGTTCAATGATAAAAAACCTAGTTTGGATGGATTCTTCAATGAAATTTTCAAATCCATGTGGCCTTTTACTAGACCTATCATAGATGTGTAAGAACACTCTTTGCAATCAATCCTTGGGGTATTTTTATCAACCAAAGCCACATTAGATTTATTCCTAAGGATGATGATCCAATCTTTTTCACCAACTGGAAGCCTATTACCTTGCTTAATAGCTTGTATAGAATTACACTCTATCAAGCCTTCTATATAGACTTTTTTACTCCTTTCTTGTTGGCCCTAAGAAAAATCAACAATTAGTGGGGTATTAATTTATCTTCTCACACTTGGATGTTTATAATTACATAGATCAAGCAAGCTAGGATTGTGTCTTGTCTCATTTTTTCAAAAATAGAAGAAATAATATAATTTGCATAGGAAGTCATTAAGGTTTGAGAACTAGAGGTGTAGTGTGATGTGTACCAAATTAGCAAGGATGGTGGTAAAGTTTATAAGGCCTGTAAGGCCAACTTGTTAGGGACATGAATAGAAGATTACAAGGCCTAGAAGGTCATCCTAAAATGTGACGTGTTGATTTCAAATTTGGGCCTTGGCAACAATTTAAGTTTAGGCTAACCAATATTTTCATTTAGATTTGCAACATATAAAACTTGGAAAATATCTCATTTTGGGATCATCCATGTTATGTTTTATATCTTCAAGGCACTTGTTTGCAAGAAATCTTCTATGAATGAAACCCATAAGCGAATATGATCAATGGAAAAAAACCCTATTGGTCATTGGAATCAAAGGCTTAAAACCCTCTGGTTCTTTGGGAATATTCTCACTTAGGGAATGCATTAGAGCTTCAAGGAGTTGCAAGAAAGTTCAATTATTCTATTGAGCACTATTGTTGCAGAATTGTATTTTTTGTTTACTGCTATTGTAATAAGTATCATACTAGTACCGTTTATTATGGAGATCATGATTATATCAATATAAGAGGAATGAGAATTTCTAAGTCATTTTTGCAAGATTGTATATGCTATTGTGCTATTTGAGTATGATTAATTATTGTTGTTTATGATTCAAATCTAGTTATGATTCAAGTCCATTAGATTCCTTACTAAATTTATTGGAGGATAACTCTCTTTGGAGATACAACTCCTTGGGTTGTCCAAATTACCATAATTTAGAAATGTTAGTAAACTACTATTTTATTTCAATTATGTAAGTCTATAAATGACATTTTATTATTTACTAGATATACAAATTATACTTTTTTCTTTATGAGTTATTAGTATTATTACTTATGTACACTTATAGATTCAATCCTAGGCCAAGAAAATGGCTATGGGGTTTCAACATTTACAAGATCTTCTTAACCACTCCTAGAGTGTGCCTTGAACCATAAGACAAATTCATCTAGATGAGAATATTCAGATCACCTCTCCTTCAACACCTTACTAATGGAGTTTCCCTCACAATTCAAGTTGATTTTTCACTGCTTCATGTGTAGCTTAGGAGATGGTAACGATTTTGGGCATCTATAGAGTGGTACCAAGGCTATAGTTATGACCTTATTACTAGGGTACATCATTACCCCCAAGTTACATAGGATCCATAAGATAGGTGGGAGTCTCCCAACTCTCTACTTGATGAACATTCAGAGTGGATATTTCTATGACATGATAAACTTATGTACCTCCTCCTTGAATTATTGTTTGTGCATATATTTTTTGCTTATGTTTTAAATTTTATTTTTTTATAATTTAAATATACTTATTATTGTGAACCACAAATATCAACCAACCATCTTTTTAGAGTAAACTTTCTAAAAATATACATCATAATATTTTATAATCAATATAATATTAACAAAATTGCCAATTTAAAAAATTAAAACTATAATTCTTTATTGAAAATATTAAAATAGATATAATGAAATTACATTTATAATCCATAATAAATAATATAAATTTATTTTAACATTATTATAGATCTATATTTAACTATATTTTTCTATGGGAAGACAGTTATCTATATTATTAATAACGATAAAGTTACATATTCACAAAAAAAGGGCGGGTGGTAAGAAGGCACACCTAGAGAGTCACTTGGGCAGAGCCCAAAAACCAAAAACGAGATAACATATTTTTCTATAGATTTTAAAAATAGGGCGACATAATAAGACAATCAACCAAAATGAATACCTTAGTACAAATTTACTAAGAAAGTATTGTATGTACATTAAAAAAAATATTATGAACTAATTAAGAAAAAAGATGGGTGGAATGATATCACACCTCATGAAATTTATGTAAGAAATTTTATACAAATCTTTAAAAAGTTGTCAAACTATTATGTAGTAAGTGCAACTCCAGCTGAAAGAGGAGATATAGATCTCTATCAAAAGGGTTACTTCAACCATCTGAGAGGTTACTCCATTTTCTTTTCTTTGTTTTTTTTTGATATCTGCAAAAATTGTACAAATAGAAGAAATAACAAGATTCAACCAAAGAAATTTGCCAATATCAAACCACACAAAAATACCTCTACCATGAAACCTGACACAATAGACTAACCATATATTTAGCATAGACTACCCACATCCTCTATACTGAAGAGAGAGACCATCCACATCCTCTATACTGAAAAGAGTCATACAAACCATAAAATTAAAGTTTAAAAATTATCACAACTCCTCCAACCATATCTGCACCATCCAAACCTTCATTCTTTTCAATTATCTTTCACAATTAAAATTGTTAACTAAAAAGTAAATCTATCACCACATAGATTCAAATGTAAAAATGATCAAATTTCAGTCCAAAACCAATTTAACTCAAAATATATACTAAACCAGAGAAAAAATATCTACTACACTCAATACCAATAAAATCTTTATCAAATAACAGCCAAATATTCCAATTACCTTTCCTCTTTCTTTGGGATTCAACCCAAGCTTCAAATTCCTTGTGAGCCCAGGATTTATCAGTTTGCCAACCAAAACCCAAGTCAAAAAACACCCCCAAACTCAAGCCAAACAAATACCCAAATTTCTCTACCCTTATTCCAGTGCCATCCTTTTCCTCACAAAAGCCCACAGTTCGATTCCCTATACGTTTACATTTCTCAGATGCCAAATCTGGAAATCAACGATTTTCCTTAACACCACCTTAAACTTTTCATAGGAAGGCTTAACCTTGGCTGGTACAGATTTCTCAGTGCTAAAGGGATAGCTCCTCACAAACATCTGCCGCCTCTTTGAATAATCTAGTTGTTTCCTTTTCTTTAATCCACTGTAATCTACGTCATTAGACGTGGAAACTTTCTCAAATGGGGAGAAAGGAATTCTGACAGAAGTGTCGCTGAAAATCCCATTTCTGTCACACAAGGGACTAAAGCTGCTACTGCACATAAGTTCATGTGAAAACCCCATTATGAATTTTCCAGTGACAGAAGTAGACTTTGGGTCGTGCTATATTATACTAGGAGTGTTTCTGATGAAGTCTACAAAGAGCACAAAAGCAAATGAGAAGTGCACGTAATTTTTTCATTATTTTTGGGTATAATCCCTTTCTACTAACGTTTGATTCTCACAGCTTTCTAGGCTTTGTTTTTTCTGTTTCAATGTTTCTTTTTGCACTGTGTTATAGAGTTTATATTATAAAATCTATGGCTTTGTTTATTTCCATTATTTGCAGACCTTGAACAGCGATATATATGACTTCTGCCACAAGGTAACCTTGTTATCTTCGTTTTTGTTGTTTTTTGTTCTACTTGGCTGAATAGATTGCTTAGAATAATTATATATTTATAGTTTTGTACCATACTTTGTCTTTGTTCAATGATCTTGCTAAACAATATGTCACATCACGGCTCTTTGGGTTATCATCCTCCTTTGTAATTGATGTTGATAATGTGTGATTTTTTAGGCAGCATGGGAAGAAATAGGCCTATTCAAGTTTTGAATTATATCTATTGTATAAATTGTATCTATTGTACTCATGTGTCCTTCGATGTGTCATTATTGATTTTTTTGGAATTTTGCGATTCCATCCTTTTTTAGAAGGAAAAGTTGTTATATTGCTATTATGATTCAATCGTGTAGTTTTATGAGTCAAACTCATTAACCTATGTTTTGTGAGTAGTGGTTCACAAGAACCCATCTCTCATGATAGTGAATGGTCCACTTAGCACTCATTGCATCTACGTGATGCTCATAGAGGTGAAGCACTAGTCCTTCCTGGGAGGTCACCCATACCAGTACTACTCTAGCTTGATGTGCATAGTTTTTTTGTTAGGGTTTCGGTTTAGCTTGATGTGCACGTTCCTTGAGTCATTTTCTTGTCTTTGATGGTACTTTTTAAATTAGAGGATCTCTATATTATTTCTTGTGGGTTTTCTTAAATTTTCACTTCCAAATATTTTTTAAATATTTGTAATCAAAGTGGAACATAATTTGTTGTTGGAGTCACTAGCTTGGCAATATAGGAAAATGGCTTTGAAATGCTCTTGTAAGTTTATATTGAAAGTGGTTTATGAGGTAACTTTCCTTCTCTCAGTGTTGTTTTTATGATCATGGTTTTTAAAATGTATTCAAATGGCTTTAAAACTTTACTCTTGACAAGTATTTTGTTAGTAGAATTCTCTTTGAAAGCATGCTAAAGAGTTGAATCAGCTCCAACTGTGTCCCTTGTGGGCTTTATGTGGAGGCTATCTAAACCTTACCAAGGGTGTATTTATTTTCAATTTTACTAGAGTCAAGTTTGTAAAAGCTATTTTGAGGATGGTCATAGGTACATTTATTCCTCTTTGTTAGTCTTTACCCAATGAACTTGAGACTTTGTTATCTCTAAGAAACTTTTCTCCAATTCTTATTCTAGGTTGCATTCCTCGGTCTCCCATTGTCACTTTGGCCCTTCCTAGATTGCATCTAACGTTGTTGGGGTGACTATTGAGCAAGAACATTTCTTCTCAACTTTCCCTAAAAGAAATATTTTTATTGAGATTGACTTGTCCAAGGACATTAAGGAATTAATAAAAGTCTATATAGGAATCAGAAGTCTTACCCAAAAGGTCACGTACTTCATCTTCCAAATACCTATTATTGGTGTCAATCCTTCTAGATAATAAAATTTGAGATTTTCCTTTGATTACCTAATGGCTTAAGCCCCAAACCAAGCAACTTAATAATGATTCTACACCTTTAAAAAAATGGGGACAAATGAAATACAATGAGTAATAGGAGAAATGTTTGTAACTCTAGAGAAAAAAGATGTTGGGCATCAATTTTCAACTATTGGGCCTCAGGTTTTAATGTTGATAAGGAAAAAGATATGATTGAATCTGAACCCACAAGGATTCGTTATAGGTAGAAAATAAGCTTCATTTAATAGAATATTGCTTCAAGCCAACATTCTTGTGTCAAAGTTGGTTACTTGGCCACCTTCTCCTCTTGTACCTCATTATTCTTATAGTCCAGCTTGTGAAGTAGAGGAATATGAGTTTATGCTCGATATGAAGAAGATATTTGTTGGGTTTTGATCTCCTAATATGGTGACACTCATAAAGGAGGACTTATTCAAGAACAATTATGAGTTCTTGATGAGCTCAATGAAAAATGACATGCCCCTCAATTCTCATCTTTAATTAATTTTATTTCATGAAATAATTCATGATCCTATTGAATCCCAATAAAAATTCACCATCCAAAATGTTAGACAAATACTTCCCAAAATTGTTGTCTTATATTTACAACAGTTGAAAATTGCAGGTTTCATGCTTTCTATCATTTGTTGATCATATGGCTAAAAAGTTATTTTTTGCATGGTGGTAATTTACTGCTTTAATTTTTCTTACATGAAAATAAAACATAGTGGCTCATGGATGTGACCCTATTAATTGTGCTTAGTAGATCCTTGTTAATATTTAATTACCACTCTCTTGGGGTTGTAAAATAGTTATGCTTCCAAGAATGCTATTGAAAGAAATCATTTATGGTGATGTACTACAAAGTCTCTTCTCATTATCTCTTGGTTTGTACATGAGTATTTCCATATGGTTGAGTTAAATTATAATAAATGTGGCTATCTATCGATGAGATGGATAGCTAGAAAAAGAAAGGCTTGGTATTACATAAACAATAAATTGGGTCTTTTTGAAATAAATTTTGGTCATTGTGACTCTAGTTTCTTATGGTACAGGTATATTCAATGGGTATGTTTTGCATTCAATATGTATGCTGTCTATTATTTCTATCACATCACAGTATATTTTTGGAAAATTTTAATTAAAAAAATTATTTATATTTTATGGTAATTGTGTTGTTTGGTTTATATGGAGAGCCCTTAGTCACGGGTTTAAACTCCCATGGCTAGTGCTTATCAGTAGGGGGCTTAATGCCTCAAGTGGCATGGTACTACCCACTACCCCTAGACCTCTCATCCCTAACAATGCTACCACCATTGGGTGACAACTTATCTTTTTTAAAATTGTAGGGCAACATGTTGTATGGGCACCCAAGGGCCAAAAATTGGCCCCCTAATGCCCAAATTAGGAAAAAAAATCAAATGACCATAAATTTTGGCCATGGTATCAGATTTTTGAAAATGAATATTATTGGAAATCTAGACTAGTGTACTTTGTAGTGGACAAGGTTATTTTTCCATGTTCTTCTATTTGGTGCTAGTATTTTCTGTTTGAAATTATATCTTTATTTTTGGCTCCCAATCTCATAACTTTTTACCATAATCTCCGATTTTCATGATTCTTGTGGTGTTGGAAAGGTATTGAGGAGCTCTATCATGCTATCTATGTACTTTTTCTAAGTTTTGTCCCAAGTATCTTTTGTTTATGTTTGTGAGTATTCACATTATAGTTGATCACTTAGGCATCTTATCACTTGATAAGGTGTTGTTTTGATTCTTGCACTTCATTTTAGTTCTAGATCTTGTATCTATCTCTTGTTTCTTCAATCAAATTCCAAGGATACACCATATCAAGATTTTTTTAGTGTTACTACATCAGGACAACCAATTTTTGTTTCCATTTATTTATTATGATTCAAATGTTTCTCCAAAGAGTTCCTATGTTTCTAACATTAGACTCATCGTGCCTTGTGTTACTTGGATTAAGGTTCTAAAGTATACTCCACATTGTGCTTCTAGTGTTTCTTTCCAATTGGTTATGTCATTAAGGGAGGGTTGCATGTGATCTCTCTTCTTCTCTTGTATGGGGGGTCTTTTTCCTTGGATAAGGTTTTTTCCTTCTCATTGTTTATTGAGACTATTATTTTATCTTTCCATTCTTTTGGAGAGGAGTTTTATCTATCTAGGTTTTCTCATTTTCTTTGCTTGTGAGACATAATTTATAAATGGGTGCCTAACATGGCCTAGTTGTAGGGACCCATAATCATCATCATGTCTTGTTTCATTTGCATAATAATATACTTCTCCCTATTTTACACTAAAACGAGGGTGTTGGTGTGAATTAGGTATTTTACCTAAGTAGTTCACCAGTAGGTCCTATTCACATGTTAAGTTTACATAGGTCCTATGGAATCTTTCTAGAAGTCTTAGGTGTCATTTGATCATATCTTATATTATGGAATTTAATTACTTATGTCCTAGGTCATTTAGTAATTGTTGAGGTAGTTATCTCATTGTACAAGATTAAGACACATTTCATAATCTTGTCTAGTACTATCCCATATCCTTGGTTTTATAAGAAAGGCATCACATGTACATTTTATATTCAATCAATCAATCTTTTATCCTTAATCATAGCAATATATTCTTTTCATTTCTCTCTTGTGGAAGATATTTTGGTTTGGAAACTAATCTAGGGGTGTTGGGAGTTCACATTTAACTCCTACAACCCTTATAAGCAAGTATTGAAGGGACTTTCACCCCCAAGGCAGTGCAAAAGATGTTCAATCAGAACCCAAATTATCTTATTACATCCATAGTCATTTTGAAGGTTAAAGTAAATTGACATTGTTCATCCTCTATCTTTGAAGGTAGTTGAATTTGTTTCACTCCTTTATTTTTAATGAATAAATTGTGAGAATGGGGTCAATCTTTTTAATGAATAGAAAAGGGGGACATTTTTAAATTTTTTGGTCTTTTTTGCCAAATTTGTAATAAACATAAAACTCTTTTTTTTTCAAAATTTGTAAAAATCTCCATAAGTTATAAATGAACAATTTGATATAATACAATTTTGGGGGTTTTTAAAGTCACATTTCAAGTGCCTTGTGTGTGCATCATGGATCCTAACATCAAATTGCTAACTCCACATAATTTCCAAACAAAGAAAGCCAAAGTGCAACAACTTTTTCTATCTAAGGGACTATGAAAAATGATCAATAGACAAAAAATATAGTTTACTAGGGATTTTGAATAGTTTACTTATTGAAACAAGTTAGATGAAGCAATGGATATAACTATTCTTCTTGTTTCCAATAATTTGCAATTTCACATTGCCAATTGTACAAATCCTAAGAAAATGTGAGACAAGTTTAATGGTCTCTTTGGTAAAGCTCATGAGTTCAAAATGCTACAACTGGATGTTGAATTAACAAAATTGTCAAGATTGATTCATTCCAAATTCTATTAAAAATTTATTGGTAAATTTATGTCTTTTCTTTCTCAACTTAAGGTTTGTGGTAAAACAAAAACAAATAAAGAGTGTATGTTGTTTTTATTAAAGATACAAGGTCTTATCAACTCTATTCTTCTCCCTTTAACTCTACAATGGATGCTCTTGGAATAAAATTTACAAATTCCTTCTTTTGAGTAGTTTTGTAATAGACTTACATGAGAACAATATAATTTTGTCTCTATGGATGCTATCACCTCTTCAAAAATTTAATCACTAGTTGCCCTTGATTCTCTAAGGGAAATAAACAAACTAAGGGTCAAGCTAAGGGATCAAAATCAAAGATTCTGCCTAATTCATCTCCTTCATCAAAAGGTAAAACTTTTAAGAAAAAACCCAAATTCACTTATTATAAGAAACAAGGGCATGAATAGCACCAATTTTATAAAATGTAAAATGGTAAAATGAAACATCTTATTGAACAAAATCGCATTCAGTTGATTACATGTAAGATAGGTGTTTCTTCCTCTTATCCATCCGCATCATCAACATATTTAGGAAAAGATAAGAATATTGGTATGAAACTCTTTACTTCTACAAATAACACATCATATAAGTGTCTTATGTTGGGAAAATGTGTCTCAACCTTGTAGTTACATAAGGTATTGTTGATACATAAGGTACTATTGATACTTCAACAATGGGGGGGTGAGAGGGCACAGGGTCCCCCCCTGCAAGGGGTTCGGGAGGATCATCCCCCCGACTAGGGATCTAGGGGAAGCATGCCTCGGTGGGGGCTCAGGGGCAGAGCTCCCAAAAGGAAAATTTTACTTATAATATATTATTTTAAATCTAGATTGTTCATCATTAGGTCTTATTCCTGACAACCGATATTTTATTAACTTGAATTTCCCTAGATGGCAACCCTATTTTATGAGGGCATTGTATTACAGTTATGTGTTGTGATGTATTCTGAGAGTCTGATAGTGGTCGTGTTACCTCTGGATCTTTGGTTGGTGATACTCCTATGAGAAGCTTGCTCTACAAGTATATTGTAATCTTTGTGATTTTTGAATAATATATTGGGTGGCTTTTGGAGTGTGGGGATTTTCTCCTGAACGGGTTTTCCCCACATAAATCATTATGTTGTGGTATGCATGATATTTATGTTTATTTCTATTTAAGTTTATGTAAATTGTTAAAGATTTATAGATTTTTTTCATTATCCTCCTCTCAAGATTAGTGTAGGAAGTTGTTCCACTACCTTAGCTTCCTTACATCTTGATTTTAGGGCATCACACCCCATGGATACATCCATGAAACTATTTTCTACATCTAAGCCTTATTTATTCCCACCAACATTGATGGTGAATAACACCTATATGCCAACTCTTATAAAAGGATCTATTAATTAGAGAAGGAACATTCAATTATGTAATTTATGTACCTTCCTTATTCACTAATTACAAATAGTGGCACAAGAAAAAAATTGATTTCACACTACATTTTATGATCGTGATATATTTGTAGAGTAGAGAAATCATTGTCACAAGACATGATTATCATGATTCTGGATTATACTCCTTTTCTTCCTTTGGATCTATTATCTTTGATGATGATTTGATTATAGATAACATCAATACCATTAGCATGCATAAGAAGATATAGTTTGGTTATTTGAACCTTGGAGTTCTATACTCCTCATTGGTTCCTTCACCTTATACTAATATCGCATCTCCTTCACCTCTCACTTCAACATTGAGTGTTCCTATAACATTGATTTCTTATGATTCTATAATGGTGTGAATTTACACCCTGGGAAAATTCCCCATTTAATTTCCCCCTTAGAAAATATAAACTTGATGATGTAATTCCACCACCACCACCTTGTCCCTTCCACTTGGTTGTGTTGTTTTACATTAGTGGAGAATTTTTTGTCAGGGATGTGTGTGCACCATGTGGACGTCTGCTCGCCATGCTACTATCCTAAAAAGATTCCTACCCCTAAGATCTGCAAAGACATTACATTTTCCATTGGTTGCGAATTCTAATGTTCCCCGCCTCCCTTGACTGAAAAAATTTGACCTCTTAACTCTATTTTTTCCATTCAAACTCAATTCATTCCAACTTCTTCACCCTACCTTCATTCTAGCATGTTCTAGCTTCACTCTAACACTTCATTCTCACATTCCCTCACACCATTTTTCTTCTTGTTGCAAGCTCCTCATTTGGCTCCAATAGTGTACTCTCATTGCAACACCACTCTCATTGCAGGATTGCCAAGCTTCATCTTCTCTATGTGGTGGTGTCACTCTATTCCTTCTGCTATTGGTCTTGAGAGTTCC